>LR750086.1:380659-412775 GCA_902729485.2 Mus minutoides | reverse complement strand
TTAAAATACTTAATTTTTCAGTCCTTGGAGTTCTTTTCCTCAGTGAGATTTGGAAGAAGGCAGACATTACTTTTGTGTAAGAATCTGAAGAATCTGGTGCGAATAATTCCTTGTGATTGCCAGCAGGCTGCTGTAGGCACCAGAGCTTGCTGAGTGAGTTAAGCCTGCAGTGATGGATACCGCCCTGACAGACGTGCACATTGGCATTAAGTACAGACTTAACCCAACAATGATGTCAGACAGAAAATCTGCACCTCAGTCAAATGAGGTAAAGCTCCCAGATTAATCTGAGGGTAAGCTGTTGTATTCAGGAATGAGCAGAGGTCTGTCTCCTGCATACATTGGTGATTGGGGACAGCTGCTGGCCACACAACAGTTGCACAGGACACCAATAGCCAGGCAACAAGGTCACCAGCTGCCCAGAAACATGTTCAGCTGGAAGAATATTACCCTGTCCTTCCACGGGTCACATCATTGGAGATTAATGAACTGTGATCTGGACCTTGGAGTCAGAAAGTTTGATAGTTCCAAATACTTAAATCAGGGCATCTAGACAGGAGGCTACACCAGGGAACAGAGACAAGACTATGATACAGCAAGTTTCCCTGTGTGGCACCAGGCCAGCCTTACTTAACTGTGCTGTATATAGTGTAAATATGAACTGCCATTGTGTGCCAAGCCTTGGTTAGGGAATTCTAAACTGGTGGTGATGACAGCCACTGAAAGCACATTCAGTCATGTGACTGATTAGAAGGTTCCAGCTTTGTTCTTTTCCTTTGATGAACATTTGGAAATACCTGCTTCCTGGGGGGCAATGGGTGGGCACCTCAGCTCTCTAACACATCATCACTCACAACCCTAACATACAGACAGCTAGGACCTGTCCATTTCTGCGTCAGAAATTTCTACGTGGACTGACTGGGGTGGAGGGGCTTCTGGAAGGTGCAATTTTGGATCATAGCTGAGGAGCACTGGTTCTGTACTATGGTAAACATCTTTGGAACCTGGAATCACAGGTAACAACTGCTGGCTATTACCTCTGAGTGCATGTTCCTCTGTGCTCCATATGATGAATATGATGGTCACCCAGCCCCTCTCCTCCCACTCAGGACTATCTTCTTATCTGCAATGCTCAGCACTTATTTCTCAACTCTCTTCCAAACCAAAATTTAGGCAGACACCACCTCTGGTGTCTTCTAGCGCAGGAGCTGCAGTGTCATTAAATAACTATGAGAGTTCTGACTCCTCTTGGATAAAGGGGAAGGTATACTCTGCCAAAGGTGGAGGCAAAACCTGGAACTAACTCAGCTCAAAGAGGCTGGAGGGACTCCAAGAGAAGTCGGCAGAAAGATGTAGAAAAGCAAAGCTGAATGTTCCAGCCAACAACCACAGACATAAATTATGAGGAGCCATAATAAACCTTTCATCTTTTTAAAGGTGGTTGTCCACAGTATTTTGTTACAGTGATGGAAAGCCGACTAACATATAAGCACAATGTTCAAGGTACATTTTGAGCACAAAGAGGGAGCCAATCCATTCTTTGAGGAAGGGATGGACAGAGGAGATGGCTGAAGGTCCTGGTAGGCCAAGCCTGGGAAAAGAATGAAAGTTTGCCAGATAAGAAAGAAGGTGGGGAGACAGGCTACTGTGAGAAAAAAAGTTGGAGTACACAGGAGCTTCAGGGTAACATTGAGACAGTCCATATATTAGATCCATATATTAGAATATAAGCAGGAGGCAGGAGACTGTGCAACCTCTAGGAGAGAGTCTTTTGTGCATTGGGAAGGCATGGAAGAGTCTTAATTCCATAAGAGATGTGATCAGATTTATGTTTCAGGTTGGCCTGAAGAACACCCTGAATAGCTCTCAGCTGTTCCCACTACCACCCCATTACACATGTGAGAGTCTGCCAAGATTAGCTATAGCCACTAACTGGACTGTTTATTTCCATGTACTCAAGAAAGCACCTTGGGAAGCAGAGGACTTTAGACCACAGAGCAGATAGATGAAGACATGGCCACCATACTCCCCACATCCCATCTCCACTAAGCTTCCTTGCTGCTTTGCCTTCAACTTGTGGACTCATTTCTCCCCTTTCAATACAGTCTTACTCTATACCTTACTTTGGTTATTAGAATCCAGGGGCAGGGGCTGGGAGTCGTGTGTGTGTGTGTGTGTGTGTGTGTGTGTGTGTGTGTGTGTGTGTGCAGTGACAGCATTAGCTGCCTCACTTGCTCCGGGATGAGGGCTTGTGCAAACCAGCTTCAAGCCAGCTCTGCCATCCAAATAGAGTCCTGGGCATGAGAGAAATAACTGAGTCACCTCCTATGAGCACAGCAGAGCACAGCCCAATTCTCCAGTCCACTGTGAGCTAAAGAAATGGTGGGTGTTCTATGAAGCTGATTGATTATCTTAACTAGTAGCTGGGATAATTTAGTTGGAATAAGTTAGTTGAAAAACTAACTAGTAGATGGGATAATGATAGGGTAATTCTGATTGTTTAATCAGCCATGGAGCCAATCACTCACAGATGTTGACTCTTCCACAATTAGAAGTAACAAGTTCCTTGGAACACATTGGGCTGTTGCAGTGTGATGAAGAGCGAGCAGGTCTTCGAGCTGTCCTTCAAAGGCCTTGGAGAAATTGGAGATGTACAGGTATCATCCCATACTCCTCCAAATACGACTGAATACTCTGAATTTTATAGATAAAACAAATAAGACTTGGGAGGGTGGAGAGAATGCACAGCGGCTGTGTAAACCTTGGCTCAGAGAACAAGGTACTAAACAGTAACTACCCTCCTCTAGTTAAAAGTCACTGGAAGCACTGTGGTCCCCTGCTTCAGCCACTATTCCCAAAGGCAGTTTGAGAGTCTGGACTCCTGCCCTAGAGCAGGGGGATGACAGAGGTGGAGGTGAGTCAACATCTCCATGAGGGTGAGTCAAGGAAACAGGTCAGAGAGGACCGGTAGTAGGAGGGGACTTTCCTTCCTGACAGCTGGTCATAAGCTGCTCCCTACCCACTCTGTGACAGTGGGGACCATCTGGGAGGTAGACTTCCATCCTGTCCCCTGCAACAGCAAGGAGTCATCCTCCCTCTCTTAGGAATGATGTCATAGGAGGCCAAGTGGAAAGGCAGGACCATCACCACTGCCAGCAGTAAAGAGGCCACCCCACTAGGGCTGGCAGCAAAATCCACATGAAGAGCCAGGGTTCCCTCTGTCTGGCAGCAATGACAGAACCCTCTTTGGCAAACAGTTGTGGCTGGATGGAGAACATGGCCTCTGGCCTCACCTGGCAGAGATGATGCAGCATCCTTCATCCATTTCCACTGGGGGTGGAGGGAGTGTGGACACCACAACAGAAGGTTAAATAAGACTCAGCGTCTTGTGACATATTATGAACATGACTAAGTGTCAATAGCAAATCACTCATCATAGCAACAGTTGGCAAGCTCAACACACTGACTAAAAGAACCCAAGGTTGACAGAAACAACAGAATCGTGTTACAAAGATTTCTGACCAGCCATGGGAGGGACACTCCCATCGGCAATTATGAATGACCATGGCTGGCAGAAGTGGGAAGGCAGAAAGCAATGAGTTTGAGAGTAGAGAGAAGAGTTGAACCAAATGTGGCACATTATACCTGTAATCCTAACTCTCGAGAGGACACGCAAGAGCATTGCCATGGGTTCAAGACCAGCCTGGCTACAGGGTAAAATTCTGTCTCAAAAACCAAATCAAACCAAATCATCATCATCATCTTCTTCTTCATCATCTTCTTCAACAACAACAACCACAACAAAGCGAAAGGAACTTTTAGAATTGAGCAACACAGTCACAAAATAATCTCAGTGAATAGAGAGAAAGCATATTCAACTGTTAGATGGAGTAATAAAAAATGACTACCTAAACAGCAAAGGGGAAACTAGATGACAGCAAAGGACAGGACCCTGGGGACCAGAGGACTGTAGGAAGGATAGAATATTGGATTATCAGAGTGTCTGAAGCAGAGGGGCTAATTAGATTGCAAGCTTGATGGTTACCCTCCAGATGTGGCCCTGGCCTGGAGCCTGAGAGAGACTTGGCTGTCCTCCAGCCAGCTAGGGTGATGGCTTTGGGCAGCTCAGTAGGCCAGAGGTCTACAGTACTGGGGCCAGTTTTATGGACTAGGGCAGTGACTGGCTGTGCATCCTTCTGAGGTCACTCAGAGGCATCCTGTCTGTTCCTTGCCTTGCCAACAATAAAGATCTTTCAAGGCAGTTAGGGTGAAGGATGGCCTAGGTGAAAAGTACTCAGAAATAATAGCAGAAACTTTCTAACTGGACAAGAGGTATAAACCAACACAGCCGAATTCTGAGTAAGCCCTAAAAGATAACAACCCCCCAAATCCACGAAATCTGTAACATTTAAGTTATTAGAAACTAGAGAAAATAAAACAGTTGTGTCTTTATTGGAGAACAGAGAATCCTTCTCTATGTGGCACAAATAATTTGGATATCAGGGGCCATGATGTCCAGAAAGGTAGCTCTCTGTTTACCAGATGCTGAATGAAAACTGTCATTCAGTCTTAATGACAAATCTAGTGATTTTTCATTGATTGGTACATTAATTGGTACATTAGATGTTATCTATGATTGGTACACTAGATGTTATCAGAATTAAAAAATTCTGTTCTATAAAAGACTATTATGTTAAATAAAAGCAACATGGTGGGAAAACATATGTATAAGCCTCATATCTCTCTGACAAAGAATGCATCTGTGAACCTTTATATTCTATAATCTAAAATTGATAAATAACTCTTAAAGTTAAGCAAAAGCTAATAATCCAGTTAGAACATGAGCAAAAGATACAAAGAAACATCAAACTGATGAAAGCAAGCAGATGTTCAACATCAGCCGTTGGCAAATGGAAATTAAAACCAGAGTGAAGTATCATACACATTGCCAGTCACTCTCTAACATAAAAGACAGGGCCAGCTTCTCATGTTTGGAAAGCTGTGGAGAGTTGGATCACTCATGTATTGCTGTGGGTCTATAAAATGGTACAGCCACTCTGGAATAAAACGTCTTACAGAGAAGGTGGTGGGGAAGGATTGTGGGCATAGCTGTAAATGAGCATGAGAACTCTTGTGATGGAGTGCTTCTGTCCTGGTTGTGTGGCTGCATGTTAATCTTACAGTGTTACCTCAGGGAACTGGGGACCTGGCTGTATTTCCTTCCTATTCTGCCCCTTTCCTTCTTCACTTCCCTCCCTTCTCCACTCTTACTCTCATTTCCAGGACAGGGTCTTTCTGTGTATCCTGAGCTGACCTAGAATTGACCATTCTCCTGCTTCACCCTCCAGAGTACTAGGACTGCAGCTATTCACAGTCCAGCCTGCCTTTGTTTCTTTCTCTGTGCATTCTTTTTTTCAACTACCTATGAATTATCTAATTACCCCGTAATAAAATTGAGTTTAAAGACAGGTTTATATTTGAAGTAACTATACTGTATAGTTAATGGAACTCTATGAAAAACATTTCTATGATTAACTACATTTGGCAACAAGAGGATAATCAAAGCTGGCCAGCTTTCTTTGGGACTGGGTTCCTCAGAGGCTATATCTGCACGTTCTGCTGGAAGCTCTGTGATCTTGTGTGGAGGGCTTCCCATAAGGCCGTAGTAAGAAAGAAAGGTGGTGATTCCTGGCAGGTTGCTCACTTCCTGACACAGACAAGAAGGGCCTTATCACCATTACCTCATTTCCTACTTACAATGGCCCTGTCACTAGGGCCTGGCCATAAGTTGAAAAATAATAAAATCGAGGCTTAGAGAAGTTTTATGATTTGAAAGGGCACAGCTGGTAAAAATCAGAGCCAGGGTTTGGTCTCAGATCAGTTTCCTGATATCTATTGTGAATTTTGATCCAATACTTTCCCAAAAGATTGATTAAAAAAACCCAAAAGTGCAAATTAAAAGGTAAGGCACAAAGCAGGGGAATATTATGGCTATATCATTTATAGAGTTTTCCTTATTACTATATAAACAGCCTTCATAAACCAGTATTCAAACTTGCCAATACAATGACAGATGTAATATCAACAAACCATTTTATGACAATGGACAAAGAACAAAGGGTGTCTAAAAATGTTCAAATACAAAATACACACACACACACACACACACAAGAGAGAGAGACAGAGAGAGAGACAGAGAGAGAGAGACAGAGAGAGATACAGAGAGAGAGACAGAGAGAGAGAATTACCAACTATTAATGTTTCATCAATTTGGAGGAAATAGAGAGAAAAAGCATTTATGTATTTGATTCAAAATCATATGTATATATAAATGTATATGCATACATACATATATACATGTATGCATATGTTTGTTGTATCTTTCATCTGTTATCACTAATCATTTTTAGTTTCTTTTTTTTTGTAAAAACAAAAACAAAAACAGGTAGTATTTTTGTGTGGACCAATGTCTAGTTCCTCTATGCATATATGTATGTAGACAAGTGCCATTTCTCTCCATTTTTCCCCAAATTAATAAAACTCTATTAGTTGGTGGCTCTAGAGGAACACATACAAGAGGATTCCATCATTACCAACACACCTTTGGTGGTGGGTGATTTGACTTCAAATTCTTTTGTCTAGTTGCTTAGTTTCTAAGGATTAATGTGATTAATTAAACATCTAAAAACAAAGGCAGACATCTTTCTAAAGGCAGTGCACAGATCCAGGGCATCATGAACCAGAATCCTAGGACTCTTTTGTACAGACAAGGAAACAAACATCCAAGTTTATAGAGAAGCACAGATTACCAAGGAGATCCAAAGAAATCTCAAACAAAAAGAAAACTGCAGGAAGAGCCACTCTGCCTGCTTTCAAATTACAAACCACAGTGTTATGGTATTCAAAGCAGCACAATACTAGCATGAAAGCAGCCACACTGATCAATGGGATAGAATAGAGGCTCCAGATATTGGTCCACACAGAAGACCTGATACTCTGAAAGCGCTCTAGAATGAAGTAGAGAGATGCCTCAACATGCAGGTATCGGCAAGGACTTTCTGGATAGGACTCTGTAGTGCAGGAAGGAAGGCTGATAAGCAGCTAATGGGATCTCATGATGTTAAAAATCCTCTGCTCAGCAAAGGAAACCACAAGAAGAGCGAACAAGAAGCTCACAGACTGAGAGAGGAGCTTTGTCTGTTCCACATTTGACAGGGCGCTAATGCCTATAGCAGCTAAAAAACTTTCAAATTTCACCATCAAGGAAGAATAGGCCTCATTAATAATAGTCTATGGAAGTTATCAAAACAATAGCCACCAGTGGCCACTGTGGTAGTCTGAATGAAGCATGCCCACTATGGGCTCATGAAGTTGAACATGTGACCCCCACCCCCACCCCAATGAGTGGCACCATCTGGAAAGACAGTGGGACTTTTAGAAGATACAGCTTTGCTGAAAGAATTATATCACTGAGGGAGTCTTTGAGTAAATATGGTGAGGCCGCCCTTCCTATTTGAGCTCTCTGCCTCCTATGTATGTGGATGAAATGTCATCCGCTTCCTGCAGCCATGCCTGCACTACCACGATGGACTCCGTCCCTCTGGATGTAAACTGAAATCACTCCTTCCTTCCCTAACTTGTTCTTGTTCATACTGCTTTATCAAAGCAACGATAACCAACAAAGTTAGAAACATGTTTTTCTTTTTAAAAAAAAAAAGGTGTTCAACATCTTCAGTTATCAGGAAAATGAAGATGAAAACTGCCTTAAGATTCTATCCTGACCTGGTCAGAAAGGCCAAGATCAGGAATACAAATGACAACAAGCGCTGGTTTGGACATGGGGAATGTGGAACCTTTATATATTGGGTAGGAATAGAAAATAGTATAGCCACTGTGGAAATCCTAACACTGGAAGTAGAGCCCTCATATGACACATGGATACCACTCCCATTCATATACTCAGAGACTCCATATCCTAACTACAGAGATACTTGCACATCTCATTCATATGGCTCAAGTCACAAAAGATGGGAAATGGAGTCCACCAAGACGTTCATCACCTGATGAACAGATAAGGGAAGTGTGGTGTGAATATGCAACAGAATGGAATATGACTTGGCTATGAAGAAAATCAGCTTCTCGGGTAAATGGGCAGAGCAAGAAAAAAGTACACAGAGAAGCCCCGTTTTGTGCTTGTGCCCCTAGCTGAGTGAACTGTAACCATTAGCTTAGCATCCTCTCCATCCGGCCCAAGGTCTGTACAGCCCTGAGCAGTGGCTCCCACTGGTGGCAGAAGAGCATTGTATGGAGAGCCAGCAAGAACTCACCAAACCTGAGTGCCACACCATGGGGTTTTGGTTGTTAAGAGATGGGTCTTAAAAGCAGCCAGAGCCGAGAAACTCATCTCCACTGACCAGAGCAGTGTAAGCCACACTTGTAGGGGCCTACAGCATCCCTGCTGGTGCAAAGGGGTGCTCAGGAGACCTTGGGCAGGAGGCAGAGTCTGATACATTCTATGCCAGCGCTAATGGCTTTCAGTTGATATTATCAGAAGATAATTTTTGAAATTGCACTAGAATTTATTTTGTTATTTATGAAGGGAAGTTTTAATCTTCCATCTTTTAGAGAGACTGAAATTCAGTGCTATGGCTTGGGGCCAACATGGGGCACTAATTATTTTGTTAGAAACAATATTGCTTAGTAACTGGGAAAGCAAGCTCTAGAGTCCAACAGACCTAGGTTAAGGTCCCAGCTTAGCCACTTCTTCAATCTGTCAACGAGAAATGAGATTAATAGCAGCAGATATATATCTGATGAGGTCTTTGAAAAGATTAAGGAGGCTTTTATATGTAAAGCAGGTCGCCTGGTAACTAGCTCAATTAATAAAACACTCAGTTAACACCCCTCCAATGGCAGCCGTGCTATTTTTCTTAGCTGAAAACTTTCTTTAAAGATCACAGCTTTTTTTTTAATGTTCACACTACCCTTTAGGTTATTTTCTATAAACTTTCAGAACATTCTTTTGTGTTAATTGGGGATCCTTTGGTCACAAAGAACAGCAAGCAACTCCACCTCATTAAAGGGAAGAAATGGTAAGTTACTGGGAAAGTTACATCATACATAGAACGGCAGAACTGTGTTAAAGTCACTCACACTGGTTCTAAATAGGAAAAAGGTATGTAATTGGATGTGAGGTTTTCCAGCCTTGTGTCTCTTCCAGATTCTATTTATCTATCGTCTGATTGTTTGAAGAGGAGCCTGCTGGAACAGTCACCAATGTGATGCATTTGTATTCCATCACCATGTGACAAATTGTGTTATTTTCCCTACTACTTCTGCAGTAGGTGCCTAACCCAAAAGCAATTTAAGGGAAGTGGGTTTGTTTGGGGACAGAGTTTGAAAGTACAGCCCACCATGATGGGAGAGGCATGGAGGTAGGTGCTGGATACAGCTGGGCACATTACACCTGCAGACAAGAAGCAGAGAGATGGACTCTGGGGCTCAGCTCATGTTTTATTTTCCATCCAGTGTGGGACTGCAGCCCATAGTTAGGGTCTTCTCACTTCAATTCACATAATCTAGAAAGCCCCTCACAGACGTGCCCAGAGGTTTGTTTTAATGGTAATTCTAAAAGCTGTTGATTGACAGTTAAGATTAACTACCACATAAATCATTACGAGACTCAGCAGCATTTTTTATGATAAATTTACACCATGCATAGGAACCTGGGGATGGTTACCTGAGTCTTATGTATGCTCAGGCAGCCATCTGTCTGGGTTCTTCTCTGGAGGCTTTGAAAAAAAATCCATTTTCAGGCTCATTCGGGTTGTTGGGAGCATGAAGTTCCTTGTGGTTGTAAGAATAAGTTTCTGTCTAGTCATTGACTCTTAGCTGGGGCCATTCTCAGCTCCCCAAGTTTACCATTAGGTCCCAGCCATGTGGATCTCTCAAACAGGGTAGTGTCCTTGCTCAAAGCCATCAGGTGGCAGTCTCTTCAGCCTACTGTGACCTAATAGGGACAGAGAATGACATTCCACCTTCCCTCAATGTTGTGCCTGGCATAGGTAAGGATCTTGGGAAACTGCACTGAATTGAATTGTGTTACCTCTAAAGCCATGGCTCTGCAAAGGCAGTGAATGTGGCCCTGTTTGGGAACCGGCTCTTTGCTAATATGACAGAGCTAAGATGAAGTCATCCTAGATTTAAGGTAGGGTCAAACCTGGTGCCTTTTACTTATAGAGAGGGAAATTCAAGTTCAAAGGTGTGGGGGGTGAAGGCTACAGAAAAATCTAGGAGAAGCTGGAGGTATGCCTCTGTGAGTCAAGAATGTGGGCAACTGTCAGAGGCAGAGGGATTAAGGGTGGAGTCTTCCTAACACTGGAGGGACCTTGTCTTTGTTGGGACTCCGATGTCATACATACATCTGGCCTTTAATACTGTAAGAAGACATGTGGGCTGTTTTAAGCCTCCAATTTGCTTCAGTTCACTATGGGAATACTAGTAAATGAATCCATCACTTGTTTAGAATTCTTCTCATGCCTGTGAGACTGGGTGGGTAAGTGGCTGATATAAAAGAGGCACTCAGAATAGGCAGTGACTTGTTGAATGTGACAGGGCATGGGGTAGAGTCCTTCCACCTTCCAAAATATTTTTACATATTTTTTTATTTAAGGAAAAAAAATCATATTCCCCCAACGATGAAAGCAGGAGTGCCATGACATGATTCGCAGAGACATATCTACGTAGGTCCATTTGATTTTTGCATAGTTTTTCACTCTGCACCCATGGACAGGATAGAGCACCGAGTGAGAAATGTGTGACTACAGTTAAAGCATTCACCATTGCTGGCTTTGTGATTTGATAAATGTTATTTTTAAATCCCTTGAGCTTCTGTTTAATCACATGCAAAATAAGACTCGAGATGCCCTTTCCTGGAGCAAGTTGGCATCAGATAAGGACGCAGTGGAAAGCAGCGGCGGTGGTGGCAGCAAGCCTTCATGCACAGGGCTTTTCAATGCTTCCTGTGGGTTCTTGGAATTCTTACAGTGAAACTTTTGTCGGCTCCCTTTGCTTTATTAGGATATCTCTCTCTGGATTCTTCTATCTCCATGGCAAGTAGATTGCAGCTGTCTCTGAAGATGAAGGGGGTGGGTTTCACCCTGAGAGTCTGTGCTAGCCTTTCTGTATCTACTTTCTCACACGGAACCTCCTAGGTCTTCACATGTTAGGCCCTCCTCCCCATTAGAGCTAAGGTCCCTGGAAGGTGTCTCTCACGAGTCTTATGGCCACATGACACTCCTGGCCCTCACCCACTCCCCCTGCTTCCACATGAGCAGCCATTCTCTCCGCTATGAGCCTTGTACCCTCTCCTTGTACATTGTCCTTTAGCCACCAGACATGTCACCATTCTAGAGTGTTCCAGTGACCATATGCAAAGTCGCCCAGGTTTGACAACTGAGGGGAGACCAAAAACCCAACTTCTTCAACTAAAGCCTAACCTTGAGTGCCTAGCGCTGGTCTGCTGCTGAAAGTCTCATATCTTAGCTTTCTCCCCGAGACTCAGACAAGGTCTGAAGATGTGTCTGAGGGTGGGGTGAGTCAAACAGTAGCTATTCTTTTGTATTAGCAGTCCTGTATCATTCCGGTGGCTAACTAAAGGCTGGAGTATATGCGTCCTTTTCTTTTTTCTTTTCCCAATATGTTAATGTTTAATTAAAACTCATAGCAAATGAAAAATGCCTGATACAAAAGGATATATGCTATGCAACTGCACTTATAAGAAATTCTAGATGAGCTGTAGTGATCACTTGTAGTGTGAGGAGCAGCAAGGCTGGATTGGGAAAGGCTGAAGCGAGCTTACTAAGGAGACAGGGCCTGTTTTTCTTAGGATAAATATCTCTAAATGAATGGGCTCTTCAACCTACTTCTCCTCCTGGGTTCCCATATGCTTTCTCCTGTTCTCCAGAAGTAACCAGATGTTTCTTAGTCTCAGCAATGACCAGACCTGAAGCTACTTCCAGGAGGCTCCTTAGTAACCATGGCAACAGACCTCAGTAAGCCTACCTGTCCCCTTGGGGCCAAACCCTACAGTGAGTAGACGCTTAAGTCAAAATCAACATCAAAGCATCATTTAATTCCCTTCCTGCTCTTCATTGATCATTTGTCCTCCTTTTATTTCCTGTATCTCCATCAGAATTTTAATTCAAAGGATGCATCCTTCTGAATGTTCTTTTAACAAAGGAAGAAATCCAGAAAGTCAGTGAAAGGGGAAACCAACCAAACAATGCATTCACTTCAGTTGAATTTATCAACTTGGTACTAATAAGAAATATTAAGCTTGAATAGGAACAAATGGAGAAACACAGTTTTCCTCCCCGTAGTTTACAATTTGTGGCAGCACAAGCATTCTGTCTACCATGTGAAATGCCCCACGTGGGATACATTCAAAGCCTAAATCTCCACCAGCAGTGTAATTCAGTACTTAAGAAAAATAACCATGTGTCAGGCACTCCTGCTGAAGAAATGTTCTGAAAAGGAAAGTCATGTCCGCATAAAACAGCCATTTCAACTACACTGACTCTGGAAGACTCCAGTTCAGGCTTTTTGTTAGTGGCTTTCTCTGGGGTAGCCTTAAGGATCTAAGACTTAAGAGGCAGACAATTATAGTCAGTTTTTTCATCTTTTTTCAAGCTTCTAAAAATATCTTTTTTAAAAAAGTGGTTTAAGTTGACATCCAAAAGAAAATTCATCATTTTAATTCACTGGTGAACTCTTCTGTGCTAGTTGCATGATAATCGGAAAACAAGGTTCAGTGAGGGACTTTTAAATTATTCACATGGAAGAAAGCTAATTAATTGGCACTATTCAAAACTAAGATTTTATCACATATTGTAGTATTATTCGTGTAGATTTATCCTTATCTACACCTTTAGTATGGAAACTGAGGTCGAATCTAGTTACTCTTAAGTAAAGAACGCTGTGTGGCGGTTGTTATTTAAATCCCACCTAAAATCTGCCAAGGCAAAAAAAGCATATGGGATCTGACAGCATGAAGAGCATGTGTGTGCTCAGTGCGCATGCTCCTCGGAAGGAAGGTCCGTGGGAGCCTGTTGAAAGCCAGGGAAAGAGCAGAAACAATGATTAACTGACACAGGTTGTGAATCAATTATCTGCTTTCAACAGATCTAGTATCAAGGCAAGCCAATCTCACTCTGTCAGAACTACAACCCAGGAACAGATGACGGACGGCCTGTGACCGGCTTCCTCTCCTAGTGCTCCACTTGTGGGCAGGGAAGCCATGGAAAGGTGCTCCGGGACTCAGGTGCTGGCGCCCAGCTCCGGATGCTCCGACTTTCCGGGTGCTTCCTCTTTCCGGGTCCAGCAGACACTTCTGATTTCGAATGTTCCTTGGCAATGCAATGCCCAACAAGCAAATATAATCTGAAATTGTGTCCCTCTGTCCCAACCACACAGAAATGCTCAAATGTGGCTTTTTAATTATCTAGCAGCATGTTGTTTAGTAGCAGATGAAAACTCAGAAATCTTTGGAAGGAGAGATGTTTACAAGACTATGAGGCTAAATTGGAAAAATGCAAATTGGTTATGATTGAGTAAGTATCTCTGCCGGGGCTTTTGTTTTTCCAAAGCAACCTCGTCTTTTCTCTGTGAGGGAGAAAGATATAAAGACATAAACATCCCTCTTTATCTAAGTAGCTTGTCTTTTTAAAGTAAGAAACAGGCTACACATCATTTCAACAAAGACTTCGTTTCTTTGTAAAGTACTTTGTGTCTGCCAGGTATGCTGAGGCCGGCTTTCTGTGTTGGAATGAAGTCTGTAGAGTCCAATCTTGTGATCTGAGCTTTGGCATAACTAGGGGAGAAGGATGGTTGTAAGACAAGCTGTGAGGTTCAAAGATTCCATCTTCAGTGGGGGATGTGCACGCGTGCACACGTATGCTTGTGTGCATGCGTGTGTGCATGTTTGTGCACATGTGCATATGCGTGCACCCTTGTATGTGTGTGTGTGTGGGGGGGGGCATCTCTGAAATCCTGGCATGTTGGTACAGAGAGGGAAGGTCAATTTTAAAGGAGTGTCTACTTGATTTTCCAGAGGATAGAGCAGCAAGATTAAGATTATATTGGGACTACTGGTAACTGAAACTACCTTGTATGGTTGTCCTGGGTCAGGTGAAAGCAGGATGTGTGTGTGTGTGTGTGTGTGTGTGTGTGTGTGTGTGTGTTATGTGAAGGAGGAGAGGGGAGACAGCTCTAGGACATGTCAGCCTGAGTGACCCTTAGTGTCTGGTCCACTAATTTGAAGATGTTAGGCATTCAATAAATATTTGAGTTAGATTCTGTTTGTTTGTCCCCATCCCCACCTGAGCTGCTAGGGAATCTAAGGAACGTCTCACAATGAATCTTCAAGAAGCTCTGAGGCAACTTATAGCTGTTATGCTGGGACAGTGTCTCACAAGGAAGAAATCGGGGCTATCAAGTTTAGAGATTGGATTAGTCAATATTTATTCTGGAGTGCTATACTCACAGTCATCAAAACGTCAGAGGCTCTGGGGTTGAAGAGCTGGGTCAGTGATGGAGGGTGCTTGCTGCTCTTGCAGAAGCCCCAGGTTCGGTTCTCAGCACCCATGTGGTGGTGCATAGCAACCTGGAAATTTACTTCTAAGAGCTCTGACATCCTCTTCTGGTTTCCAGGAGCACCAGACATACATGTGATACATACACACATGAGCAAACATTCATGTACATAAAAAGAAAACAAATAAATCTTAAACAAAAGCAAACCAAAAAACTTCAGAGACTCTACACAATAGGAGATGCAGGTGGCATGCAGGTGTGCCTAGTCAGGCCGTTCTTTGGGTGGCTGGGATGCAGGAAGTGACCCAAGGAGGCCAGTATATTTCCATTGAGAACTCTTGTTATCCTCTGGGTTGTAATTTTCTTACACTCCATTCTTTCCAAACAGCTAAACATAGAAAAGAGTGTGTTTTGAATATTTAATTCTAGAAGGTGCGCATCACTTTCTGGGTCAAAGTTGCTCCATTAAGAACCATTCACATGTCTCCAGAAGACGTGAGAGGACTAGGAAATGTAGATTATTTCATTGAGAGAGATAAAAAGGTTCAGAGAGTATCTAACCAAGTTTTGTCATGACAGAAACCTGATAAAAGTATAATAAGGAGAGTGCACAGACAGTTAATGACTGGAGAAGTCTGGGCCACAGTGCTACGTGTTAGTGGTCATAAACAAAAACCCAGAGAGAAGGATCAAGGCCAGTGTAGCCAGGCCGACATGTAGCAGATATGCTAAGGCTAGCTAGGTGTTGGAAAATGAAGGCCAGGGCCAGATAATGTCTGCGTCTTCAGGGAACATTCATTGTATTGTATGTATTGTTAGGAAAAGGAAGTTACTGAGGAGGTTGGAATTTGGGAGTGTATCCTGAGAGGTCCAGAAACATAGACCACCTTCATTTAGTAGCTCTAATCCCAGAATTTCAGACAGATGGGATTTATTAGGTATGAACCATGTAAGCTTAAAGCTACGTGGATACATAAACATTCTAGTATCTTTCATTGATGGAATACCAAATATTTGTCAGATACTACACACACACACACACACACACACACACACACACACACACACACACACACACACACACACACACACACACACACACACACACACACACACACACACACACACACACACACACACACACACACACACGCAGACCCCTCTTATCCTGCTAATCTTTCTTCAGTCTACTAGTTTTCCTTACTTGCCATGAAAAAACAATTTAGAGAGACTGTCTTGCCACACACTCTGAGTGATGGAGCTAGCTTCTGAGCACATTCAATCCAACCCTTTATCTCAAGGCACAGTGCAGTCCCATCTAGGCCCACACACCCTGAAAACCGCATGCATATGTAAAAGGAATATTTAATAACACAGTGCATCAAATAGCTGTTGTTGCATAACAAACCTCCCAAAAATATAGAGCTTTAAAAAACAATTCGTCATTATTTTCCACAAAGCTGTGGGTTGGCTGGGCAGTTCTGTTGATGTGGGCTAAAGTTGGCTGGCTTGGGATACTGTCTTTCCTGTAACTATGGGCAGCTAGCAAGTTGACTGGGGGACTGTCTGGTCCAGCATGGCCCCAGTTGGGTGATCTGGCTTAGCTCCCCTTAGTTTCTTCTCCACCAGGTTTTTAGTCTTGTGTTACTATTCACATGGTGGTGGCAAACTTTAAGGATA
Organism: Mus minutoides; assembly: GCA_902729485.2. Taxonomy (NCBI): domain Eukaryota; kingdom Metazoa; phylum Chordata; class Mammalia; order Rodentia; family Muridae; genus Mus; species Mus minutoides. The sequence continues at coordinate 396,503 of LR750086.1, read as the reverse complement.
GACTAGATAGACACACCAGGCCTCTTGAGGAGCAGGCTTCAAACTGGCACACTACCATGCTTGCCTTGTTGGCCCAAGAGGCTGACAGGACTAGTCCTTATTCAAAAGTAGTTAAGCTTATTCCTCCCCCCACCCTGAAAAAAGTACTGAAAAGCCTCCTTCCCAAAGGCTGAATGGAAAGAAAAGGAGAGAATGGGGCCATTTTTTTTTATTCAGCTTTATGAATCTAATATCTTTAGGCATTTTTCTGCTAAAAATAAAAATAAAAAAAAAAATAAGAAGAGCAGATGGAGAACAGAGTGCTATCCTACGGTGTGGCTGCAATGGTTAGTCTGTTGTCCACTTGGCTGAGTTTAGACATACCTCTCTGAATATGTCTGTGATGGTGCTTCCAGAGAGAATTAACTGAGGAGGGAAGACCAATTTAAAAGGATGTGGTACTGTCCCAGCGGCTGGGATCCCAGCACAGATGATAAGTGCCACAGAGGCATTCTCATCTCTCCTGATGTGTGGGACCCATGAGCCACCACACCAGCACCTGGTCCCCCAAGCTGTGCCTTCCGCACCAGGGTAGATGCTATCCCCGCCACACACACACACACACACACACACACACACACACACTACACACACACACACTACACAATACACACTACAAACACACACACATACACACACTACACATACACACACATACATACACTACACACACACTACACACACACACTACACACACACACTACACACATACACACTACACACACATACACACACTACACACATGCACATACACACACATACATACACTACACACACACACATATACACTACACACACACACACACACACACACACACACACACACACACACACACGCACGCACATACACACACATCCTTTCTGTTCTTGTGTTGCTTTGATCATGTGTTTGATTCCAGTGACAAGAAAAGTAACCAACACAATGGTTTTCCTGACTTGTGCAATAGCACCAGAATCTTGTTCCTTCCCATTGGCCTAGGAAGTATAGAAATGGACAACGCGTTAACCGGATAAACAGCTCTTTCATTTAGGAAGGCAGGGCATGAAAATAACCACTTCTGGGCACATAAAATAGCTTTTCCGTAGAAGAATTTTAAAAAGCAAAACAAAACTGAAAATTTGACTTCCTGTGTGCCCTGCAGAGAAAAGAGGGGGTGGGGTGATGGGAGAAGCTGTGAATTCGTGATGCGCAGCTGGCTTTTATTTTTAAACACACATTATTGCTATACGGATGCTTTTTTTTTTTTTTTTTTTTTTTTTTTTTGGTAGAGGGGCCTTACTAAGGGCTTCTAAGAAGCAGGAATATCATTTCAAGTGAGTGCTAACGAGACTGACTATATGTTCAGAATAAGTAAGGCTTTGCTTTGTAACCTTTTTTCCCTTTAGCGTATAAATCTGAGAAAAGAAACACAAGAAATGTTGAGAGGTGCAGGTGCTACTGAGTCCTCTATGTGGTCAAGCACTATTTAGAACCCGAGTTGGGCTTTATCCACTGTGGACACATATCATCAGTCTGCACTAGGACCTACATGGGATGTTTGTGTGAGCCTTCCTTTCGGGAGCCTATTACTACTGAAGACAGTTCCGAGGGAGAAACACAAGGCCACCGTGGGAACTAGGGTGTGTCTGGACTACTACTTTAAGCCACACAAGTCTGAGCAAAAAAAAGTACAATAGTCAGAAAATCCTAGAGAGTAGGGACCAAAGGCTCCCAGTTCTTCATGACCATTTAGTAATAAAGTTGGAAATGGTAAGCCAGCTGGCCCATAATTAAATAGTTTTGTAGGGGCTTTGTTGTTGGTTATTCTTTTATTCTGGTGGAGATGGGAAGTGCCATAGACTGAACGTAAGGCCCGGTGCACACTGAGCAAGTGCTGTACCTCTGAGCTACCTCCCTGGCCCATCCTGGGTTTCCAGTGACAAGTAGAGCTAATTCCTATAGCTCTCACTAAGGCTGAATGGGCAAAGTGTCCATGGAGATGAGGGAGGAGACACAAAGCAAGGAAGGAAAGTCTAAATGAGCAGTTGTGATAGCAAGGGGCTAAATCTAAACAGAATACAATTGAGGGGAGAGGGAGAACCCTGTGCAAACCAAGCCAAGGGTGGGGAGAGAGCCCTGTGCAAACCAAGCCAAGGGTGGGGAGAGGGGCTTGTGCAAACCAAGCCAAAGGTGGGGGGAGAGCCATGTGCAAACCAAACCAAGCAAGCCTTTGGGTCAGCCCAGACTGATGGCGCTGATTCATGACCTCTGCTCTGCCACCTGCACTCTATCAACAAAACCCCTAGCCATTCCTAACCACAGCTTCTCATCTCCCAAATCAACACAACGGGTCAAGAGATTTTTTTTTCTAATTACAATTTTCAGTCTTTCTTCTGGAAAAAAAGTTAAAATAACATTGCAAAATTATGTGCCAATTTCAAGAAGCCTGCCAATATATGATTGTCAACATCGAATGTCACCTTGGGTCTTTCTGCTGTTGAGTATACACATCAGGAAAGCAAAATACATTTTTATGGGTAAGAAAGATTTGGACACCTCTGAAACATAAGATTTAGACAAAAAGGTTATTATTTTTTTGAGTTGTGTAGGTAACATTTAAATAATACAATTGTGAAGACAGACTTTAGCTGGTAACCACTGGCTTTCAGCTTTTGTACACTGATAACAGAAATGACAGAGAACAAATCCACACCAGTTTACATGACCTCCTATAGATCAAGTATGAAGAAATTCTCCATTTTTCTCACTTAGAAATCACTGAGAACATGACTATATTTTTTTTGATTCTCTTCCTGACCCCATGGCATATCTTGACTTCTGTCAGAGCTACTGGAGAAACAGTAATTCTTATTTGTTCATTCAACTGTTTTCTTGAGGGAGGACCTTACTCTCTTCTCACAATGCCTGCTGCAGACTCTCAAGTCCTGGCATTACAGGTGTGCACCTCTATCCCTGGTGATCCAGAATTTTGTGATGTTGTCTATGAAATCATAACTGGAAATGACCTCTAAAGAGCTCCATTCAGGTAAAATTAGGCCACGTGTCTCCATTTTTGCTCCTCTTGTTGATGTTAACCTTTGACATCCACAGCACAAGCATGCCCTGCTTTGACTCCTGAAGGTCTTTGAAGGAAGTCCCCAGCCAGGGTCAGCCAGGACATGGACAAGGCAATGGCCTCAGACATCAGCTCATCGTATGTTCAAGATCTCCATTCTTCTCTTACGGATGCCATCAACTGACTGCTGACTCATTTTGACTCAGATCATTTTAGGTCAGTGAGGCTTCCCCAGACTGCACCTAGCAACATAGAGTAAATGATAAAGGGCTTGTAATATGAGGAACCTTGTAGGACAGGTTGTTTCTGGCTTCTTTTGGAGATATTCCTGGAAAAGAACACTTCCATTTACAAAGCTCATGTACACACACAGGCACACACTTGTGCGCACACACAAACACAGCAGTCAAACTACGGCCTTGCTATTTAGTCTTTGAGAAAATATCAAAGGAATGGAGATGGGACATTGTGATGTCTGACCTCTGCCTCTGACTTGCCTGCAGGCAGCAACCGTGACTCTAGTCTATCCCCTAGTCTCTGCTCCTCACTACAGAACCCTTCCCCAATATGAACTGACTCAGTGTCTCCCACATGTTGGTGGATGACTCTGTTAGCACTCCCATCTCTGCCTTCCTCTCACACTTGCATAGCTCATTTTTCCTCTGCAGCCTCTATCTGTACCCCAGAGGCCCCATTTAAGCTCCTCAGCGTGTAGTCTGATTTTTTTTCCAACAATTGTTTTTCTTGGGGAAAATCTGCCCATTGCTCAGCTTCTGAGAAAAGGTTAAGTCAAGGTCCTGACAACCAGAGAGTGAGACTCCTCATGTCTTGAAGGGCAGTGAAAGCCAAGGAAGCCAATGTGACTAGTAACCCTTTCTTACTGCCACACTGGCAGGGCTGTACCTCATCCTGTGTGCCACCCCATGGAAATGCACAGCCATACAAGCCCTGCATGCTACTAGAACGCAATGCTTCCCAGACACAGCACTGGTGTTGTCTGCTGACTTGCATGTATGTTTCAATGAGAGTCTGATGGCAGGAAAATGCAAGCTCATGCTCCAGAAACAGGGTCAGCTGGTTGAAGTTTCACCTCACTTGCTCCCCACATAAGAAAGAAACAAGCCAACTCTGGGACTTTACAGGATCTTTAAGTGGAGCAAAAACTAATTGTGAATTAATTCTAGGAATGCCCATGTGTAACCTGTCCTGATGACTCAAACTAACTTCAAAGAACAAGCAATCCCATGGGTCACAAACAGGGACAGGGCTGAGCTGGGTAATTCTTTTGCCCATCTGGCTTTCTCTGAGGGACATCAGTTGAGTTCAGTGGGTAGCTGTTCCTCCTCAGAGGAACAATGACCATGTCATTCCCTTGCCTGGTCCCTGGTGGTAGCGGCTCCACTATGCCTCTCTCTGCTCCACATGCTCTCAGAGCCTCTCTCCTTAATCTCTCCAGGGTCTTCAGACTTTTCACATGGCACTTCAGGGGTTCAAGACTGGGTATATCAAAAGACAGAGGAGGAAACTAAGTGTCTTGAGAATTGGGGTGGAGTGGACACACGACCTTCTGCACTATGTTCTGTTGACTATAAGCAACAAAACACAAAAGTCTATGAAGATTCAGCTTATGTTCTTTTTTCATTTCTATAACAGGAGTTGGCAAATTGTGGCTTTCAGATCAAAGTCGGCCTTGCATCCATCACTACAGATACAGCTTTTTGAAAACAGTTGGAATTATTAGTTGTGTGCTATCTATGGCTGTCTTCACTTTATTATAGTGGCTATGGAGATCACATAGACCATGAAGTCCAAAATATTTACAATATAGCCCTTTCTAAAAATAATAAGTTACTGATCACTATTCTATAGCAGATTTTAATACAACAGTTCCTTTGTGGCCCCAGTAAACTGCCTAGCCAAGGGCAGAGAGGACAGGAGGAGAGGAAAGGGCACCATGGACATAGAATTCTCCACCCTAGGGCAAGTAAGTGGCTTACTCATCTGATCGCCCTAGTGGTCCTGGTAGTGGAGAAGACAAGTCAAGTCCTCTAAACAACCTAGACTCAGACACGGCCAATCTGGCAGGGTGTCCCACACCAGCAGACAGGCTGAGCTAGAACATGCTCCTTAGGAGGAGTATGCAAGGGCTGGTTAGGTCCAGTTAGCTTCAGTGCACACAGAGGTAGACAGCCCTGGAAACAACTATGAAAGTTTACAATATGGAAACAAGATATATATCTAAAACAAGTTACATACCTGTGGCAACATCCAGGGTCCGGACTGGAGGTGTAGCTTACAACAGAACAAGGGGAGTCTGAAGCTGCCCTTATGCACACAGACCCTTCCACTGTGTGTGGCTGTTCTTTCCACAAAGAGCAGCAGGAGGAATTTAAGGCCATAAATTGTGGTAAATTCATTTTTTAAAATATGAGCCCCACCCACATCCTCTGCAACTCATCAGTCAAATGGGCCCAAAGAATACCGGATTGTATATAGGAAGCAGACTTCATTATTGTATTTTGCATGTAGAATACAAACCTTATGCCCTGTTACTGTGAGATGCTATGAGTTTCTTAGATTCCTTCAGGTTAAGTCAACATTGGAAAGGGTGTCATTGACAAGCTTTGACTCCACCCTCCCAAACAGAACTGGAATGAACCTCCTCTGGGGAGAGGGAGTCCAATCCTGTGGTTGGTCATAAAGTGCAGTTTATGAGCACCTTGGCCCAGATCCACTATAGTTTGGATGGGTAATGACCTTGGGCACTGCAGTATAGTGTTGATGTGGAAAGGAAGTCATTAAGGCTGGGATCCTACCAAGAAAATAACAGTGGGGTTAATTCAAATGACTCTCCAAACTTCTGGGCTCCATCCCAGCCACTGGATCACTTTGTTTTACAAGTTAAAAAGTTGCAAGGCCACTTTTCTCCTTTGCTAATGAGCAGATCACTGGGTGCCTGAGAACAGAGCAGGGACAGAAGTTTTCAGCTGGCTGGTTCCAATGCAGAACATGGGGACAAGTCCCTTTTCCCACTGGGGACCAGGATGGCTGGTAGTAACTGCTGGACAGGAGGGAGGGAAGGCCAAATTTTAAGGCAGGTTGTCTACTACTGTGTATCAAACAAACCTTAAATCTCAGTGTTTTAATAGATTTTCTTCATGCTCACAATGCCTTGGGGTTGACTGAGCTCAGCTGGGAAGTTCTGAGTCATCTTGGGCCCCAGGCCTCTGTGGCTCGCCTGATTTTGGAAAATGGAAGATTGTGCTAGAGCTGCCGGGGGAGCTTGTGATGGGAGCGTTGGATATCTTCCCAGTAACCATGAGGTCACACTTTCTCAAAGCATGGCAACTGGGCTCTAAGAGGAAGGAAGCAGGAGTTCCAGACCTCCAAAAGCCTGGACTTCCAGGATGCCCTATTTGCCATATGCCACTAGCCAAAGCAGTCATAGGCCCAGCACACACTCAAGAGGAGGGGGAACAAGCCACTGCTACTGTAGATTGAGCCCAGGGCTACACACATGCCAAGCAAGGGCTCCAAGATTGACTTATATCTCTAGCTCTCTTTTTGCTGGTCCTTTTGAGACAGTGTCATTAAATTGCCCACGTTGGCATCAAACTCAGTCTGTAGCCTAATAAGTCCTTGACATTTTGATCCTTCTGCTTCAATATCTAGAATAACTGGCATTACCAGACCTGACAAGCCCATATCCTTTGGCATGAATAGTGACATGGGAACATGTGGAGAGATAGCTGGAGAATTATTGATTAAAGTTCCTCAGAGAGACAGAATCAATAGGACCAGATCCTATCCTATTCTGCACAGACCAATGATGTACACTTCAGAGAGTGAGACAGAGGGGAAGGAACGAGAAAGTGAAGAAGGGGGAGATAAGGAAGGAGGGAAGAAAGGTGAGAGTGGGTGAGAGAAGGAGAGGAAGAAGAAAGGAAGGAGGAAGCGAGCTAGGGGAGGAGGGAAAGATCATTGCCAAATTTTGTGGGAAATGTGGTGCATAAGTAATCTGCTCCAATATTTCCTCCAGCTCAGAGGAGGTCCACCTTTTCCTATTTTGGTCTTTCACTGATTAGAAGAGGCGTCCCCACTTATGATAAAAAGTCACCTGCTTTACTCAACATTCACCAGTGTAAATGTTAACTTCATCCTTCCCTTGCCAAAACTAAGCCAGAGCCACTCCCATAAAAATGTCCAGTGTTGTATTTACTAAAATATCTGAGTATTTTGACCCAGCCAGGCTGTTGTATAAAATTTTGTATCATTGGGGCCAACCTAGGAGCCTGGTGACCACAGCAAACCAAGGGTTACCTCTTCTTCGAATCCTTCTATCCTGTATCTGGTTCACAGTTTCCTTTATATTCCTGGGTTTCTACCTTCAGGGCCCTCCTCTGAGCCTTAGCTTCCCAACCCATGGTGCTCTCTCTCTCTCTTTCTCTCCCCCCTCTCCCTCTCTCCTTCTCTCCTATTCTTTCATCTTCCACAGGCAGCAAAATAATCACAATCCCAGCCCTGGCTGCTGACAGGGGTATCCTATTTGTGTGGCACTTGGGGAGTCAAGAGTTTTGAGGATGACAGTGAATGAGACAGGAACATCAGACTAGTTAATCCAGCAACTATCAGCCCTGGGTACCCAACACTGGTGCTCCCCATCCAGCCCCCTGGGCTTCCCCATCTGTCAGACTTATTCCAGAACGTTAGCCTGTGCATCAAGTGAAGAAGGCTAGAAGAATCCAAGGATAATTTGTTCCTCTCAGGTCCCTTATGTGCTCTGCAGTAGGGCCCTTCTAGAGATAGTTGTCTTTTTTTCTTTTGCTTTGTGTTTTAAAGGCAGGAATTTCCCAGTCCGTAGGAGATAGCAGCACCTGTCTGGGAGGGGAGAAAAGGATGAAACAGGGCTGGTGGTGCTTGAAGAAGCTTTATGGTAAAGGACGCCTGCCCACTGGTGTAGAAAACCTGGCTGTAACTTGCTTTGCTTCCGTTTCACTCAGCACCCGGCTTGGAATGCAGACAGGTAGATCCATCGTAGCAAGCTCTTAAAGCTTTTCTACTTTATAGGAGTTGCCCAAAGGAAGTCTCTTTGTTTGAACTTTTCTTTCTTCCTGAGAAAGGTTACTTAGACACACAGAGCTTTGTGTATGTATGACCGTATATACAGAGACATTCCCACGTAGCCCTTCAATAGGTAGCTGAAGACAAAGAATTCTTGAACCAACACCCAGCAGAACCATAAACATTATCTAGGTATCCAGACAACAGTAGCTTGCAGTGAAAGAAATGAGGAAATGTGACCCACTGAGAGAGGGTAGAGTGCTGACCACGTAAGCACCGTCATCTGAGCTCAGATCCCCAGCACGGGGGGGGGGGGGCTGTGATTTCAGTGCTGGGGTGACAGAGACTCATGCATCTGTGGAATTCATTGTTTGTCCAGACTTGATAAATCGGTGAGCTAAAGGTTTGCTCAAGAAGAGACTTTATCTCAAAGAGTAAGGAAAAGAGTGACAGAACAGACATCCAACATGGAGCTCTAGCCTCCATTCACATGTACATGTATGTATGCATGTATGTATAATATATATATATATATATATATATATATATATATATATATATAATATATATATATATATATATATATATATATATATATATATATATATAATATCATATGGTCATAGATAGCACACACCCACATACACTCCATACACTCGCATGCCCACGCACACACAAATAACTATGTGTGGACATGTCTACAAATATATATGTAAATACATACAAAATGTTCTAGAAGGATAACTATCTAATATAAGCATGGTTATACTGAGGAGGGTGTTGATGGAGAAGGGAACCTTTTACATTTTGTTCTATGTATTTATATTCTTCTCATATCTTATTCCAAGCAAGAACGCATTGATCTCTTCAACTTGAAACCTTGTGAAGTAGGCGTGTGTTGACTTGTAGTTAGGGCTGCTGTAGCTACGGGCCATACTCTGAGAACCTTAAAGAACAGTGATTCCTTAGCTCACTTATCTGGAGCTCCAGGTCCAGGCACCAGAGGACAATGGTCTAATCAGTCTACACGTGTAAAGCAGACAGCATGTGTTTTCATTTCCCCGGGGAAGTGTGACACAGGACAAACCATATGAGGTAGGTAGAGAGCTTTATCCTGAACAGAGGCCTTGGTCAAGGCCAGGTAGCCATGCTCTGTGGCAACGTGGGATCCAGTACCAGGGAGCCACACATGGAACAGAGAAGAGAGGAGACAGGTATTTAGTCCTTGTGACCAAGAGGTGACAGTGTCACATCCAGCTGTAAGGTATTCTCATCACTTGAGCCTGAGTAAAATCTGCAAGTTTTAAGGTTTTAATTTGTTGAACAGGAATACTATTCTCCGTTGAACAGATCTTTAATTATTTCCCGTGTGCCAAAGCATGATCTAGGGGAGGCATAACAGCTGACGGGAAGCAGATTTGGGACCTTGGCTTAGAGCATTCGTTCTTGGCCTTAATGAGGTTTTGTACAAACTCTTTGTAGAATCTGATTTATAAAACAACAACAACAACAAAAAAAAACATAGATGATTACTTCAGAAAAGGCACCTAGAAAAATTTGCATATAATTTCCAGGTCATAAACCTTATTTGACAATTCTTTCAGCTGCCTTCATATTTAGAAAAGAAGCCTGAGGCTGAGGCAAGCCCTTGACTTCTGGACTGTATGTATCTTTCCTTTCTTGTTCTGTTTTGTTTGGAGGTTGACTAAGATGTCAGGCTGGATTTGAATTCACTCTGGATAGTCCTTGATCTTGTAATTTTTCCCATCTTTGTCTCTAGTGTAAGGACACATCCGGTCCTTTGAAGAATCTACATAAGACATTTGCGTAGTTATTGAAATCTTCAGGAAAGAAGCAGTTAACAACTACCTTTATTTGCAGTAAAAGAATTGTAAAAATGTTCTAGGCATCCTATTGCTGTATGATGCCCTTTGGGGGACAAGGTGTCTGTGGAGTTGAGATTTCCTTAGGATTCCTTGCAGGTGACACTCAGTTCAACTTTGAGGGTGCACTCTGGGTGGAAACAGTGACATTGTCACACCAGCCTTTCTCTCAGAAAAGAGGCAATGTCCTACCGTCAGTGTCTTTGAGTGGCAGAAGTAGGAGAATGCGGGATGCACCTGGCATACAGCGTGGCTGCTCTGCAGGGGAAGAGAAGATCACTTAGAAGTTGGGGTCCACAGAATAACAGGGCTGCAGCCTCAACCCCAGGTGCCTCTTCTGAAAACTGGGTCTAGTCTTGTGTGCCTCCGACCATGGTTGGCATGGTGGCACCATGTAGGAGGTGAAAGGTCACTCAGTGCTTTCTCCCATGGGGGTGGCCTGAAACAGCACTTGATTGATCCCTGAGAGCCTGGGAAGATGAAGGAGGAGCCTAGGATGAGCAGGACCTGCAAGGGTGTGTGAAAAGAACCGCACCCGTCATGACCAATGACAATCAAGGGTCAGAGAGACACTAAAAGTGTTTCCAAGGGCAGGATGTAAGATGACTGCAGGAGGCCTTGGTACTGTGACACCTTCTCCCTCACGATTCCCACCTTCCCACTCTGAGGTTCTCCTGTCTATAGTGAAGGACTTGGCTGAGTGAGGATCTCAAAGGGAAGCAGAATTAAGCTCCTATCTACAGGATACACCATTTCCCGTCCCTTCACTTAATACCTCTGACATCAGATGTCTGCAGCAGATGCTGCTGAAGATGTGGAGACAGATGACAACACGCAGAGAACATACAGTTGAGACTGATTCCTCTGGGATTCCATGAGCACTCCAGCTTCTGGAACCCCGCTGGCCCTCAGTTTCTCCCTCCCTCCTCCTGCCTCCAACTTAGGTTATTCTAGGTCACCTAGTAGGGCTTCTTTTCTCCCCCTTCAGGCTGTTAGGCCATGCTGCCCTTTATTTGTTCTGCTTTCTTTTTCATTATTTATCAGGACAGCCTTCTTTTTCATATCTGAATGAGCCATTGGCTCCAACATGGGCTCTCCCTAAGAAACTCTCCAACTTTAGCACTTGAAGCTCTGTGTGTCTCTCAGACGCTCTGATCCTTCTCTGGAGAGAATAGGCAGCCAGAGGCTCTGCCCTGACATGGGGTAGCTGTTTCATTATGATCTCCAAAGCAAAAAAGCACTTCTCCGGTTGTCACCTGCTTCCTGTGCACTTGTGAGGGCCCCCGAGGGCGCAGCATGACAACACGGCCATCGCGTTCATCTAGCGCATGTCTTATTGATCCAGAGGTTGTAGATCAATCTGGTTTATAGAAACCCGGAGTCATTGTTAAGACAACCAAAGCAAACAGCAGCTAACACAAACAGGCCCTTTCACAGGCTCAGCCCATGTCCTTCCATGGGGGAGAAACACCTGCCTGAGCTCCTTTACTGGAGAGGTGAAGAGAGGAAAAACAACAACCCAATAACAACAGCAAATCACCACCACAGAAAACTACCACAAGTGCTGAGCAGAGAAACCTCAGGTAAAACAGGCTGGGCAAGGCAGCCATGCAAAGCAAATCGCGTCTCGGCCGATCTTATGATTTCGTCCCATGTTCAGTCGTTATTAATGGTGGTGTCTCCAATCGAAATAGAAGAGAGGTCAAGGTGCAACATATATGACGTGTGATCTCCAGACTGATCTTCCTTACATACATCTAATATGACTTATACGACAATCGACCTTTTAGTACACCAAGCACAATGATTACGAACGTGAGACGAACAGTCAGGGTTCAAGGAACTACCTTACCCTCAGCTAGAGCTCATCTGTGGGTTGAATGCCTCACAGTAAAGGAAGTGGCTCAAGTAACTCCTGCATCAGGACCTGGGACTCTCCCCATCACCATCAGCCTCCTTTGCAGAAACCCCTACAGTGTCTTCACCTAGAGAAGGACCATTTTAAAAAACAATAGTGGGCCACGGATGGAAGCAGGAGATTTGCAAGTTCGAAGTGTGTGTGTGATACCAAGGGAGTTCAAGACCAGTCTGGGACATGTAATAAATGAGACACATTCTCAAAGGTAAAAATACAAAAAGGGCTAGAGGTGTATAGCTCAGTGGTAGGGACACTTGCCCAGCCCGAGTAAGGTCCTACGTTCAATCCCCAGTGGAAGAAAGGAAAAAAAGAAAAAGTGGAGGAAAGAAGGAAAGAAGGAAGGAGAAAAACTACCATTTTACTTCCTTTGGGATGCCTCCAAAGTAGGACCACCCACACAGAAACACATTTCTATCTTTTGAGATTTAACAGCTGAGAAGGAGAGCCGAGTTTTGGCACACAGAAGAAGCAGAGGAAAGGTGAACACAAAAAGAGGAGCTGGGATGGCCTTCACATAGGCTCTCTAACTCATGGTGTAACACACCCATGCATACACACAGGAGTGAGGTCCTTCATAGCATCGGCAGGGGAATAGCTGCAGAATATAATGCTAAATTAAAAAAACCACCACCAACAAAACAAATCCACGTATGCGGCATGCATAAATGAGGGTGAGAAGGAGGATAAAAGTGAGAATGTATCTGTATTTATACAGATTTCATTTGCATAAGGATACACTGGAATCGTATTCCCAACATTAATAAAAATGGTAATTTACGGAGAAAGAGAACGGCTTATAGTGGGAAGGGGAACAGGTATAGATAATGGTGAGCCTGAGACTTCTTGCTCAAGTATCTATCTTGCTGTTGTATTTTGATTTCTTTGACCCATGTGATGTTAGCGGCTCAAATATGTAAATTATCCAAAGGAGGGAAAATTGTAACTAAGCCAACACCCACTCCTCATTACTATGCTCAGCCTTTTTTTTGTCCTTGAAGGCATAAGTTACCACATTGATTACTCATCGATAAACATGACCATGTGCTGGGTGCTCTGTGTTCTGCCCAGCACTTGCAGGTGAAGCACACACACACACACACACACACACACACACTTGCACACACTGACCGCTTGTCTAGCTGCTGGTCACTGAGCAGTAGCAGAGGAAGGGCTAGTCTGGCCCCAACACCGTGTCCCCAAACAATGTCCCCTGCGTTCAATCTCTAGTTAGGTACTTCCAGTATGCTGGTCTTTTGCCGAGTAGTTCCTGTAAGGTCAGAGATCTCACACAGTCATGGATGGCCCTTGATGGCCAGCTCCTTATACACAGTGGGCACCCAACGATTACAGTTTAAATGAATAAGTTAATGAGCTGCTTCCAGGGATATGCAAGTTGGGAGCAGAGGCATCCCAGGGGCTGGAAGGAAGCAGGGTGGTCACTTGCTGATGAAAAGTGACTTTTAACGGTGTGGAACAGGTGGAGAGAGCAAAGCCCATGGCTGTTTTTTATTTTTGTTTTTGTTTTTTTTCCTTTTTCTTTTTTATTAGGTCTGAACAGTAGTAGTAGGTTACCCACAAGTCTCTGCCCAGGGGCTGTGTCCCTACACAAAACTCAGAGACACTGGCTTGGAAATGATGAGCCTTTGTACCTAGAACTCTAGACCTATGGAATTTCAAAAGAAATTACCTGTGTGTCTCCCAAGGTGGTGAATCCTGATAGATTCCCCACTTATCTTGTGCCACCAAGGCCATTAAACAGTAAATACAAATGAGGTCATGTCCACTTCACACGCGGCAATGCTGAGAAGCTGACGCCCACGCCAGGAGAAAGCAGGGCTGTTATCTGTCTTGGAGATTTACTTGCCTGGCTCTGCCCGGACTGATCCTTAACTCAATCCGTTTCCATCCTAAGCCCCGGGTTTTCAAATGTGTCAACTTAAATCTCTTACTGAAAGGCAAACGTTTCTTCAAGCTTTGTGTCTTTCTTAAATATGGATCACCCTCTGGGGTCGATCTTCATGGACGTTTATGACAAGCCAGATTCTGGCTTCCCCTCCCAGTACCACAGGTCAGGTAGACAATTCTCCCAGCCTTGGCCATCAAAGCAGAGACAGTGACAGGGTATTTATGTCCAGTAAGCATTCATTTATGTGATTTTCACCTGCCATGTTGATTCACCGGGGACGGCTATCCAGTGAGAACAGGTCTCCCTCCAGTTTTAATTACTGTAGGCCCAAAGATGAATGGCCGTCCTTGGGGAGTAACCACAAAAGACCAGGGTCACAAAGGAAATGGCTGAGCTGTCAGCTTCACCTGTGGACTGGATAAGCTGCGGGGTGAGTTGCAAAGCGAGCCACTCAGCTTGGTCAGCAGCCGAGGGCCGCCAGCATCAGCATTAAGCTAATGAGACAGAGACAAATTAAAACCGTTTTTTGGGATCAACAGCTGTCCTTGGGCCTCTTGCTCATAACTGGCTTTCTGTTTTCCCAGGGCTACAGCAGGTACAGATCTGAGAGGTGAGGGAAAATGAGATCTGACTTCCAGAAAGGGCCCTGGGTGGGGCAGCTGCCTCCCTGCTCCCACATGGTGCACTCGAGCAGAGGGACACATTCGCACATTCATAACAGTGAGGGAGAATTGGTTTAAACGAATCAGGAGCAAACCAAACAGCCAGGAAAGGAAGTTTCACAATGGGTAGAAAACAAAGACAAGGCAACATTTAAGAGTGACCCCGACAGAAATAAACCAAAGCATGAGAAGCAGGGGAAGGCCGGGTACGATAACACGATAACACCCGTGCATCGGATACGATAACACCCGGAAAAGCCAAGTACCTGGCATATAGAAACTGGAGAGACACAGGGGCTTCAGAGTGGATGCAGAATTAACCAAAAGCAGAGACACATAGAAGACACTGCAAAAGCCGAGGGCAAGAGATAGTGAAGTAATGGATATAAGACAGAAAGAATAAATATGCAATGTAGAACATTAAAATATTCTGAAATGTTTTCTTTTGTGCCACTCTTTCAAAATACCAGTCCCAGCTCAGAGAATCTTCCTCAAGAGCAGCCTGACTGACTTGTCTCCCACAGGTAAATGAACAGATATTACCGGAGGGAGGCAGGCAGGGGGGAGGAGATTGGACCTGCAGCAGGACAGCAGGAAGCATGCTGCTATGGAGCTGGGGCAGGGCTGCTGGGGACCCATGTGAGCGTCAGGGCCAGAAGAGATGGAGAATCAGTTCCCCAGAAGTGATGTAGAATGACCTTGAAGGTCACTGCCAAGACTTTGCTTCTCTCCGGGGACTGTTCTATGGGGTGTTCCTCAGAAATGCAAAGGGGCCCTATAGGACTCGGCCCCAACTGCTAATAATGAAAATCTGCTTATTAATGCATGTTTTCTATAATGCATTTTAATGGTATCTTTTCTACATACAGGTTATATGCTTTGCTCTTCTCTACTCTTCCTCCACTGTCTTCTTTTTCTTCCACCCCCTCTTGCTGGCCCTTTTCCGAAGCAAGCAAATATAGGAAATCCTTTACACCTGGGTCCCTATTTGGCCTTGGTGTCTTAGTAAGGCTTCTATTGCTGTGAAGAGGCACCATGACCACAGCTACTCTTAAAGAGGAAAACATTTAATTGGGCCTGGCTTAAAATGAAGAGTTTTAGTCCATTATCATCATGGTGGGAGGCATGGCAGCACAGAGGCAGACATGATGCTATAGAGGCAGTTGATAGTTCTACGTCTGCATCGGCAGGCTGATATACATATACACATACACATGCATAGACATAGACACACAGACACACACAGGTGCGTGCGCGCATGTGCACACACACACACATATATGTATATATGTATGTATGTATATATATATATATATATA
>LR750086.1:140635-198748 GCA_902729485.2 Mus minutoides | reverse complement strand
TATATATATATATATATATATATATATATATATATATATATATATATATATGTACCATACATGTGTATAGGTGTACCGTAAAAGTGTGTTGTAGGAGATGATTTTGTTTGATGTTTGATTAGAAAACTGGCATTTATATAACATATATAGTGTATGATACATAACAAAAACACTATTTTGAAGAAGAAAGGGTCTAACAATGAAGGGAAGATGGCGGGCGATGAGACATAAGCCAACCAGAGGACAAAACACAGATATCTTAAGGCTGAAAAGAAAATCTTTAAAAAATTTTATTAGATATTTTCTTCATTTACATTTCAAATTCTATCCCAAAAGTCCCCTCTACCCTCCCCCCGCCCTGCTCCCCTACCCACTCACTCCCACTTCTTGGCCCTGGCATTCCCCTGTATTGGGGCATATAAAGTTTGCAAGACCAAGGGGCCTCTCTTTCCAATGATGGCCAACTAGGCCATCTTCTGCTACATATGCAGCTAGAGACATGAGCTCTGGGGGTTCTGATTAGTTCATATTGTTGTTCCACCTATAGGGTTACAGACCCCTTCAGCTCCTTGGGTACTTTCTCTAGCTCCTTCTTTGGGGTCCCTGTGTTGCATCCTATAGATGACTGTGAGCATCCACATCTGTATTTGCCAGGCACTGGCATAGCCTCACAAGAGACAGCTATATCAGGGTCCTTTCAGCAAATTCTTGCTGGTATATGCAATAGTGTCTGAGTTTGGTGGCTGATTATGGGATGGACCCCCAGATGGGGCAGTCTCTGGATGGTCCATCCTTTAATCTTAGCTCCAAACTTTGTCTCTGCAACTCCATCCGTGGGTATTTTATTCCCTATTCTAGGGAGGAATGAAGTATCCACGCTCTTCCTTCTTCTTGATTTTCTTGTGTTTTGCAAATTGTATCTTGGGTATTCTAGGTTTCTAGGCTAATATCCACTTATTAATATCCACTAATGAATGCATATCAAGTGACTTCTTTTGTGATTGGGTTACCTCACTAAGGATGATATCCTCCAGATATATCCATTTGCCTAAGAATTTCATAAATTCATTGTTTTTAATAGCGGAGTAGTACTCCATTGTGTAAGTGTACCACGTTTTCTGTATACATTCCTAGGTTGAGGGACATCTGGGTTCTTTCCAGCTTCTGGCTATTATAAATAGGGTTGCTATGAACATAGTGGAGCATGTGTCCTTATTACCAGTTGGAACATCTTCTGGGTATATGCCCAGGAGAGGTATTGCTGGATCTGCTGGTATGACTATGTCCAATTTTCTGAGGAACTGCCAGACTGATTTCCAGAGTGGTTGTACCAGCTTGCAATCCCACCAGCAATGGAGGAGTGTTTCTCTTTCTCCACATCCTCACCAGCATCTGCTGTAACCTAAATTTTTGATCCTACCCATTCTGGCTGGTGTGAGGTGGAATCTCAGGGTTGTTTTGATTTGCATTTCCCTAATGATTAAGGATGCATCCTTCACAATAGTCACAAATAATATAAAATACCTTAGTGTGACTCTAAGGAAGTGAAGTATCTGTATGACAAGAACTTCAAGTAACTCTGAAGAAAGAAATTGAAGATCTCAGAAGATGGAAAGATCTCCCATGATCATGGATTGGCAGGATTAATATAGAAAAAATGGCTATCCTGCCGAAAGAAATCTAGAGATTCAATGCAATCCCCATCAAAATTCCAACTCAATTCTTCACTGAGTTAGAAAGGGCAATTTGCAAATTCATCTGGAATAACAACAACAAAAAAAAACTGGGATAGCAAAAACTATTTTCAACAATAAAAGAACCTCTGGTGGAATCACCATGCCTGACCTCAAGCTGTACTACAGAGCAATTGTGATAAACACTGCATGGTACTGGTACAGTGACAGACAGGTAGATCAATGGAATAGAATTGAAGACCCAGAAATGAACCCACACACCTATGCTCACTTGATCTTTGACAAGGGAGCTAAAACCGTCCAGTGGAAAAAAAGACAGCATTTTCAACAAATTATTTTACATAGTCTATTTTTATAAAATCATTTTTTGTTGCTGTTCCAGAGTTTTATTGCACATATACTCTCTGTCCCTTGGCTAATTAATGTGCTTATAGGTCACACTCTGTGTCCTCTCTGCTACTGCTCTCAGTTCCCTTTTTTGTATCAAAACAAGAAGGTTGTTCTGCAAGTACAGCTAGCTCTTTTGGCTCTGCTCGGCAACTCTATTCCAATGCTCTTCAGCAGATTTATGTTCTTTGGGCATACCTCAAACCGCATTCTGGAAGACCCAACAAGTAGCCGAAAGAGTCAGGTGCAGATATTTGCACCCAACCAATGGACAGAAGCAGCTGACCTCTGTTGTTGAATTAGGGAAGACTGAAAGAAGCTGAACAGAAGGGTGACCCTGTAGGAGGACCAGCAGTCTCAATTAATCTGGACCCCAGAGATCTCTCAAACACTGGATCACCAAACAGGCAGCATGTACCAGCCGATATGAGGCCCCCAACACACATACAGTAGAGGACTGCTGGGTCTGTGTTTATTCAGAGATCATGCACCTAACCCTCAAGAAACTGGAGGCCCCAGGGAGTTTAGAGATCAGGCGTGGTGGGGAGTGGGGACATCCACATAGAGACAGTGGGTTGGGGAACAGGTATGGGATGTGGAGCAGTCGGAGGGTGGATGAGGGGGGAATAAAATATGGAATGTAAAGAAATAAATTAATTAATAAAAATATATTTTAAAAAAGACAATTGAGATTCTGGAAGCTTCAACTTAGATTTCTTTACATGAAGAACTTGACTTGGAAAAATCCCCCATAGTAATTGGGGGCTCTAGTCCTCACAGTCAACCACACCATCCACAACCAAGTATTGAAGGGCTTCTTGACTGAAGGGTAATACCTCTTCAGGAGCAACCCTCACCAAGTCTTTAAGTAGAAATGCATCTTTCCACTATGCAGGTTCCCTTTTCTCCTGTACTCAGTGCCTTTTCTCTGTGACATGGTGTGGGTGGTGGACCTTCTCCTACGGGGGCCTGCTAGGAGCTGCGGGGGAAAGACTGGTTAGGCTTGCTTGATTTGGTATCAACAATCACCCAGGGGCAGGTCAACCCAAATAGGAGATGTCTAGATAATATTTATGGTCACTATATCCTATTCTTCTGTTAAGACAAAGATATTTTTGTCTCTGAGCTAATTAAGATTTGACTCCATTGAATATCTCCTCTGTTCTTGCTAAAGAGTCACCCATCAAGGCCTGGTTGAATCCACCCTCAAGCTGCACCACACTGCCTGCAGGTTCCCACGGTCTTCAGCGCATAGTCCTCATCCCTTCCTACAAGTCTCAGCCTCCAGAGGACCCTCAAGGCATCCCTGGACAGAGAGTACACGCTAACTGACCATGTCTAAATCATCTCCTACCTTATTCTCTGCTGCCAAATAGAGCCTCAGAGAAGGTGAACCAAACTCTCTGTACAACCTACTAAGGGACAGAATGCTCTCTCGTCTTATTCTTTCCCCTACCTGGTAGACCTTGGCCTTCACACCAGGCCTGCTCTGTTCCTCCTCTTGCTGCCAGCTTTTCCAATCACTATCTGGAGAGGCACGACATGGATGGCCCTCCTTATCTCTCCAGAGGGATTTATTACTCTGCTAAATATTTTCCATTTCTGCCTTGTTCGGTGGATAATTGAGTTAACTTGTTCATTTTTTTTTTCTAAAATTCAGCAAGCCTCATAACTGGGACAACTCTTGAATAATTTCTCCAACTGGGTTGGAACTATCCTGGCGTCTGTAAATCATTCCGTTTTAACCTGTCTTGTGCTTGTGGCTCTTGCTGACAGCATTTTCTGGCACAATTGGTGTCTTCCACCTTACAAGGTATTCAGTTTGAGAAGGTATGCCCTCAGGTATAGCAACCATTATCCTCATCACCACTGTCAATCTCGTACCACTGGGGGTCTTGTCATCTCAAACAGTTCCACAGTCTGACCTCTAACCTCTTGCAATAGTCACTTTTTTTCTCCCTACAAAATGCTTTTTAACCTTGCTAAACCTTACAATACTTCCAGCAACAGTGATCTGTCACTGGCTAGGGTCCTATGCTCCTACCCAGCTCCAAGGCAGCTTCAGATGGGAGATCTTTATACTTGTCAATGACTTGACCTGGCTATTCTGAAACAAGGGACCAAAAATAAAAGCAGAATTCCCATCCTTTAAAAAGGAGGCCACGAGAGTTTGAAGCCTGACCCATGTTATCTTACACATCTGGAGCCAGATTCCTCGTGGAGCTACAAATGGCCAATTTCAGGAAAACAGTCAAATACTATCCTTAGCCAGGCCACAAGAGGTCTGTCTGTCCCCTCAGATACAGGCCCACTCAGGAGTCCCCACAATGACAAGGCCAAGTTGGGTTACTTCCCTCTTAATTACTAAAGGAACTTCTACTCCTTCTCAGCAGCGTGGGGCCCTCTGGGAACTTGGCCACTCCTCTCTGGCCTCACATTTCAATAAATTCAGCTTGTCTAACTCATGTGTTGATAATTCTTTCAACTGCCTGCATCACAGGCCTTCTCTATGTTGTTTTATACAAGGGGATAGCAAGGTGATATTGGAGAGAGGTTGGGACAGGAAGGCACCTTCACAGCTCTCTCTGAAGACTCTGTTACGCTACTAGTCTCCCTTTACATCATCATCATCCAAGTGTCCTTCACATCCATCTCTAGATCCATTCTCCCACCATTCTGGCACTAGGTGGCTCTCTGCCACTCCCTCATAGAGTGGCTTCCAAGTTAGGCCGTTTGCCTTTGGGTCTGAGGCCATTATTAATTTTACCTCAGACTTCACCACCCCTCCCCTTGTCTGCTATCCTCCCTTACTGCCTCTCCTCCTTTCAATCTCTCTGACTCTGTTTATGAATGAAAGATGAAAACACTCAATTCTTACAACGACTGATGACAGTCTGGAGGGACACATGGGGAAAGAAGAGACAGTATGTTTCAGCATGTGCGTGGACATAATGGGGAGCCAGTGCTGCGAAGCCTTTGGGTGTTAAGGAGGCTTTTTATAGAATCTTGAAAATCCTTCTCAGCCTAAGCCAGTCTCCCCTTCGGAACAAGAATTTAAAATAAATTAAAAACACCATCTTACTTTATTTCAGTCATATTACAGCATAAATAAGTTTTGTGGTTTGGCCCAAGAATGGAGAATGTATTCCAAGTTTTTAACTACAACCTGTCAACTGAGCTGTAAAATCCTCAGGCCTTGAGAGCTGGGAGTGGCCTACATAAGGCTTCAGTGTCTCAAGCCATACATAGCAACTTACTACAGGCTTCCGTATGTTGGCCAGTAGAATCTAAGCCAAGGGAGGAAGTCCTTAGACCCAGGGAGCCATGTGAAGAGTAGCTGTGGCCAAGAAGTCTTCTGACTGTAGCATCTGACCCTGCTGTTCCACTCGCAGCCCTCAGAGCCAAGGCTGCACGAGGAGCTGAAAAGGTAGCTGAGCCCTGGCGTCAGTCTAATGAATTTTGCTTTTTAAAGCCCATTGTGAAAAAACTTTAGAGTCCATTATATTCCTCTGAGAGTTTATGTTCTGATTAGTGTTTTAAGAGAGTAGGTCTCTCTTCTTATAGTCAAAGAGAGCGAGCCACAGGGAGGGATACAGCCCATCATAGGATCTTGGTGCTTACTTGGTCAAACTGGGTGGTTATTGGATCTAAAATGAGAGCAACAATAACTCTGTCAGGATCACTCATTCACACTGAGTGGCCTGGCTCTTATGAAAATATTAGGAGAAGACAATCATTGTTGCTAGCCTACTGCGTCAGGACTCTGTCTTCAATTATCCAATCAAATAAACCAGCTTGTTTCTGTTTTCCCAGAAGTGAAACAGAACCTTGACCTTGGTGCTTTAAGTAAAAATAGGAGCTATTTTAGAATCTTAAGCAGATCTCTCATCTAATTATTAGCGGCCATTTCTCATCATCAGGTGAGTACCTACCAGAGAAGCCACAACAGGGTCCATCGTATTTCTCCACTTCACACCTTGCAGGAAGATTGGTAACTGTCTCTCACCTGTTATTTCTTCAGCACATTGCATCGTGCACACTACTGTTCTTCCAAATGCCCACTGTACATCAGAGACCTCCTAAGACCCCGGATTCTCCGGAACGTTGCAGGTGCTTCTGAAACCAGCCTCCTAGAGAGACCACACTGAGTACTGCTCTGCTCTCTGTCTTCCTGATGGCCTATCTGTAAAGGGAATGACTTTCTAGTTCAGAAACAATAGGCACAACTTACATTTATTAAAAAATAATAATAATGTCATCACTAAGGGGCTTAGAGTTTCCCACTAGGAGGTTAGGCGACTGAATTATTCTTCTCCGAGCTATTTGCAGACTCATTAATTGAGAAATAAGGGCACACACGCCTATGTAATTAAACTGCCCATTTTGCCTCTTTGCTAGAGCAGTTTCTAGGGATGTTAATTGTCCGAATCTCTCTGAGCCTGGTAGATCTTGATAAGTTGTCTACAACAAAGAGCTACTCCCTTTAAAGCACAGAGGACTCTTTTTCTCTTACTCTCTCTTTAAGCAGATTTAGCACTTTGAAGAGTTAATGACAAATAAAGGGAAAATTTCTGCTTGGCTGTCCTCTTGGCTTTTGGGGTAGTAATGGTCCCTTCCTGCCACTAGATGATAAAAATTTCCTATTGGATTTTCTGCTTTGCCCGGGGCTAGGGGGAGGGGCTTTTCTTGACAGCAGCCACCAGATCTCTGCTTTGTTTGGGGCCAGCCATTCATTTCCTCACTGTTTTGCTTCATAAGAAACTCTATTTGATTTCAGTGTCTGCAGTTCCCCTCCCGGGCCAGTGTCTGCCGTCCATCACCCGCTGTCCTGTCCTGCCGCCTCCGCAGATGCCTTGTCCTCTTTATGAAGGTTCTGGAAGAAATAAATGTCCAGTGTGCCCTTGGCCCCTCTGTGTCTCTATCAGCCCTGTTCCATTCTTTCTGGTGGTTAATTGACTCTTTTTCATTGATGGGGGGGGGGAAAGGGGTGCAGAAACACATATATGCTTTCCTTTAGGGAAATATATATACTCCAAATAAAAGAGAGGGACTGTGTTTTGCAGTTTTAAGCAGTCAGCAATGATCACTGGCAACAATCTTTTCAATATTTTTTACACTGACAGTTTGCAGCAATCATTTATTTGTCCCAGCTTTTCTGGGCCAGTCTCAATTTCAAATATTTCACCCTGTTGCTGTTACTTTAGATAAATGTATTCACAAACCGGAGGGGGAGGACCCCCTTTCGATGATGAATATACCCTAGTTTTTAGGCTTAAGCAATATAATCAAATTGAATATCTGAGAAGCATGTGCAGGGCTGAGCGATGAATTAGCACAGAGGCAAACCTAGACTATTTCAAGGCGCACACGTGTGTGTGTGTGTGTGTGTGTGTGTGTGTGTGTGTGTGTTGAAAGGTAGAAAGAAGCAAGTGATGAGCAGGTCAATAAATAAGCACAATTAGGCACATTGTCAAATGAAAACAAGAAAAAGTATAATATGAATTACAACGAATGGGCCAGGTTGGAACCCTGACTCCACTGCACATGAGTAAACTCCACCTAACGTAGTGGGAATAACCACCGTATACACTTTGTAGGCTGCTTGTCATGCAAAGAGAGTTAATGCTTATGAAGTCCCTAGCATGGGGTCTAACATAGAGAACTGCTTTTCTTTCCTCCTTAAAACATATGCTTAGCAGTATTTTTAGATGAAAAAAGAAAACATATTACAGTCAAAATAAGACTCCCTATAGGAGCTGGGAAGAGGTAACTGGGGGAGGCGCAGAGGCAGCCTCTACTGCCCCCAAGACAGAGAGGAGTCAGGGAACACTTCTTACACTGGGTCCAGTAAGCCTAGGACCAGTGTCTGCCCAGAGCACAGTGTCTACTAGTAAGTGGCCTAGGAGTAGATGAAGTAGGCGCCAGATGGCCCCAGGACTTTGCCTGCATGTCCTTGTTAGCGACACCAAACCATCTGTGTGCTGCTGAGAATAGATCCTGCTCTAGAACACCTTAGAGAAATTCTTCCAGGCCACATATCCTCCCTGACCTCATAGTCAGGGCTACGGTAGGAACGGCGGCCTACAGAAAAGCATGTTTCTTCCTCTTTATCTGAGGGTCCCACAGCGTGAGTGGGGAGGAACTTGCTACCCTCAAGCGGCCACAGCCGCTGGCCATCGCTGTTTCCATATTCGCTTTGCCTGTGCCAGGCAGCGGGACAGCAGAGGTTAGTAACTGTTCTGCAGTGTGGCTTCTGGGAAAGGATCTGGGCCGCTCTGAGCAGGAGCCAAGGGTCCAGCAGCTCTCGAACCCGGCGGCCGTAACCTCCTCCTGCAACCTTCTGAAAAATATAGACTTCTGAACCCTCCCCCAGAGATTCTGTCTCGGTAGTTATTTCAATAACCTAAGGGGCATGTGCTCCCCAGTGTACCTGTTATTTGTTAGCTGCTATGTGCCAACCTCAGTGCCTCTGGTCCCTGACCCTTTCCGGTTCACCTTCAGAAAGGCAACAGTCATTCATACGGTCCAAACCCCAGATTCTTAAAATGTGGGTCATGTTCTCTGGTGGTATTGTATAACTAAATGTGTGTGTAGGGGGGGGGGGTCCCCTCCACCAAAAGACAATTCCTGAACATGTAATAACTAAAATGAATTTAAAGTCAAATGTTTAATGGACTAAAAGCTGACTAGCAGTGTTCCCTTGTGTTAGATCACCTGACTTCATGAAAGCCTTGGTTTTGAAAACACAGCATGAACACCTTACACTGAGCCACGCCACGGAGACATAAAACGAACGCTGCCTGAAGCATCTCAGCGCAGACTCTAGATGACTGTGTATTACAGATAGTAGTGTTTTTACTTTATATTCGGCTTTCTACTCATAGAAAATAAAGACTCTCAACACTTCTTTATTGTTATTCCTCAGCATGTATTAAATATATTTAATTTTAGATTGCATTATGTTATGCTAGCATGTTTGGCTTGGGGTTAGGAAAGCCTTCCTGGCTGATTCTGAAGTAGCCCTAACAGCACTCTGCCATTTTGTACTGTGTATTTATGCAAAGTAGTATTGTAAGCACTGGCGGCTGTAAAACCAAAATATCAATCAACTCTGAAAAATATCGAAGATGCTCCCTGCCCTGCAGTATTAAATACTCAGCCAAGGTTTAATCATTTATGAGAAAAGAAACATCTCTCAATAGTATACAAGTTTCCTTTCAGCTTTAATTAATGGTGAGGTTGTAATGTATACCTAATATCTTTCTCTTCGGCTTATTATCACCGATGATTAATCTATATGCTTATTTTATGTACTTAATACCTGGGTTACATACATATTTCTAGGACAATAAGGCATTTTGTAAGTGGAAAAGAAGCTTGCTAGGCCCTAGTGTAGACAGCTTGGGGAGTCATAGCTTAGAGAGCTTGTCAGCTGACTGTGGAGGCTTAGCTGCTTTAGTGAACCCAGGAACCTTTGCAGCCCAGGTAATTCTTGCTCTCACGCATGCTGGCTTCTAACCTGCATCCCAGACTTTCTCTACATGAACTGTGTTTTGTGTCTCTAAATGTGCTTTGGACTTGCATGGCCCAAGGGCATGCTTCTAACAGAGTTTATAAAACAAATTGCTGCAATTTGAAGTGCCCTTTCTAATTCCTGAAACATCAGGGCCCTAAAAGGTCTCATCCTGCCTGGGAAAAGAACCATTACTGGGAATGAAAGACCCACTTTTCCCAAAGTTTTTCTTACGTCTGAGTGAAAGGGTAATTGCAGGTGCCTTTCCACCTGTCTTGCCTTTGAAATCAGCATGCAGCAGACCTTCATTTCTGCAATCCTCCGTTCTTTTCCTGCACGCCGAGAGGAGTAATGTTCCTTTGGCATGCGCTTCCCTCTTGTTAGTGTAAAGTGGATGTGAACTGCTTGGAGGAGCAATCTGTATCATTACTCTGATGTCTCTATTGTTTTCTATTTAATAAAAAGCATAGCCAGAGGCTCGCAGGCTAGTCTTTGATTGCTAATTTCCCAGGAGTGTTATTATTATGCTTTCAAATGGCACTCCATAGAACTAAGTATTATTGAATTAGCTCTTGTACCTAGCATGGGTTTTGGGTGTGGGGGCTATGCCTAGAGACAGAAATCTTTGTTAATTTTATCAGTGACAAAAGTGTCCATGCATTTGATAGAGCGTAAATGGGAGGATCGGGGCACCGAGAAGAAACTTCTGTCTTCATTTACAAAGACCACAGGAGGACAACCATTTTGAAGAGTTGGTAGAAAAACCTTTCAGATATGCTACTTTGTAAAACTAGAGACCAAGCAGTGACATCTGCGAGTGAGGAACTGCCCCCTCTCCTTGTCTAGAAGATGTTTGTATAAAAATATACTTTTAAATTGAGAGGCAACAGAGGAAGTGCTTTACTAAGTCTGGGTATAGGTTAGTCCTGACTACAGGTGTTATTCTTGTGATGCAGAGGCCAGGGCATCTTCTGCAATGTCTTGGTCACTTAAAACCACAATGGCCTTCTAGAGCCTGTCCTGCCAACTTGGGTGGGGTTGACTCCTCCTCCAGTTTGTACTCCCCACGCAGCTAGCACAGGGCTACATCCACCCCTGGGCCCTAACTGCAAACAAAGTAGACATGTGGGTGGGTTCAGCCATACTGGTGGGACCTTGTCCTCGCTGTCCAGTTTATATGACCTGATAAGTTGTCTGTTTCACTCATAATAAAAAAAAAAAGAGAGAATTCAAAATACTAAGGAATGAATCAATGTATAATTTCTTATAGACAATAGTATTCAATATTTATGCTGCTGAAATCTTTTAGATGTTCACAAATGAAAATTTTTATTTGTACAAATAATTTTTTTGTGTGTGGTTTAAAACTGAATTTCAAGCATCTAAATAATTAAGTACAAAGAAGGCAGGGGTGTCCTTTGAAGAGTGTAAAGCAAAAATCTTTGGTTTTCTTTTTTGAAATAAAAGGGAATTATGCTAAATTCCAGAAAAGAAGCAATGCACACTGTCACTATTTGCTTGTAAACGCTACAGCGGAGCGCAAGCCCCTAGGGGAGAGCTATGAAATACAGACAGAAGCTGCCCTGCAGACTCAGCAACAGCAAGGGCGTCGTCCACCTGAACCACTCAGTGCACAGGAATACCCATTCATTCATTCATTCATTCACCCATGGCCTTACACGCTCTGCCTCCAGGAACCAGCGAAGCTTTAGTTCCCTCCATTCCCAGATGATACTTGGTACTATCAGCAGACGTCATTCTTTGTCCCAACTGAAGGGTAGTAATGGCATTAAGTGGGTGGAGGCTAAGGATGACGCTCTGTGATGTGCAGTGCAGCCCAACCCCCTCTGTAACGAATAATTATCCTGCCTAGAATGTTAAGGCTTAGAATGGGGCTGACGTCATCAGATAACTCAGCTTACTGGGCCTGCCTTCAGCTCTCAGCAGCAGGAGGGGAAAAAACCTAGCCCACAGAAATGTAAATAATTAAGAATTTTATTCCTCTCACAAACTGAGCTATATGAGGACTGCCAGGCCACAGGTTATGCTGCAACTCAGGGATGTCATTAAAGGCCTAGACAGTTAGAAGGGGTCTTAGAAGATGGACATTTTAACTGGGACAATTACCAGAAGACGGTTGAGCTTTCTAGCAAAGGAAGGGGTTATGAGGTCCTTGGATAGACCAGTGGTAGAGGGTGGCTACAAATACACATTTCCTTTTCTGAGACACCTCTGCTGTTAGCCTGCTGTGACTATCCAGGAAAACTCTACAGCCCCCCCCCCCCAGGAGTGCTCCATGCTATTTCCAGGCAGCCCCTTCTAATGATTTAGTCTTTACAGACTAGGGAAACATCAGAGTCAGGAGGGCAAACCAAAGGAAAACAGATCTCCTCGTTAGAACAGTAGCTGATGCCTTTGACAGATAAGGGAAATCCGTTCATACACAGCCATGGACGTCTACGAAGAGATCAAGAAGCCACCAAGAGGATAAAGTATAATAAAGATTTTTTCTTATTTTTTATTGAAAATTGCTAATAATTTAATAGTAAAATCAAAATAGTAAAATCAAAGATAACATTAATAGCAAATTCAAAATTACAGGATGAGATTTTTGGACAGAATTCCAACAGCCAGTGGCATAGAAGAGAGAAGAGGCTGCCCACATCACATGTTCTTTTCTGTGACAGTGCAGTACTGTGAGGAAGAAGTGTAACGGCCTCCCCCCCCCCCCTCCCAGGTAGCACCTGGTGATTAGCTCCCAGCCCATGGCAAGGGAGGAGGCCAGCAGAGGACTCCTCTGGGCTCAGTGAGGAGGAGAAGCAGCAGTTTGCTAATCAGTACAATGATTAGTAAAAACTTCCATAGATGTGAAAATGAAAAGCACATCAGATGAGACATGATGCATCTGTAGGACAGACAGACAGGTTGGCCCCAGAGACAATAGCCCTAAGGGGAGCAGCTATCAAGTGCCCCCCACCCCATGTCAGTGTCTACACATACCCTGGAGTTGCTTAGGACGTCCCCAATCCTCATCTTTTCCTGCCATCAGTGTCTACACGTACCCTGCAGTTGCTTAGGACATCCCCAATCCTCATCTTTTCTTGCCATCAGTGTCTACACGTACCCTGGAGTTGCTTAGGACCTCCCCAATCCTCATCTTTTCCTGCCATCAGTGTCTACACGTACCCTGGAGTTGCTTAGGACATCCCCAATCCTCATCTTTTCCTGCCATCAGTGTCTACACGTACCCTGCAGTTGCTTAGGACATCCCCAATCCTCATCTTTTCCTGCCATCAGTGTCTACACGTACCCTGGAGTTGCTTAGGACATCCCCAATCCTCATATTTTCCTGCCAATCCTGGTGAGGTTGATGAGATTTGTTTTAATTTGTACCTACATTATTCATGAACTGACTGTTTATATATTTGCTGATGGTTTCCAGGGGCAGCAGCTGCTTCCTGAGGTCCTGTGATCGATCTTAAAGAGGTGCATTATGCTAGTCTAATGACCCTGACCTCACACTGAGAAACCTTAAAAGGGGCCAATTTAAAAATGGAAACTTGGCAGTCACTAAACAATTCCACTATTCTGCCCTTAAAAGACTGCTTACCAGAAGTAGGTCTGGAGTCATCAACTAAGATCTCTCTAATAGTTGGGAATTTTAAATTTCTGTTTACATCTCTGTTTTGGCTTCTGTTGAAACAATAGTTATGCCCCTCAGAAAATCCTTACAAACCTGAAAGATTTATATTTTTTAAATACGCCCCCACCCCCTCTTTCTCAGACTATTGGTAGAGAAAGATGCTCAATTCTGTGTTCTGAAGAGGTCTTCAAATACTTGGGAAGCTCTCGGTAAATACTTGGTCACCAATTTCTGTGGCATTTGCACTGAGTGAACCAAACGGCATGGCTACGCATACATTGAGATTAGAGTGACATGTTTTAGCTTAGTTTGAGATCTATTAAAGGTTTCCATGACGACATGCCTGACCTGACAGAGTTTTGAAAAGTCTGAGAGAGAAAGATCTCTGTCTATAATGCTACATGTGTGCCCTCCTCTTGCATTCCCAATAAGAGGGTTAGGATGTATTTGGGAAGGTCAACCTTTGGAAACAGAAGGAAAGAATAACCCATGGAGTTTTGTCCACGTTATAAAACAAACTAAAACAAAGAAATGCAGCCCACACCTGCTGTTTGGTAGTCTCTCTGCATTGTGTGCCCTGGGTCTATCTGCCTCTGTCTTCTCTGAATCCTTTTGTGTGAATGTGAGTTGTGTTAGGTTTTAAGATGGGGTAAAAGAGACAGAATAGACAGTCCCCTGAAATGTGGGGGGTTCAGCACAATGGGACTTTTGCAGATCCCTAGAGGCCAGAAGTCCCTGTGGGCACGTCCCACGGTCTCCTCTGAAGAAGAGGAGGAACTGGATAGTGCTGATAGACTGAGCACAATAAGCCCACTGAGGCCAGGAGAGAGGCTGGGGCAGCTAAGCTCTGCACTGAGGCCAGGAGAGAGGCTGGGGCATCTGAGCTCTGCACTGAGGCCAGGAGAGAGGCTGGGGCATCTGAGCTCTGCACTGAGGCCAGGAGAGGGGCTGGGGCAGCTGAGCTCTGCCCTGAGGCCAGGAGAGAGGCTGGGGCATCTGAGCTCTGCACTGAGGCCAGGAGAGGGGCTGGGGCAGCTGAGCTCTGCACAACCATGGAGGTACGAGCTTCTAG
The DNA here is from genome assembly GCA_902729485.2 of Mus minutoides. NCBI lineage: Eukaryota > Metazoa > Chordata > Mammalia > Rodentia > Muridae > Mus > Mus minutoides. The sequence goes on along the minus strand of LR750086.1, from coordinate 184,439 downwards.
AAGAGCAAGGGGGTCTTTCTGATTTGGGAAGTTACAACCATTTCCTCTAACTCCTGCCTCCTGAAAAGAAGATGCCACTATGAGTGGCCAATCGAACAGACTCTACTCAAAAAGACAAGTGGAAATTTCCCCATCTCTCGAGCTCAAACTGTTGACAGCAACTGGGGAGAAAGCAGCAACATGTGAATAGTCAAAAGTATTGACATGGTATATGTGTCATGGAATGATTTTACAATGTCACAGCAAATGAAGCAGAGACCAAGGAGGAGTTTAGGAGATACCCTGTCTTCATAGAATTGACCTGTAAACTTCCAAAATCATGTGTTTGGGACTGTATTTATGTTAGAACATTTCAAAGCACAATATATCATATTTAAATCACATCTAGAGCCAGGCTTGGTGGTTTATATCCAATCTCAGAACTCAGGAGACTGAGGCAGGGGGACTGCCATCAGTTCAAGCCTAGCCTAGACAACACAGTGAGTTTCAGGCTAACCTGGATTTAAAAAACAAAAACAAAAAGAAAACAATAAACAAACACACAAACAAACAAAAACAAAAAAACAATTTAAAAAATAAAATCAGAGCAAATCCCACATGCAAAAAGCAATTGTTTCCATTATAGATCCTTTTTGTTCATCCCATTCTTACTGAGCACTGACATCAATAATTCAACTTTAGAGACCAACAGCAAGGCCCAACATACCCCACATTCTCAAGCTTAACAGCAAAGTCCCCTTCGTCAGAACAAGAAATTCATTCATGTAGAATAAGCAGATTGTAGTAGCAAACTGAAGGTTGCACATCAACAAATACATACTGCAACATCTCCTGAGCTTAGAACCTTAGAGTAAATCTTTCTCCATAGAAAAGTTTGCACAAGCCACTTGTCTTGCTGTTTGCAAGTCAAAATGAACAAATGTCTTGTACCAATGGGTCTCCCTAGGAAGAGGGAGTACCAAGATATCATATCGCTAAGCATAGTATAATCAGTTGTACTACTTCCCAAGGTATAACTGACAGTGCACGTCTGGAGCAGGCACCCTGTGTTCAGAGTTCTGCTCTGCACTAAGTCAGTTCACAGGATTTTTAAAGCTGAAAAGTCCTAGAGTCACAATCTTTCCTGCTGTCAATGACCATAAGGCACTCAGAGGGACTTGGTCAAGGTCACCAGCCATTGCACAGGAGATGAAGGACTCATCTCCTTTAAATTATGTTTTCTGGAGTTTTATACCCAATGGCCTTTGAACTTAACACTATAGAAATCGTTTTTTCAAGGACTGGCTGGTATGAATGCTACATTACAAACATCACCATGCTCTTTGCAAAGAAATCCTTTGCTTAATGCACTTACAATCACATTTAAGAGGTTTCATGGAATACCACCCAGCAGTAGCCTTCTGCTTTTACAGACATTCTTTGTGCCTACTTGCTTACATTAGCATCTTCAAGGACTTAAATTCCTAAGCTGTAACAAAAGACAGGTTTACTGTAGACTTGTAAATGCATAGAAGGTACCTCAGTATCTTGGGGAATCTGGAGCTACCTGCAAATCTAGCAGTTGGGAAGAGAAAAAATGGCATGTCTTGATAATGAATCATGAATGTGACCTCCAAGTCCATGGCTATTCCCATAGATCCATGGGATGAACGCACACGGAGAATGCTCCCACCCAGCCAGCCTAGGATTTTAGAAACTGTCTGCATGTCAGCTTAATATTAACAAAAATGACCATGGATAATGCAAAATTTCGGAAGGAGTTGTAAGGGCAAGTCCTCATCAAGGGACATGCCATTCTAGTTTTGGACAGGTGGCCAGAACTTAGGACATGCAAGTGGAGCCTACTGTTAGTGTGATGATACCTGAGCTGAGTCTAAGCACGTGAGACTTCTGCACGCCTGAGCCTCTGTTTTCTGGATGCATGAGAGAGCAATGGTAGGGGGAGAGCAGGGCCCTGAGAGGATCTTTTAGAACTCAAATGTTAATCTTGTCTCCTTGGTAGCTTGGTAGACATGTTTTGCAATTGATGCTACAAATCTGAATAGCTCAAATCTATAGTAAATCAGGTTAATTTCTTACTATCTGTGATTTTTTTGTTTTTTGTTTTAAAACAAACAAACAAACAAACAAAAAACAGCTTTCTCTAACTCCTGAGCACAAGACTATCCTCCTCCCCCGAGATAGCTCTCTGCTATAACACCCCTCTGCTACATGGAGCGCCAGGCCCATACAGGCTTCTGTTTTACCTCTATTCAAAGCTAGACCTTGTAAGCTGGTCTCTCCCACCAGCTTCACAATCCTTCCCTCGGTTTCACAACACTCAGAGAAGAAGCCAGTGTGGTGGGAGGCAGCCGAGTGATAGGTACATCAATAAAGAACACCAGCATCCCCGTTCCAACTGTGATACCCCTTTTCAAAGCCGAAACATCTCACCACACTGAAACACTCATTATGCCTTTCAGAAGTAGAGGTCTAGTGTGACAATTTTCTGTAAAGCGCCTCCATGATTATAAAGAGAAAATCAGTCACTTATTCTGCTGGGATTGTTCATAAGACTGACAGACATGCTCAGTGTGGATCCGAGCATTTGCACCTGGTCAGGAAACTGCAAGATGGGACAGAGGCGCTTCTGTTGCTAATAATTACGCCTTGGGTTTAATCACCAACTTCATGCCTGACAAAATGGAAGCCAAAGACTGGGGAAATGATGAAGCAATAGGTATTTAAATCATGGACCTTTTTTTTTTCCCGTTCAATTAGTATGGTGATGAGGCGCTCCGTTTGTAAGGGATTCTAGCTGATGCTGACAGTATTTTAAATTAAGGTTAGCTGAAATGACGGCAGCAGAGTAGGATAAGTGACATAGTACAATGAATGTGTCAGTTCTCTGTAAGATGGGGAGAGACTTTTGATGGCCTGAATCATAACTGCAAAGCTGAGAATGAAAAGAAGGGAGAAGGTAATTTGCTGCCTAACCCCGTGTTCATAATAGTCTCTCCTCCTTTAGCCGAAGTGGGGAGTAAAGCTCAATAAATACAGCCAGCCTGGGAGAAGAAAATGGGCTCCCCCCTATCAATTCCATCCGCCTAGTGTTAATCAGTAGCTGGGCAGTCCTGGCTATTACTTAAAAGACTGTTAGCCCATCCCACTTGATGCTAGTCTAAGCGTCCATTGTAGAGAGAACACACAAGGACACTAGAGCTGTGTGGCTCATGTCTCTAGATGGTTCCTTTCCCAATAAATTTCAGAGATGCTCAATTCCATCTTCCCCTGGGAGCTGCATCTTAAGCTCACACTTTCACTAACAGTGGCTGTTGAGATAATTCTTTATCTCCTCTCATTGCTATTTACCAAACCTACATCCTCCCTCTGGAGAGAGGTCTCCGATGATAGGCCCACCTTGACATGAATATCAGGCTTTTCCCAGCCGGCCAAGCTCAGGAGGTGGCCCTATTAAGATGCCCATGTTTACTGCCATAAAGTGGCATCTGAAAAGATACTTAATTAACTGATCAGTTGGGAGTGCAGCTATTCCATTTATCATCTGGCAACAGAAGAGAAATAGAAAGAAGAGCAGAATACCTCTTGTTGGATGAGGACCAATGGGCCTACTGTGATCACCGCCTAACCAACCACACGTTTGATGCATGCTGTGAAATCTTCTGGACCACGTTTTAATTCCTTCTAGTCCAGAGTTACAGAGGTTTACCCCTTTCATTGCATATCTATTGCTGTGTGCTCTGAGAAGGTCAGTGATTAGTTTAGCCCGAGGACTTGGTATCTATGCATGGTCTATTCATCCATCCTCATTCCTGTTATGGTTTGTGGAATGAACCCACTGGCATCAAAAGATCAAGGCTTGGCCATAAGGGGATTGTGTCTTTATTGAATATACCAATCCTGGCAAAATGCTGGATGCTTAGAGTTTAGCATTCATGAGCCCTTTCTGAAATCTGTATTTGATAGCAAGATCTAGCTAACCAATGCATGGACCAAAAGGAAAGAATGGAACCCCAAAACAGAAGCTGTGTGGTAAAAAGACAAGACAGCAATAAGCCCACTTCCACTGAAAGCACACTGTGCTCCCAAACCCTGGGGTTTTGGGTGTGGTATAGACTGTAAATGCTACAGTCTGAGCTCTGAGGTCTTTGAGCTTCAGTTTTCCACTGGATGAAACTGAAAAGATGAACCATGGGAGTTCCTTATTGTCGTAGCATTGCAGGATGTTGCTCCTATTTAAAGTCTGTTTGTACTGAGATGGTGACAAGCCAGATGTGCTGTGTGCCTGCCAGGCTTTCTTCTATTTGATGTCCCAACAGACTCAGAAGAAGGGGACTGACCTTATTTAGAGATGAGGACACTGAGGCCTAGAGACATAAGCTGACATCCAATCTACAAGCTCTGGGTCTCATGGCATATCTGCCACGCACCTTCTTCCTTCTGTCTCTCTCTTCCCCTTTATTTCTTCCTTACTAATTATACTATTGATCTCACAAAACAGTACTTGATCATTATTTAGAGCTTAATCAATAAATAAAGCCATGAATAAAACGAAGTAATCCAGAACTGAATCACCCAGAAAAAATAAACTGTGTATGTATGTGTTCTTGTATATAAGTGCACACACGCGCGTGTGTGCACACACATATGTATGTGTGTGTAGAAGCCAGGAGTTGGCACTAATGTCTTCCTCAGTTGCTCTAAACAGGGTATTCCTTTAAATATGGAGTTCACTGATTGGCTAGATTGGCTGTCCAGCAAGCCCCCAGGAATCATCCCTCCCGAGTCCTGAGAAGTGATTGCAGCCATGCTGAGAATCAGAACTCAGGTCCTCTTGCTTGCACAGCAGGTCGATTACCTCCTGAGGTGAAACATAGTGCTATATGCACAGTTTTAAAAGTATCTCACTATACAATACACACTTAACAGGTGATGAGGAGCCAATGGGTAGGTAAATATTATTTTTAGAAACATTATTATGAAATTCATTTTGTTTTATTCTAATAGTGAAAAGATAAAGCTAAAGAAATCACCGATGGGCACTCTTCCGCAGTATTCGTTTCTAACAGAGCCCCTGAAAGTTAAAAAGAAAATAAGATTATGAAAAAAATATTGTAAGATTGGAGCTTTATCTATGAATTCATCATTTCACATTTTAATTTCAAACAATATTGACTAATTCTGGGCTACCAGAGTTAAAGTAAATAGCACTTATTCTCACCTTCCTCACGTATCACCGTATCACAGTATTTCCCCCATTCACTCCAGCAAGATATTTAGTATTTGCACTCTGCTGTCTTCTCTTGGGACTTGGGAATTACTGTGATCTAGCTTGTCTGAGAATGCACTCCACATCCAATGGGATCTCCTGCTTACTCGACTACTCCCTCTCCACTCTTTTATGAGCTTATTACTTTGAGAGAACACTGATTATGGTAGTAACTTACGTTGAGGTATTATTTAGTCTCTCTACATAAGGCAAGCCTTGCCTGTCCGATAGAAACCACTCTGCTCATTCCTTGCTTTTGACTGTCTTGGATCCTCCCTGACTGCTCATAGTGCTCCTTATAGAACCCAACATAGGCCAGTGGATGCCAGAAAGCAAAGGGACACATTTCAATAAGACTTGCTCCTACAGTACCAAGCACTGCACCCTGCCCTCCCATTCAACATCTCACCAGCACTCGCCATCCCTCTGGGTGACAGCCATAGCTGTAGCTAGTTGGCCCTGTTCGGGAGCATTCTCTCTCCCATTGCTACACCTGCTAGTGGAACTGCCTGGGCTGAGGTGTAAGTTTTGAGCTTCATGCTATTTACCCTCCATAGTCATCTTTTCAATATCGGCGCAGTGAGATCCACTTTGAAGTGGGCAGAGAAATGGCCTGCAGTGTCATGCCCCCAATGCTGGATTCCAAGTATGCTCCAGTTTTTGAACTGTATGACATAGTTATGCAGACACTGTTCAGAATGAGGAGCAATGGTAAGCTACAATGGTAAGCTACAACTACCCTCAAGTTTCTTAAAGTTACCACTGTGCACTGTTTTTCTAACAGTTTCTGTCTTCAGACAGAGATGGAAACTTACAACAGCCCAGGGCACAAGGCTACTTCTCCCCCAGAGCTGCCATGAGAACAAATAGAGAGACAGGAAGTCTGTACCCCACGGTGGTTCTTGGGCCTGAAAACCCAAAGGGAGATGATGCTTTATAATGGCATGTTACACGCTTGCTATAGGAGTAGCCTTCGGACTGGCAATATCTTTCTGGAGAAATAAAAGGTTTTGGAGGAGAAATGCTATTAAACATGAGCACTCCATCCTTGCACCTGAAAGAGAAGGCTCGAATTAAGATGCATGTGCTGTATCACTCCAGAAGCCTGAAAATAGCTCCTACCCATGAGTGGGACTGCAGGTCATTTGGTCACTCAGACTTAGCTATGATGAGGGATAGCCCAGGAGGACAATGTTGGGGTGAGTTTGGGGAATGTCCTAGGAGATTAATGAAGATGATGAAATTCTCACTAGGAAGAGGGATGCAGGGCTGTAGGTGGAACGAATGTGGATCAAACCCCACTTGAAGTATTGTCCGGTACCTGACATTGTAGTTGGCCTTCAGCATCACCTGCCCAACTCTGTGACTGGAGAGTTGGCCTGCATATTCCTACCTATTGTGTTTATGTCTGAAGTTTGCTAAAATCTGATTGGGCGTCTAAGAAGCCCACATGTTAATTTCACCTCAGGGAATGTTGGGTGTTTAGGGTTTAGGTTTATGTGAGAAAGACAAAGAGCACTGCACGTTGGCCAAGGACTCGTTGAAGAAGCCTCTGTGTGTATAATGAGTAGGTGGATGTTAATTTAGCTTGAGCTTACTCAGCAACCCCAAGGGAGGGATTTAGTCTCCGGACACCTCAGCTCTTCTGCATAGGGTTCTGTCATCTTCCCATGTCAGCGTGGAGTGAGAGATCACTGTCCATGGTTTTTTTTTCCTCCGCACCTGTAAGTGATATGTGTGACTAAGTTTTGGAGCTAACGGGGTCTGTACACATCATCTGTTATACCTTTCACCTGCCCGTGTATTCATTTACTCCACAGTGACTGGATGTCTGAATGTACCAAGTACTGTGCTAGACACAGTTAAAATAACAACAACAATAACAACAACAACAACAACAAAACAAATTTGACCAAATTTCCATTCAAAGGAGGGATTGGAATTTCAATTATATTTTCAACAATAATGTTTTTCTAAATCTCAGGGTCTTGGAACACTAATATTTTATTTCTCATTATTCTGGGGTTGCATTGGTCTCAGTGGAGCCCTGCATTCACATGATCCTGGGGTCAGTGATGGTGGGGCCTCTGAGGGGTTGACAAGTCAAGTTTGACTTTGTTGGAGTAGATGGAATGGCCTCTGGACCAGCTGAATCAGTCTCTCTCTCCTGTCCTCATGTCCCTCTCTCCCTCATAGACTCTCTTGCTATTATTGACTGACCTAATTCATTTTTTTTCAGGGAGCATGGTATAATGGATCCCAGGAAGGGAAATACAACCTGCAAAACGTCATGTACAGTCTAGACCCAGATGTCACAGAGCATCACTTCTGCCATCTCCCTAGGCCAAGGTGAGTCGTAAGTCACTGTGGATCCAAGGGCAAGGAAGCAGTCTCTGCTTGTTACTTACTCGACCTGACCCTTCTCATATGAATTGTTGGTAGCATAAGATGGAATTACTGTGATTTAGCTCCTCAGATAATGAATGAAAGGCCAGCGAGACAATGCAGCCACTGGACATGCAATTCAAAAGGAACATCTTCTTAGGAAATGGAGGACTCAGCTTATTTAGGGAATGCTTCAGCTTCACACTGGTGGCTTGAAGCCATCTATAAATAAAAGACATGGCTGTCACCCTCCATCTATAAGCCTGAGGAAGTAATTAAGAGCCTGGGCTCCTCTTTTTCTTATCTAAAAGAAGCCTGTGAGTACTGCCTCCTTCTTCTGCTCATTATATTCCATGAGAAAGCTGTGCAAACAACATAAGCAAGGCCTGTCACTTTATAGATATAGTGTCTGATTGTTGTCACAAGAAGAGAAAGTGTGCACACATGGGAAGTGCAGAGAACTCAGGATGGAGAGCTAATACAAATAGAGAGGTGGGGGAAAGTTAAATATAAGATCAGTTAGCAGAGAGGAGAGAGGAAGGGGAAGAAGGGAGAAAGAGAGAGCATGCTCTATTTCCAAATGAAGGAGAATAATACCTTTTTAATTTCACGTATTTATTTTTATAATGCACACATTAAGAATCTGGGGCCTTTATGGAATACTGAAGCCTTTCCTGTGTGCTCAGGAGAAAACTGATCAGTGCTCATTCATTGTTGGCAGGAATTCAGTACAAGTGTGCAATACCAGGAGTCAGCTCTTTACAAAGTTAAGCATAATCTTGCCATGTGTGGTTGAGCAGTCGTAATCTTTGGTATCTGCCTAAATTAATTGAAATTTTATTCCCTCACAAAAGTACTGAGCACATCTGACACAGCTTTGTTAATAGTTGTCAAAAATAGAATCAAGACGTCCTTCGGTAGGTGGACGAATGGGAGGCATCCGTATGTCCTTACAAATGGGAAATCACTCAAAGAAGCAAGTGACAAAATGATATTAAAGGGTCAGAATATTTAATGAGTCTGCCCACACAGGGTATGAACCATAGTTATAGAACCTCTGTGAAAGACAGAACCACAGAGGCAGCAGGAGTCAGTGGTGCTCGGAGGAGAGGGAGTGAATCAATGTAGCCAGGACGTTTAGAGGCTCTGGAAACATTGTGTATTGTTGAGCTACTCATTTGTCAAGGCCCTCAGAATTGTATAGAACAAGTAGTCCCCACACTAGTCAATATGATGTACCAATCTTGCCTCATAAACAGAAACAAACACCACACTAATGCAATAGAACAAAAACAGGAAAAGATCTGAGCAGAGTGGAGAGGAGAACTTATTATTATTATGTGTTCATTCTCTGGAAACTGTAGCCTTTCTCTAAAAGTAAAATTATTAACTTAGAAAATACATTTCCAAGGTTTAGGAGTAAACATTTTCATATTTACAAAGAAAAATAACTCAGTCATGTACTGAAAAATCCTATTGCGTGTTATCTCATGCAATAATTAATAGATAGTTTCAAAATGGAATATTTGACATGAGGACAATACAGACTCTGCAGGACATAATTTAAGCATGATTTTAACAAAGGGAGAATTTACATGTTTTCTAACACTTACAGATTTATAATTGGCTTTATAGTCTTCCATGAAACAAGTATCAAGCAATTTCAAGGTATTGGTAACATTGGGGACATTTTAAGGTTGAAATAAAGGACCAAGGGGATCTAAAAATTCCAATGCTCTTATTAACTTGAAACTCTTCTAAGTAACTGGTGAAAGAAGAAATAAAAATGGAAATTATGATAATGTCAAAAGTTGTTAAAAAACACAGCTGAAGTGTCACTTGGAAGATAAATTGGGCATTAAATACTTGTATTAGAAAGGAGAAAATTAAAGAGCTGAGTACTTACCATATGAAAAATCTTAGCAGGAGAGAAAGAACTGTAGAAGCCAGAAAATAGGGAACTGATAAAGATTAGGACAAAAGTTAGGAAGTTGGAAAAGATAGAAACATGGGATCAGCAAAGCCAAAAGTAGTGCCTTCCAAAGACAAAGTGATGGCGCCCCACTAGGGGTCCTTAGGAAAGGAAGGTAGGGGAGGAAACGAAGATATTTACAATACTTAATGTTTATGAGAGGAAATTATAAACGGATTTGTGCCAATAATATTGAAACCATGTATGATATAGACACATTCCTACTCAATTTGACCCAAGAAGAAAGAGAAATCCCTAAGTAATACCATGTCTGTTGAGATATTTTCATTAATAGTTCCATGATACCAAGACAATGATTGGCTCCAGGGCTCAGGCAAGTGAGGGCTGGAGGAGCAGGAAGAGAGTGTTTATAGGTTTTCTGAATGAAGTGTTTCTCCAGCTGGTTTAAAACAACTATGGGTGCTAATATCTTCTTCTTCTTCTTCTTCTTCTTCTTCTTCTTCTTCTTCTTCTTCTTCTTCTTCTTCCTCTTCCTCTTCCTCTTCCTCCTCCTCTCCCTCCTCCTCCTCTCCCTCGTTTTCCTCCTCATGTGTTGAATGTTAAATTACATGTGTTGCTTTATAAGTATATGATAACTCAGAAGCAGTACTTTAAAAGTGTCATCTTTATAAGTCAAAATGAATATACTCTGTGTGTGTGTGTGTGTGTGTGTGTGTGTGTGCGTGCGCACGCATGTGTGAGTGTGTGTGTGTTTTCTACAATGAATCTCTTCAAAGCAGTTTCAAGTGTTAGAGGTACTAGAAGAGTCTCATGTGAATAAATGGATAGACAAGGGGCCATGATTGGACATCAGTCACTTTGTCTAGCACATACAAGCAGCATCCTCAGACTAAATCTTAGGAGGGCTACATTTTGTCTTCATATAGTTTTAGGTAACACCATGAGTCTAACAGTTGAGAATGTCTTATGTTGTCCCACCACATCTCAATTAAATACTGCCTATATCACATATATTAGCCTACTAACAATATTTAAAGGTCTTACAAGTTCTCCTAGATTCTGTTTCCAGAAGAATTCTTAGCCAAAAGCAGTATAAGATTTCATCTTGATTAGATTTGTCAAACTGCTCTCCATGGTGCTTGAAACAATTTAAACCTCTCTTAGGCATTTGTACCAATGGTCCTATGTTCTCCACACCTTAAAAAAAAAAAGTCTTGGTCAGACTGAAAAGTGTTTGCCACTCAGATAACAAACTACTTTTATATTTATTTTACTGTTCTTACCAGATTTTCATGTACTTACTATTTAAAAGCTCGTGTGTGTATGTGTGTGTGTTGCCTCTCTCTCTCTCTCTCTCTCTCTCTCTCTCTCTCTCTCTCTCTCTCTCTCTCAAATGTGTTTTTAAAAAAAGTATTTACTTATTTTTATTTCAGGTGCACTGGTGTTTTACCTGCATGTATATCTGCGTGAGGGTGTCAGATCCTCTGGACTGGAGTTACAGACAGCTGTGAGCTACCATGTGGGCGCTGGGAATTGAACCCAGGTCCTCTGGTAGAGCAGCCAAAGTCTTCACTACTGAGCCATCTCTCCAGCCCCAGGAAGCCTTTCTAAGGTGCCTTCTCAGTAAGATCCGTGGCAACACTCTTGGACATAATGTCTAGAAAGCTTTCCAGCACTGTGCTCGGGGGACGTTTAGAGAACGAAACAAGAACACTGTGTAGAACTGCTCTGGAAATACCTAACCTCAGACAGGTCGTGTCTAACCAAAAGAACTGAAACAGGAAGGCACTGCCAACCTCAGCTGGGACTCAACTTCTTTGTTTTCCTGCATCTGGTCATGAGTGATTGTAAAAGCGCCACTATTGTGGATGCACAAATACATTCTTTATGGTAGAAGAACCTGAAACCATGGCAGTGTGTGTTTTACTATTGCAAAGCTCGCAGTATTGCTTGCTTACTTGCTAGAGTGATCATCATGTTTTCTTGATAATTTTCAGAATTGCTCAAGCCTAATCAATTTGGGTTAGGGTTGCATTAAATGCATGCAGGAATACCAACAGCTTAACAGTATTGCATCTCCTCATGTATAAGCCATGTTTCTCCTGGTTTCCTTCTAGTTTAATATCACGTGAAGTTTCCTGTAGTTTGTAGGTTTTGTTGCCTGGTTTTGTAACATTTTCACCTTCTCTCTTAAATATTTGGCAGAATTCACTAGTGAAGCCATCTAGAACTAAAGTTTTCTTTGTTAAGTTGACCTGGTTTTTCCTAAGAAGGCTCTGATACTTGGAGTCTCTAGAATATTTTCCCATTTCATCTCCATTATCAAATTTATTAGCCTGAAGTTATTTATAGCATCTTCATTTTATTCTTTAAATATAGGTAGACTCTGGAGTCATGTGACCCTTGTCTTTTGAGCAGCAAATTGTGTCTTCCTGGTGTGGCACAGTCAAGGTTAACAAGCCTGTGGATCTAAGTGAGATAGTTGCTTTTCCACCTCCCACATGGAAATTTCCTCTCTACTACTTCTTCCTTCTTGTCTACTACTTATTACTTCCCGTCTTCCACTTAAGATGGGCTGAATTTTTCTACTCTATTTTTTATTTTATTATATTTTACTCTTAATCTGTGATGTGATATTAATGAGCTAGGGTATAAGATCTCAACATATTCATATAGTGTTGGTGATCAAACATAGATCTTCCCATTTTTCCTAAAGTGGGAGCTAGTGTTACCGATTTGAGGCCTTTTTTCTTTTCTAATAAAGATGTCTGCTGCTTTGAATTTTGCTTTTAAAACGGTTTCCATGCTGTCTCACAGCTGTATGTACTGGGCATACAATCAGCTTAGATACCAGCTAGTTTTCTTTTAGACTTATTTGTTGATCAGAAGTTAATTTAGAACTATGCTATTTCGTTTCTAAACATTTGCATATTTCATGTATACTTTTCTATTATTGATACCTAAGTTGATCCTTTAATGGCTCAAGAGGCATACTTTTGAAAACATAAATGCTATGCATGTATTGAGACTTGTTTCAATACATTTGTAAATGCTTTATCTGTAACTGATAGAAGTCTTAATACAATTATAAACATTTCCCACACGAAGCTTTTTAATTTTGTTGCTTAAGTTTGCATTTCCCTTTTATATAGTATTTGCTCACTTATTTCTGATACAGTATGTTAAAGTTTTTGTTATGACTGTGAATTTGTCTTCATCTTCTTGAAATCCTTTGCATCAGCTCATGTACCAGAACCAGATTGCCCTCCTTCCTTTGGTCTTTATTGGTACATTCATTCTCATTTAAATTTTATTTTCAAGTTTTTCTATTTTAAAATTAGCTCTTTTTACACACTACTTAATTCTTTTCTTTTATGGTTATTATTTCTTTTTATGTCTGAATAAATTAAGCATATTTATTTTAAAGTCATTTGGATAGTCTAAGTTATTTCAGTTTTCAGTCACTAATTCTTCAGAGGATCATGATTTACTGAGTCACTTTCATTGAGTGAAATTATTATTTTCATTAAGAGGATGGCTGATTTCTCACGCCTCATCATTCATCCTTTTCCTTCAGTGGTTTTCACGGCTACATAGCTTTCTTTGCCACAGCTCTTTAAAACAAACAAATAGGCTTCTTTAAAATTACCAATATTAAATTAGATATGTACATGATATAGATTATTACACACACACACACACACACACACACACACACACACTCACACCAGTACCCTTTCATGCAAAATGAAATGAAACTCTACCTCCCCTTCTGGTGTGTCCCTGGGGGCTGACTGCTACATGCTGCAAGCAGTTGCTCCTGATTCCACCTAGACCACAGGAGCCCAAGTCATGGCCAAGTCAGAGTGCTTCTGGATGCAGAACCCTCTGGGCATGTGATTTCAGTCCCACTTATGGATGGATGTATCTATTTTGATTTTTATCTAAATACAGACTTGGTTTTGAGCACTGAATGTCTTTAGCGTGTGTAGGGGGATAATTCAAAAAATTTTGAATATGGGTCTAGCAGCAAGACGACTCTCTGAGTAAAAAGTATTTACTGTGCCATACCTGACCAAACCTGGATTCAACATTTAGATACCACATAGTGGGAGGAGAGAACCAAATCTTCAATGTTGCCTCTGACCTCCATAAATCCTACATGCCATACATATGCTCATACACACATGTACATGTACATGTACATGTACACACACACACACACATGTACATGTACATGTACACACACACACACACACAGATTTAATTTGATTTTTTAAAACTTAAAACATGAATTCATACCTCAGACTGATAAATTCTTTTACACTATTTGAAATCCCAAGATACAATAGCTATATCAGTTAATTTTGGTATATGTGTGCTTTTATTTGAAACATTTTATAATAAGATTTAAAATAAATGATATATTCAACAATTGTTTTGCTAGAGCTTGATTTTGAACCTTTTAATACACACAGTCTCACCTCATTCTTCCCACTTCCCATGGACCAGGAAGTGAACACAGCTAGGAACTTCCTAATTTTCATGAGAAATGGCTAGGGCTATAGGGATTATCTTGAGAAATCACTGAAGACCAGGAGAGGGAAGTGGGATCTGGAAGAAACAGAAGGACATAGCTCCAATCGGATGAGCTTCCAAAAGCTGGAGAGATAGCTTAGCCACTAAGAACACCAGTTTTAAGGCAGCTCTTAAAGAGGACCCAAGTTTGATTGCCAGCACCCAGCTGGTTGTGACTCCAGCTCCAGGGGATCTGATGCCCTCTTCTGCCCTCCCTGGACACCTGATGCAAATGGTGCATAAAAACACTCAGGTACTCACACGTATATATAAAATAAAAATAAATCTTCTACAGGCAGCTAAGAAATGCTAAAAGCTGAAGAAATAGTCTTCCCCCAGGGAAGATCCCACCAGCTGCTTATCCAGTACCAAATGCTCATCCCTGAAAACATACAGGCAAGTAACATGAAGCAGACCGAGCAGGTTTACATTATGTAATTAAGTGTGTGTGACCAGGTGCATTTGTGCAGGGATGCCACAGCTGGACTGCAGAGGCAGCTGATGGATGCTGCCATCCGAAACCGTTGCCCACTCTGGTCAATTTGTTCTAAACATCCTCCCAGGACTTCCTGTGAAATACGTGTTTTAGTTCACAAACAGCGTCATGACATCATTTACAGAAATCACAACCCCACTGGATAAATAAAATATCAGGACAAACAGTTCTCCAAACTACATACACAGGTTGGCGTAAGATACACATACATGTTATCCTTCATATTAGTCACAGAAATGAGAGTTTTAGGAATAGAAATGCTGCTTTTTTTCTCTTTTCTTTCTTTCTTTTTTTTAGTGATTAAATTTGTTCTCTGGGAGTTTCACACACATATAGAGCGGGTTCTGTCTCCTCTCTTCTCTCTTTAGCTCCCGCTCAGCCCTGTCACTTCTCCCTCATCCCTCCAAGTCCCTTTGCCACACTGATATCTTCTTGTGTTGTCTTGTGACCCACACTGACTTTAACCAAGAACATCTGTGTGGACACAGGGTTAGAACTATCCGTGGAGTCAGGATGACTCATCACTGGATGTACACCTGAAGACAGTGGCTCTCCCTCCTCCAGGATCCATAAGTAACCAAGAGTTGAGCAGGAAGGGGTATTTTGTGTTTAATAATACTAAAGCATAAGGTTACTATCACACCTGTGTGCTTAACTTGCTGCTGCGTTGGAAGCCAGCACAGCTCTTTAGAAAGACAATGTAATAACTCAGTGTTGAAGAAGATTCCCAGAAGGTGTTCCCAACATTTGGGGGAGTGTGGATATACTTCACTAGGTAGACTGCTTGCCCACTGTGCAGGTAGCCTTCAATTTGATCCTCCATACTGTATAAACCAGACCTGATGCTGTGCCCTGTAATCCCGGCACATGTACACATGTGCAAGCAAAACATGCATACACATAAAATAAGAATTGAAAGAACACTCGTCAGCTTGCATTTCTATAGGTCGGAAATCCATGTGTGTCTGCTGTCTCTCTCTCTGCTGTCTCTCTGTCTGCTGTCTCTCGGTCTGCTGCCTCTCTGTCTGCCGTCTCTTTGTCTGCAGTCTCGGCCACAGTCAAGGGAAGCACCAGGTTATTTGCCTATCTGAAAGCTCCAGGGTAGAATGCATACTTTTGAGTTGCATCTAGGTTGTTGGTTGTAATCAGTGGGAAGTGGAGGCAGGAGAATGAGAAGCTTAAGGTCATACTTGGTTACATGGTGACCCCGAGGCTGTCCTGGGACACATAACTCACTGCCTCAAAAAAGTGTACCTTACATTTTAAAACAGTTTTATTAATATCCAATGGATGGTACACAAAGAATTTAATTTGGTGAGGTATATATATATACCAAGATAAAAAATGAAACCATATCCAGTAGTATCAATTGAACACAAAACATTTCAGACCAGCCACTTACTGAGCATACCACATTCCCAGGAACCATAGGGAGAGGAGTTTGGAGACACTGGAGTGTGGCATTCAAGCAGAGAAAGTTTCTCTCCCTTCTCTTCCCTCTCTCTCCCCTCTCTCTTCTCCTCCTCCTCTCTCTTCTCTCTCTCCCTCTCTCTACTCTCTCTCCCCTCTGTCCCCTTTCTCCCCTCTCTCCCCTCTCTCCCCTCTCTCTCCTCTCTCCCCTCTCTCTCCTCTCTCCCCTCTCTCCCCCCTCTCCCCTCTCTCCCCCTCTCTCTTCTCCTCCTCCTCTCTCTCCTCTCTCCTCCCCTTCCCTCTTCTCTTTCTCCTCTCCACCTCCCCTCTCCCATGTGTTCTCTCCTTTCTCTCTCCTCTGTCCTCTTCCCTCTCCCCCTTCCCCCTCTCCCCCTCCTCTCTCCTCTCTCCTTTAGGCTGCTCCCTGTGGGACTCCAAAGAACTCACCGAGTGTCTTGTGTAGGAAGAGAACACACTCACTAGCAGACTGGCTAAGTAGCAAACTGGGATGTCTAAAGAACACTTTGAGGGTCAGTGGGTTGTTGGCTGCAGATCTCTTGCTGAAGCAAGTCATGCTGGGAGCTCTCAGTTACAATGTAATCAGTCAGCTCATTAAAAGCTGACACTCCAGCTGACATCCTCCTGTCCCAGGAGGGTTTGGAGGTGAAAGTATTAGCTTTCTTCACTGGTATAAGGGAGTTAAGGGGTAAAGAGAAAGGCATGCTGATTAACCAGGACAGTGGTTTGGTTGTGTGAGCCAGGGTGTGGCTTCAAAAGGACATAGATGGTGATAGATGAACTAAAAACATCCACAGACCTACCAGCAGCTAAGAGACCAGGGCCATTGTACACCAGTGACAGTATGGGGCACAGGCCCTCTCTTCTCTCCATTCTCTCCACTCTACCTCACCCCTTTAGCAAGAAAAGGTGACAAAGTAAAATGTATTTTCTCCAACCACAAGTTCTAAACATCATGATTTGGCCGTAGATGGATGGGAGAAGAGAAGGTGATATTGGGCCTGAAACTGTGCCAGACAGAACCTTCAGTAATGGGAAATGAGCAAATCTCTGGCCCGAGATATCACTGAAGAGCAGGACAGGGAGGTAGTGGTTGGAAGGGAGGAGCAGACTTCCCAAGGCTGTACCTCACAGAGCTTAGAGAACGCACTATACAAGGTGCACTGTGGGCTTGACTGTTAAGGGCTTGTACTTATAGTTTGAATAGGAAATGTCTCCTTAAAGACTCATTTATTCTTGTGTTAGAAGCTTGGTTCCCACATGGTTACTATTGGAGGTGCTGAATATTTTAATGGGGGTGGCTTTCTAGAAATAAGAAACAAAATGAAGTTTATAACTAATAAAACAAGAATGTGTAGATAAAATCTTAAAGAGAGTTTNAAGGGCTTGTACTTATAGTTTGAATAGGAAATGTCTCCTTAAAGACTCATTTATTCTTGTGTTAGAAGCTTGGTTCCCACATGGTTACTATTGGAGGTGCTGAATATTTTAATGGGGGTGGCTTTCTAGAAATAAGAAACAAAATGAAGTTTATAACTAATAAAACAAGAATGTGTAGATAAAATCTTAAAGAGAGTTTGAGAATTAAGTTCATTTGTTAAAGTAGAGTTTTTGCTTTAAAACTCATACTACATTTCTTCCATAATATGGCGCGAGGGGTGGGGAGGATTTCTTGTCAATGTATCTTACTTGTATAAAAGAAAAGTAGATCTATTCCCCATGTTCTCTCCCCTCCAGTGTTTGATGAATATCTCTGAGCACTTACCTATACAATCCAGTCTGTATCGGATGTTGTGGACACAGCATAGAGCAAGGCTAGTGGTCTTGAATCCCTTACCTATGTATACTTGTGTCAAGGGCTGTGTGAAGCAAGGGAAGCTGCATGGGGCTCTGCGGGAGACCGTGGGAAGCATCAGGGGACAGTAAAGATGCCTAGAAGTAAAAACTGATCTAGACACAGGCACAGCCTCTAAGAGGAGCCCAGAGATTTGCAAGTGTTTTTGGTTGGTTGGTTGGTTGGTTGGTTGGTTGGTTGGTTGGTTTTATTTTTTCTTTGTTGTTTTTTATTTGTTTTAATATTGGCTTGTTTTTTCATGCTAGAAGAATGCTCTAATTTAACCCAAATTCAAGCCCAGGCAATTCTATGAATTAAATAAGCTGGAGGCTAGAGAGCTGGCTTAGATGTGAGAGCATTTTCTGGTCTTGCTGAAGACTAACCTGATGCTCTCTTCTGGCCTCCACAAGTACCCACATGTACCTGAGTATACACACAGACACACCCACATATGAGTACAAGGTAAAATCTTTGAGAAAGGAAGTCCTCAAGGGGTGGGGCACCATTGAGTGGTTTGTTTGGAGAGCAGTGGTTAAAGATCAAGTGGGCATCAAATATCCCCATTAAAAAGTGGGGCACAGAGTTAAACAAAGAATTCTCAACTGAGGAATATCGAATGGCTGAGAAGCACTTGAAAAAATGCTCAACATCCTTAATCATCAGGGAAATGCAGATCAAAACAACCCTGAGATTCCACCTCACACCAGTAAGAATGGCTAAGATCAAAAATTCAGGTGACGACAGATGCNAAGGGCTTGTACTTATAGTTTGAATAGGAAATGTCTCCTTAAAGACTCATTTATTCTTGTGTTAGAAGCTTGGTTCCCACATGGTTACTATTGGAGGTGCTGAATATTTTAATGGGGGTGGCTTTCTAGAAATAAGAAACAAAATGAAGTTTATAACTAATAAAACAAGAATGTGTAGATAAAATCTTAAAGAGAGTTTAAGAATTAAGTTCATTTGTTAAAGTAGAGTTTTTGCTTTAAAACTCATACTACATTTCTTCCATAATATGGCGCGAGGGGTGGGGAGGATTTCTTGTCAATGTATCTTACTTGTATAAAAGAAAAGTAGATCTATTCCCCATGTTCTCTCCCCTCCAGTGTTTGATGAATATCTCTGAGCACTTACCTATACAATCCAGTCTGTATCGGATGTTGTGGACACAGCATAGAGCAAGGCTAGTGGTCTTGAATCCCTTACCTATGTATACTTGTGTCAAGGGCTGTGTGAAGCAAGGGAAGCTGCATGGGGCTCTGCGGGAGACCGTGGGAAGCATCAGGGGACAGTAAAGATGCCTAGAAGTAAAAACTGATCTAGACACAGGCACAGCCTCTAAGAGGAGCCCAGAGATTTGCAAGTGTTTTTGGTTGGTTGGTTGGTTGGTTGGTTGGTTGGTTTTATTTTTTCTTTGTTGTTTTTTATTTGTTTTAATATTGGCTTGTTTTTTCATGCTAGAAGAATGCTCTAATTTAACCCAAATTCTAGCCCAGGCAATTCTATGAATTAAATAAGCTGGAGGCTAGAGAGCTGGCTTAGATGTGAGAGCATTTTCTGGTCTTGCTGAAGACTAACCTGATGCTCTCTTCTGGCCTCCACAAGTACCCACATGTACCTGAGTATACACACAGACACACCCACATATGAGTACAAGGTAAAATCTTTGAGAAAGGAAGTCCTCAAGGGGTGGGGCACCATTGAGTGGTTTGTTTGGAGAGCAGTGGTTAAAGATCAAGTGGGCTTGAGCCTTAGAGTTTTGTTTTGGTAAGAAACGTTGATTTTAAGATAAAACAATTTTAAAATAAAAGCATTCCAAAAATAGATATTTTAGGATAAAAGATAACTATGAATTTTTTTCTTCGACAATTTCTTTATTTACATTTCAAATGTTATCCCCTTTCCAAGTCTCCCCTTCAGAAACTCCCTATCCCCCTGCCTCTATGAGGGTGCTCCCACACCCACCAGCTCCCATCCTCCCACCCTGGCACTCCCCTACACTGGGTCCTTGAACACCCTGAGGCCCGAGGAACTCTCTTCCCACTGATGTTCAAGGCCATCTACCCTCTGCCACATATGTGGCCAGCACCATGGGTCACTCCACGTGTACTCATTGGTTGGTGGTCCAGTTCCTGGTAGCTCTTCGGGGTTTGGCCTGTTGACACTGTTGCTCCCTCCATGGGGATCCAAATCCCCTCAGCTCCTTCAGTCCCTTCTCCAACTCCTCCATCAGAGAACCCCGAGCTCAGTCCAATGGTTGGCTGCAAGCTTCCTCCTCTGTATTGGTCAGGCTCTGGCAGAGACTCTCAGGAAACAGCCATATCAGGATTCTATCATCAAGCACTTCCTGGAATCCACAATAACATCCAGGTTTGGTAGCTGTGTATGGGATGGATCCCCAGGTTGGGCAGTCACTGGATGGCCTTTCCTTCAGTCTCTGCTCCATACTTTGTCTCCATATTTCCTCCTGTGAGTATTTTGTTCACCTTTCTAAAAAGCATCGAAGCATCCACATTTTGGTCTTCCTTCTTCTTAGGCTTCATGTGGTCTGTGAATTGAATCTTGGGTATTCCAAACTTTGGAGGTCATATCCACTTATCAGTGAGTACATACCATGCTTGTTTCTTTGTGACTGTGTTACCTCACTCAGGATGATATTCTTAAGTTCCATCCATTTGCCTGTGAATTTCATGAAGTTATTGTTTTAAATGGCTGAATAGTACTCCATTGTGTAAATGTACCATATTTTATTTCTTTTTTTTTCTGAAATGTACCATATTTTCTGAATCCATTCCTCTGTTGAGGGACATCTGGGATGCTTCCAGCTTCTGGCTATTATAAATAAGGCTGCTATGAACAAAGTTAAGCATGTGTCCTTATTGAATGTTGGAGCATCTTCTGGGTATATGCCCAGGAGTGGTATAGCTGTGTACTCAGGTAGTACAATGCCCAATTCTCTGAGGAACTGCCAGACTGATTTCCACAACAGTGATTATACCAGCTTGCCATCCCACCAGCAATGGAGGAGTGTTCCTCTTTCTCCACATCCTCAACAGCATCTGCTGTCACCTGAGTTTTTCATCTTAGCTATTCTGACTTGTGTGAGGTGGACTTTCAGGGTTGTTTTGATTTGCATTTCCCTGATGACTAAGGTTGTTGAACATTTCTTTAGATGTTTCTGAGCCCTTTGAGTGTCCTCAATTGAGAATTCTTCGTTTAGCTCTGTTCTCCGTTTTTTCAAATAGGGTTATTTGGTTTTCTGGAATCTAACTTCTTGAGTTCTTTGTATATATTGGATATTAGCCCTCTATTGGATGTAGGGCTGATAAAGATCTTTTCCCAATCTGTTGGTTGCCATTTTGTCCTATTGACAGTGTCCTTTGTCTTACAGAAGCTTTGCATTTTTATGAGGTCCCATTTGCTGATTCTTGATCTTAGAGCATAAGCCATTGGTGTTCTGTTCAGGAAAATGCCCCCTGTGCCCATGTGCTCGAGACTTTTTACCACTTTCATTTCTGGGTCTTTCAATCCTATTCCATTGATCTACCTGCCTGTCTCTGTACCAATACCATGCAGTTTTTATCACTATTGCTCTGTAGTACAGCTTGAGGTCAGGGATGGCGATTCCCCAAGAAGTTATTTCATTGTTGAGAAAAGTTTTCACTATCCTGGGTTTTTTGTTATTCCAGATGAATTTGAGAATTGCTCTAACTCTATGAAGAATTGAGTTGGAATTTTGATGGGGATTGCATTGAATCTGTAGATTGTTTTCAGCAAGATGGCCATTTTTACTCTATTAATCCAGCCAATCCATGAGCATGGGAGATCTTTTCATCTTCTGGGGTCTTCTTGGATTTCTTTCTTCAGAGACTTGAAGTTCTTGTCATACAGATCTTTCACTTGTTTGGTTAGAGTCACACCAAGATATCTTACATTGTTTGTGACTAATGTGAAGGGGGTTGTTTCCCTAACTTCTTTCTCAACCTGTTTAAGATGAAAGAAATATAAACTTAAAATGAAAGAAAGATAGACCTTTTAGACTTGAGTATTAGCGTTCACATTTGTGTAATGCCTAAATGGGACACCCTGAAGCTGGAGCTCTCTGGCCTTCTGTGGCTTTTCAGTTCTGCACTTTCAGGATTGTGACATTTGCACAAAGCACACATGAGGGAGATGCTGGAAATTTGCTGGGTCTCAGCACAGGCCTTGCTCCCACTCCATCTTGGCCTGCTGTCCTCTAGCTGAGGAATGGCCTTCCTTGGAGTCACCCTCAGTGGCCACAGGCAAACCTTCCTGACCTGCAGTATTTCTGATATTCATTGAGACTGGTCGATGTCAGCTGCTTGTTGTGAGTTTCGGGCGGCTGGGGCCTGAGCTTTCCAGGCTTGTCACTGGAGAGAAAGGTGAAGTGGCAATAGTTAAGATGGGGAATCACACTGATGACAGGTGGGTGTTTTGTGGGGGCGGGAGGGGGTCTTGGCTTGTGAAGAAATGAGAGACCTAGGAAGAAGTGAATCACTGAGATATGCCAGGTTGGCCCTGGAGAACATCCATCAACCAAGTTAGCATGTTTGACACACCTTCAGAAACTGTGCGAGCCCAGGTATCAGACCGTGCCACAGTCACCTATAAAACCCAGCACTGTGCAGGTTGTACTCCTAGAATGGTTCACTACCCACAGCAGTGGGCTCAAAGTCTCTTGTGTCCTTAAAAATAGCTCAAGGAGATAAACTGGGAAAGAAAACCTTTTGGAGGAAAAGATTTTCTTTATAATTTTGTGTAAGCTTTTTGTAGAAATAATGAAGTTCTTAATTAATCATTCTTACAATACAGAAAGCTTCCATTTTAATAAAAGCTGCTTGCCATGCAATGACTACCATGCTCTGACACAATGTCTTTTCCAATTTATATAAGTAACCTATTCATAGAAACTTATATATGCGTATATATAGATATGTGTTTTAAAATACACATACATCTACACATATGAACATGTTTATAGACCTACAAATAATGTATATTTATATGAATGTATGTAGATATATTCATATGTGTGTATATTTTAATACATATACATATTCATAAACATCTATAAGAACCTGTCTTTACATATAATTTGAGGATCCCACCCAGGGCTCCAAGAGACTTGGCTTCAGCTAATACTGGTCCTGACCAAACCCAGCTGTATCCACTGGGTTACAGACCAGCAGCTGGCATCAATTCCAGTCCAGGTGAGGATGGTGATCTGTCCCCCAGCCCTGGACCATCCCTACCCATTAATGAACTTAGAGGCAGCAGTCCACACCAGAGTTGCTTAGAGAAACCATTGCTTGGCATGGTTGACTACCCGAATTTGCCAGGCAATCCCTGGATATAGGAATCAGGGTCACACAGCATGGGCCCCAGGAGAACAGTCCACACTCTTCCCACTCCTTGCACCAGCTCTACACTGTGGGGAGAGGAAACGGTTAGGGCTAAGTCAGTGGGGAGCTTTGAGCATCACGGTGGGTGGAGCAATGCTTTGGTTTTGTGCTCAATAGAAACTGGATTTGGAACCTGACTATGGTAAGACTAGTTATCACCTAAAATGAGAAAAAAGTTTGCTGCTTATAGAAGCCAGCTAGTGAAACATTTTTAATGACATTTAAAAATTTAATGGCATCTTTATCTAGAGACAATGATGGTGGGGATTCAAAATGTAAGCTATGTTTTACTTACATTCATCTATACCTACATACACGTAAGATAATATACCAGATGTACTGTCCAACACTTGTTCTCCTTACAGCTTACATTTAGATTTTTTTAGAGTCACAGTATGTTCACATAATTGATAGTATCCTGCCATTTAACATGAGGGCGATCCTGTTAGAAATACAGAGCCCAAGGCCCACCCAGACCTACTGGCCCCGATCCTCACTGATTGACATGCACAGAGGAGTGCAAGAAGCACAAATATGGGGCATCCTTTGTGAGTGTGTAAATGTGCGGGATGTGTCATATGTATGAGTGTGCACATGGGGGCCAGAGGTATGGCTTCAGGTATGGCTTCTCAGGATCTGTTCACTTTGGTTTTGAGACAAGGTCTTTTATCACCCTGGAGCTGGTTGATTAGGCTGGGCTGGCTTCCCTGTGAACCTCAGGGATCTGCCTGTCTCTGCGGCCCCAAGACTGGGATGACAAACATGTGAATCTACACCCAGTGGTTTATCTTAGCAATGGTGTCAAAATCAGGTCCTCATGTTTACAAGGCAAGCACTTTAGCAACGGCCAAGTCAATCCTGACAGGAAATCAATTTTAAAATGGACAACAGCAATGCTATGCCATCCTATCACACAGTATTGACTCATTACTCTGGTCCTCAAGGTTACTAAAAGTAGCACAAAGTCTAGCATCTCTGACTTCATTTTGTACCTGTCCCCTTTAATTTGGGTGCCACTTGCTCACCTTTGGGCCTAAGTACTTCAGTCACTCAAATAGGATCTATCTAAGCACTGGTGATACCTACACTATCTCTCATCCCTTCAAAGCTAATAGTAAAATTATGAATGACTGTCAACTATGAAAAAAGTGTTCTTAGATAGGTGATAGGCAGGTAGACAGGCAGATAGATGACAGATATATATACATACATACATATACATATATATATAGAGAGAGAGAGAGATAATAGATGATAGATAAACAATAGATCAATAGACTTATATGTCAATCAATCGATTGATAGAAAGAAAGACAGACAGACAGATAATACGGGTGTACTTGCAACCATATGCATATGGAGGTCAGAGGACAACTTGCAAAAGTCAGTTCTCTCCTAACACCTGTGGATCCCTGGGATCAAACTTGGGTCATTAGATTTGAAGGCAGGTAAACCTTATTTTCTAAGCCATCTCATCTAAACCCTTCAGCCACTATAGATTCTGGAACCAGCAACGACTTATAAAACAGACTACTCCCCAGATGAGGGCAGTTGTCTACTCTGGTGAAGATGTGCCTTGGAGCAACAATAACCAACTCCTAAGAATCGCTTGACCCTTCAAGCAATAAAGACTTCTGACCACAGCTATGACAATAATCAAAGAGGTCTCATCTGGACCAGGGCTGTCTGACTATGCCTGCCTCTCTCCCCTTCCCCATCCAATTCATTTTGTTTTAAACTCAAATCCCCTTTAAGTGCTATGACAATGGATGATGGTCACTGGACCTGTTGAATGTTCCTTTCCCCAGTGTACAACATCATTTAAATCTCCTTTCTCTGTCTTTACGATAACACATCCCTTTAATTAGCTTGTTGTAGTTGGGGTGATGGAGCCCAGGTCCCCGGGCCTGGACCTAAAACTCCAGAAATCTGAGAAACCACAGAATCTAGACTTTAATCATTTGATCTTAACTAATGTTAGAGTTTAGCCACTAGATGGCCAGAAATCATTCAGTAGAAGTCAATGTTAGCATTTATTCCACTGACCTTGAGCCATACTCACAATTCCTGTTGGGATGGGCACGTAGACAGATCTAAGTCTTTGTCTACGGCTACACTGCAGAAGCACTTTGTAAATAACTCTCCTCAGAATGGTTTTTAAAAAAATATTTACTATGATACGCTAACAGATGCCTCCAAACAAAGGGAACAGGAAGCTGGAGCTTTCTCTGTCTGCCATTCAGAATCCTCTCCATTAAGTTCGCCTGCAAACTTTGCTGAAGAGCCCAGCAAGCAGAGATGAAAATTACAGAGTGGCTCCCAAGTGCTTCAGTGGATAATCAACTGAAATTGAGCTCTTTTCCATATTCTTTGCTGATAATGCAAATGGACCCTTTAAAGCAAACAGCTCCAAGTTACCACACATCCTACAAGCTGAAAGGCCCCATGTGGTCCACACAGATGCTTCGACTGGCGTACCAAGACCTACCCAGAGAGATGGCTTCCCAGAGGCATCAGCAGTAAGACTCACCAGATGCCTGTGCTTGAACAAATGGCCAGGCTGAGGAAGGGCTTTACAGGTCCAGGCCAAACACCTGGATAAATGATCTGTCAAGAAACTAAGTTGCCTTTAGGGAAATGACTGGGTCTTTCTAGATCCTCAAGGAGTTTCTCTCCACCTGGCTCAGTTTCTGCTCTCAGAGACCTGAGCTTGTGCTGCCCAGAAGCAGAGGACTCTGGTTAATGTGCACAAGGCAGGTCTCCTGATGTGAACAGGCTTCTGATACCCCTAAATAACAGTCAAAGCAGAAAACAGGTGACGGGATGGGGTCTGCAGGGAAAAACATGGCTGTTTCCTGTCTGACTTTCTTTACTCTGGAGCAGATATGTGGGAGGGAAAGATCACACAGTGGAGGCAGTGCTGACCGTTCACGAGAAGAAAGTAAGTGAGGGACAGTGTGGTGTGCCATGAAAACGTACAGGTGCTCACTGTGTAACTTCAATATGTCCTAAACAATCTGGCCCTGAATTTGTAGGAAATAGAATAATAAAATTCACGGGATGGACACTGAAGGCAACATCACTTGGTGCATATCGTGCATTTGGTAAACGTTCTTTTCCTCTGTCCCCCTGTGAGAATGAACCACACCCCTCTCTCGCGTGGGGCCCTCTCCCTCCACCACTCCTGCAGACATATCAGAGATGGATGGGATGGTCCTAAAGAACACAGGTCACCTCCAGAAAGTTATTACAATTAAAATGTCATGTTAGTACTGTTTTTAAAATAGCATTTTGCAAAATTAAATAACTCAGTTTAATCTTGATAACATACTAGACTCC
The DNA here is from genome assembly GCA_902729485.2 of Mus minutoides. Taxonomy (NCBI): domain Eukaryota; kingdom Metazoa; phylum Chordata; class Mammalia; order Rodentia; family Muridae; genus Mus; species Mus minutoides. The sequence continues at coordinate 157,754 of LR750086.1, read as the reverse complement.
TACTATACATTTGAGAAAATGTGTTCAGAAAAACAAAAAGTCCCATTGACTAAGGTGTAGATGAAAAGAGCCCTCCTGTATACCCTGGTGGGTGTGTGAGACCATTCAAGGGACTCTTTCTGGAGAGCCTTTGCCTGGCTTTTCCTGGGTGGGTATAAAGACACATCTACTTATCCCATATAAGGAACACACTGAAAGCATTCCATGCCAGTCCAGGTTGGTGAGCAGGGAGGTTAACTGGTGTTACAGCAGCACAGGCAAGTCACAGCCAGGTACCCCACAGAGAAGTCCTGCCCTAGTCAGTTGTGGTTTACTCCTGACGAAGAGGTGAACCAAATCTCCAGGGTGGAACAGCTTTATGAACTTGGGAAGGCTTGAGAGTTTTGTGAGTCTCATGAGCCTTGATCCTCCTCCATCCGCGGAAGGATATTAATAAATCCAACTTCATAAGAATTTCTGAAGATCTTCACTCTGCTTCAGGATAGTGAGGGTCTAGCCCAGAGAAAAGAGCTGCCCTATAAGAATGCTATATATCACTTCCAATATGAAATTTTTATTTTTGAAAACACAGAATAAATGTAAATACACATAAGGAATCAGTTTTATATTGCACTTAGAGGATCCCTTAGTTTTATTTTATATATAAGTAACATGCAAATGTATGTTGGTGTAAGTTTTTATATTACTTGGAAATATTACATAAAATGTCTACATGACCTTTTATCCTTATTTTCTTACCTTCTCTTAAATGTATCCTCTAGTAAATTCTGTATATATCCTTCTAGATATTGTGCTAAGGACTTATGGCATGCACAGGTATGTGTGCACATGTGCGTTCTACTGTGTGTGTACATGCAAGTGTGCATTAGTCTCTGTGACCCCAATATCATATATCCAACTGTTTTCTCTCTTCCCTTGACTTGAAATACCGTTTAAGAATAACAATAGCTCCAGGTACATTGAAATATACTCAGAACAAGGAAGTTCTCCCTAAGATCATCAGGACACATTACTAAATACAGAAAAGAGCAGACCATAAACCATAGAGAGTGTCTTATTATTTGTTGGAAAAAGATAATTCCAGTTGGATTTGTTTATACATGCATGATTCAACATTTAAAAACAGACAAGAACATATTGTCTTTCTGTAAGAGATAGAAAGAGGCAAAATGGGGTGGATGGGTCAAAGTTTGGAATAATAGTTCCAGGTAACTGGCAGAAGAAGTATGCTCAATATGGGGATGTTCCAACCACAGTGCCTTCAGTAGTGCTAGGTTATATGAGAAAGATAATTATAGTTGCAGATGGAACTGAGTAGCTAACCAAGTGACCTAAGGCAGAGAAAACATCCCGGGTTTTCAGGTGGGCAGTGTAAACACAAGGTCTTCAAAGTGATCCTTTCTCGTATTCCCTTGTGTGCACTTCACCTTTTCTTGATTGAATTGTTTTTTAATCTTTCCCCAGATCCATTTTTATATTATTTAAGCATGGTTGTATGTTTTACCTGTTGCCTTTAAGCTGAAAAAAATCATATTACTTACTGTCAGTTTTATGTCTGACAAATACTTTTGCAAGTCAAAATTTAGCACGAATAACTCTTTCGCCACTTGCTCGTTTGAACTGTTGTGGTATCAGTGTTGTTTATTGTAAACATCTATAATTTTAAGGCTTATTATTTATCCAAAGTCTAATGAGGTATGCAGGAGGGCACGGAAGAAGAGGAGACAGACAAACAGGCAAACAGAAGGACACTGAGAACTGAACTCAGGCCCTCCTGCATGCTAGTAAAGTGTGCTTCCACTGAGCTATAGCCCCAGCACAAAAGCAGGCTCCTTTTATGACTTTAGACTTGTGTATCAAGTGAAATGATTTGTTATTTAGCAGCTTGCTTTGTATTACTTTTGAGCAATATTCTTACAGCTCAAGTCAGACTGTGAGCCTCTTTCCTTGCCTCAGTGACTGTCACTGACCCTCAGGTTAAAACCTAAGTTTTCACACAAAGCATCTTCCCAAGCTTGTCACACCTCAAGCTTGTCACACCTCGTTGCTAAATGCAGTGTCCTCTCTGTGTGCAGCGTCCTTTCTGTGTGCAGAATCCCTGCTGTGTGCAGCATCCTTGCTCACTGTTCCTACTGCCTTTGCCTTCTTTTCTCCCTCATCCCATCCTACCCTCCGGTCCTCACACCATCGGTCCCCTGAGCCACTGGTTATTCTGGCATTAACAAGTCCACACCAGGGCCTCAAACAGCCTCCAGTGAGCTCTCTCTTCTGGATCTTTGCACAGGAGGCCTATCTTCTCTGTGGGAGAGCCTCTTCTCACTTCTACTCCACTAGCAGTGTAATCCCTGCATGCCACTCCAGTCTCTCCAGATGGCCTCAGGTAGGATTAAAATACCTGCTCCTCTGCACAGGGCATGCTCTGGGTTACCTCTCTGCATGTTGTCATGGCTCATTTCCCTGACAGTTATATGTTACTAAAATCCTCAATAGCAAGAAACCGAATCTGATCTTCCTTATAGATCCTTTCTCTCCTTTCCATATCACAGTTCCTGGTGAATATCGGTTAACTATTTAGTCATTCCATACCATCTTGCATATAATTAGGAAAATTCGAAGAACAATTGCATATGAAGTGTTTGCAGCTGCTGTCTGTCTCCTTACTTCCCTCTAGGTATGATGCTAAGTGTCCATGGTCTTTAGTCACAGAGGCTGTCTTACAGGGAAGTGAGAAGAACACAGTCTCTTTTACTTTTTTAATTAGCAATTTATACATAGTCCCTTTAAAGCCAGAGAAAATGGAATTTTCCAATGTCTGTGGCAGTCTCATCATATACATGGGTATAAAGCATCCAGGCTGGCGCCACTGTCTGAAAGCAGCCTTGCAGAGACAGCTCTAGGCAGGCATGCCCATCTTTCAGCCCATGTATCAGAGACATTCAGAATAACTATGAATGTGACACCATACAGTTATAAACCACAAGAACCTGGCCCAGGGTCAGAAGGCTGGACACCCCTGCAGCTGAGGCTAATGCAGCATGAGCTGTGGCATCTCTGTAACTCCCCCAGAGCTGCAACCTGTGGAGAAGTCCAAAGGTACCTGATGACTCAGCCATTGTAACTCCTCTTGTTTGCTTCTCAAACCTAAAGTCAGATTCTCAAGCATGACTGCAGCTGCTCTGAGCGTTACTGTTCGCTCATTCTCTCTAACCCTGTGAAGAGATCTAAGACTTGGCTGTGGCTGGTGCCTCGCCAGTGCAAGATCATTGAGCAGCCACAGCATTAGCCCTGAGCCTGTTCTTTGTGAAGCCCCAATCCATCCAAAGAGATAGCACACAAACCCTGGTACATTAGCATTCCTGATATCTGCTCCAGCGTCTCAGCAGCTTTATCTGCGGCCTTTGGTTAATATGTGGTTGCTGGAACAATAGAAGCTGATTATTTTTTTTTCATTTACAATGGTGCTTTACATGAGCAAGTGCGTGTGCTTCTCATTCAAACATGAATGGCCCCACTTATTTCTGAATGAAATCAGTGTTTATTGTACTAATAATTCCCAAACACAAGTTAACAATACCTAGAGATAAATAAGCTTTATTCCCCACCCTTAATACCAATGCTTCTCCCCTTTCTCACCTCTATCTCAAAGAGATATAAGAAATAAAAATAAGCAATATCATTTTGTTTCTTATAACCCTACTAAATGCAAATAAAACATTCTTGGACATTAAGCCCACAGTCCATTCATCTCATTATACTTTTCCTTACAGGAAGTCCTGGTGAACATCCTGAAAACTTTGATCTACTCAGTGTAAAGGTCCTGTCCCAGTGGAGATATGTTATGACTGACCTTTGAAGTTTTAAATGTTAATATCCACCATTTGGGAGCTGATGTGTGTTTGGAGCCCCATGCATCCTCAGGAAATCTCCGCTGGTAGTGTTGTCTATGCAAAAGAAGCAGACCCCAAGTCTTAACTCAACAAAGGCCATGTCTGAAGCCACAGCTACTAAATGGGATTCCCAGTGGAGTCTAGCCTTTTGCTTCCAACAAAATGACCAGGGAGAGGAAATTCTAGCTGTATAATATGACAGTTTTGTTTTTTATTATTATTAAAAATGCATAAACACAGATTTCTTTTCAAGTTTCTTTTGTCTGCGATTCCGTGGCTGCCTCTCTCTCAGATGTCCTGAATGAGCTCCAGCAAAAGCTGTCTGGAATCAGGATCTTCACATCCTACACACTGTGTGTGACAGGCTACTAGAATCGGTAGGGAGGGGTGCTCTGTTATAGCTCATGAAATACAAAATGTAGAGAAACTCAAAGGTTAGAACGTTGAGTGGAGTTTTAAGCACAGTGTCAAATAAAAACCAAAACTATCTCCCATCTGCCCCCACACTTACCCTAAATTTCTAAGGACTACAGAATACAAAGAAGTTGATCTTTCTTTTATTTTAAGTAATGCTATTTTTATCTATGTATATTTGTGAGGTGGGCTTATATGGGCATTGCATGAGTGGCTGTTTCTGTGTAGGTCAGAAGAGGATGTCAGATCCCCCTGAAATAGTATTTACCTGCAGTTGAACTTAAATTCTCTGTAAGAGAAGTACATGCCCAGCTATCTCTGCAGCTGCTTGCATAAATTTTCTATTCATCTTTTATCAGTTGATACACTTGGCCTGTAAAGGTGTAGGAAATTAAGTGCTTCCATTGAAACAGTGGCAGAGCGTGAGTCCCCACTCTAATGGAACTCATGATGACAACGATCCAACAAATTTAACAGTAAAACAAGTTTAAAACATACGCATCACTTAGTATAGGCCCTGCCTTTAATGCAAAGGAGGTGAAAAGAGCCAGGGTACATGTTCTTCCAAAGCCCCAGATTGCCTATCCTTCAAAGCAGAAGCAAGCTTAGTTTCCTTCTACCCAGCAGATGGGAAGATAAGTACAGATTCAAGGAGTCCATGTAACTCTTATCTCCAGTCCATTGGAAGAATTTTTTTTTTTATCCAAATGAAGGTAAGCTGAGAAGCAAGAACTATGTCTACATAAATGAGTAAGCCGGCTATAAGTTGCTGAAATCAATGATTAGAGGTGGGTCCTATAGACTTGAGCAGCTAAGTTCAAGATCAATGAGGGATGATATAGGTCATTCTCTAAAATAGAGGCTGTTCTTTAAGATACTGAAATACCAATAAGTTGATAGTGAACGGAGAACAGACGATCAGGTTGTGAAATCAATCCTGGAGAGGTCCACCATCGTGGGAGACTTCATAACAGTCTTGCACTAAAAGCTCCAAAAGTGTCATCCCATGTAGGCCTTCAAAGGGGAACGTGATCAAAAAAACTCACTTTGAGCCACTCTACTGCTACCTAAAGAACCTCATGTCACCCTGAATCCCAGACACGTCCTTCTTAGGTGGTAGTTCTGCGTGTTCTGAGAAAAGGAAGTGACTAATTCTAGACCCTCCTTCAGCTGCATGGTAAATCATCTACAGAAGCCTTGCTCTACAGAGGCGCCAGCGCTCTAATTGTCCCGAGGAAGAATGAGCAATGCCAGCTGTGAGCTGGAGGAATGCAAAATCTCTGTGAGTAACTGAAGGCCCCACTGAATCTGACTGGAAGTAAGTTTAGGGCAATCTTTTTCATGTTTAAAAATAAAACCAAGTCAGGAAGTCTGGGAAGGGGAGGACTCAAGGTCCAAGGAGAATATTTGTTGCAACAGACTCAAAATACCTCCTCCTCTACCATCAGGAGACGGGGAGAAACAACACTGGAATCCATCTATTCTGGGCTCCTGACCGCCCACTGAGCAAAGTTTCCCTGGTTTGACGTATTTTTGTTTGTTTGTTTTCCTTCATTCCTCTACTGCCTTCTTCCATTATTCTTGTTCCCTTTACCCTTAAGAACTTCAAGTGTTCGCAAACTTGTTCTCTACCATTCCAAGAACATCAGATGAAAACTCCTGAATGTCATTGCTTTCGATTAGGTTTCTTAGGAGCAGATCCTGGGATGAGGATTCTTATAGATGTGATTTCTCAGAGGAGGACTCTCAAAACTGGAAGCAACCAGCAGGTTGAGTCAGAGAAGGCCACTAAGAAAGCATGCTGTCTCAGCAGGATCTGGCCAGATCCTAAGGAAAACTATGGATACAAAAGTACCAGAGAGCTAGTCCTTGGTAGGTCTATCGTTTGCCTACCCATCACCTTGATCTTAGCAGTGCTCTAAGGGGAGTACACAGGAGAGATATAACTTCTAGTTAAGCAACACATTTGGCCTGGGGTAGTTCTCCCAAGAAAGGGAGCCCATTAGATTGCCTGCTTTTTGTTGTATTCATAGTTATATTCCTCCTGTGCTCTTCCCAAGACTGGGCCTCATACATTAATTATATCACAGAATTTGCATGGTTTAAAGGCAGTGAAACACTTGCTTCAGTGGTATTTATCAAGTATCTATAAAACTTCACTGGAGTTACATTTGTTTCATCTCATTTAAAACTTAGAGAGAGCTACAATTCTCTTCCTGACGAAAGAAAGAAAGAAAGAAAGAAAGAAAGAAAGAAAGAAAGAAAGAAAGAAAAGTGTCACAATATATTAAGTGCCTGCAGTTCCCTCTGCAGTCACCAAGTGCATCCTCATGGAAGGTACAGCACTTTCTGATACAATGTAAATGAGGTCTATTTGTGGAGAGGGTAGCCAGGAAAGCTCCACTAGCCTCACTTGTGGTAATAATGTAGCTGATTGCCTTGGAACTCATGGATGCTTCATGTTCACAGGATGAAGACACTGAAAAGTGTTTCAATAAAGCTAATTAAGATGCAGAAAGGAAAAGGCAATGAGTTATTTGGGTCCAGGAAAAATATATCCCCATGAAATGGAGTGATGGCATAAGTGGTTTATTTGGATATATTTATTTGTTTATTGGTTGGCAAAGATATATATATATATATATATATATATATATATATATATATATATATATATATATCAAGTGGGGCAATTTTGAAAAGATCAGTATGTTGCAGTAAGTACAATAGAAGTACAGTAGAGTACAGATTTTAAAGTTAAAGAATGTGGGATCAAATATTGACATTGCTACTGTATAGGATCCATTTTGTGGTTCTAGGCAAAGCACTCTGAAGTGGAAACTTCTGGTTCTTTGGAAAGTTAGTTATGTCAAATGATATTTTGTTGGGCACACAGGTAAATGATTTCTTGCTAAAGTAAACATGTGAAAGACTATTTTCCTGAAACAGACACGAGTGAAAGGATGTTTTAATATAACAAACACTTGAAAGGACACTTGATAAAGGAGTATGAATATAGCCCACAAACAGTGGGGGAGGAGCATTGAGCCTTGGTTTGATTTGTTCCACCTTGTTATTCTGCACTAATGACAGTCTTGTATTGGTTCTCCTTACATAGTGTTGTTAAGCTCAACTTGTAGTAATGCTTCCATTGAGAGAAACTTGCCCAAGAACTGCTTGTGAGGTTCCTGTGGCAGCTTGCAGCTTCTGTGACCTTGCCTCAGGCTGGTTAGCAAGCCTGGCAGTGGTTTCTTCAGGTTTGAACTACAGCTTTCTGGTTCTGGTTGCTGGAAAAACTGGACTGTAGCTGCTGGTTCATGCCTGGTGCCTGCCTAGAGGACTGGTTTGCAGCGGTGAAGTCATATTTGATGTTTGCTATGAGACTGAACTGCTGCCCAAGAAGATCAAGCTTGCCCCCAAGGAACTATTGTTGAATAGGTTCACTTCCCCCATATCCTAATAACTTTTGTCTTTCACTACCTCTGCTGGGTTGTGAGCTAGAGGAGAGGTTGAACCCTTAATAAAAAATAGGTTGCAAAAAGTTTATGCCTACACCACTCAACCCCTGAAATGTCTCCCTCCTCTAGAACATGGCAAAAATTATGTATGCCTACCTACAGTAATTCACAGATTTGGAAAATTTGTAATGCTTAGCAAAATGCCCAGTGTCTGGAACTCTGTTGTTTGGGTTGTAAATAATAGAACAAGTGGGTTAAGAATTAGCAGTCAAGCTTTAACCTTAGACTTGAGAGGCAGCTTGTAAAACCAAGAGGAACAACATACTTAGAGATCAGAGGAGGTCTGGAGGCTGCCTTGGTTCAGGTCCCCCAGAGGCTGACACTCAAGGTAGGTTAGCTGCAGAAGAGTTTAAATGGAATGAATGTCCCTAGGATATGGAGGATCTGGGAGGACAGGAGGAGCCTGTGGACTATTGCATAGATCTGATACCAGTGTAGGGAGGAGAGAGGAGGCAGGTCTGAGCAAAGAGAATCTTTGAGCTGTGCTGAGCTCTGAGAGCATCTCAACAGTCTTTACCAAATCTTCCAGTCTAAGAGATCCCATGTCTTACAGGAGTGAGCCTGCATGGCTCTTCAGGACATGGTCTTTGTCTTGGCCAGTTGTGGGACAACTGAAGATAACCACACCCAAAGGAGCTGCTTGAGCTTTTAGCCACCTTCACTCCCCAAGGCAAGAAATCTCTGAAAATAGAGTGTTCTCATGACCACTGAGACCAGGTGTCAAAGTCTGTTGAGGAATGATGGTGCCTCTTCTCCATGTTTCTCCTCTGTTTTTGTCTATGCACTGTTCTTCCATTTCCCTCCAGACTGACAACTCCTATTCCTCCATTCCTAAACTGGGAGCCCAGGGAACTGGGATCAGGTGTGCAAGAAGTCACCAACCCTCCTTTGAGGCCAGTCCCCAGGACCATGTGAGAAGAGGGTAACTGGTCATGTCTGGGTCATGACCACCCCCAGGATGATACTCTGTGTCTAAGGGGGTCAGTTTCCAGATACTGATTTCCATCAGTGTCATTTCATTGGAGGTGAGGAGCAATTTCCAGAAAGAAATCAGGAAGGAAGAAAACTGCTCCTCAAAGTTTACTCATGATAAATTATTCAAGGATGGGTACCACTATTTCTCAAGATGTCACTTTAAAATACCCATCAACACACAGAAGATAATGTTATGATTAGCTAACTAGCTGTAAGTTTTAACTTCACAAATTTCCAACTGCCTGAACAAAGATCTTTCATTTCTGATATGGCCAGCTCACAAAATCCCAGAACTCCTTCCAGGGGAGACCTAGACCTTACTTAATAATCCATATCACAATAAATGCCCTACACTGTTAATTAGCTAGGTGGATATCATAAATTGGCCTAATTATGAAACAGAGTCTTGATTATTAGCAGAACGAATGTTAGAAATGGGCTTTCATTAGTAAAAAGGGAATTACAGGTATTTGAAATGTATGGATTGGCAGGAATACTTTAGTGATACATCTCTTTATTTTGTCATCTGCACTGTTAGAAATGGTACCTGAGTTCTCATACTTCAAGCATCCTATGTCCAGTCACTAATTAGGACTCTGGTTCTCTCAGAGATTCAGTAATTCCTAGACCTTAAAGAGCTGGGTTCCAACTCTGTGCTTGTTGGCTGGGTTACTCTAAATCCCACTTCGCCCACACAGTGGTCACTCACACCACTTTGTTCTTCCTTGGTGTCTGTCTTTAACACTCTAAAGAGAACACTGGTGACTAGAGGTCCCTAGACTAGGGAGAACAGGCTGTAGTATCAGTGGGAAAGATTTTAAACCACTATCTACAACCCACCAAGGACCCAGGCTGAATGGAGACTATCTCTCTCCTAACTAACATAGGGATTGGCTGGATTTGTTTATTTGCCAGACCTTTCCCTCCCATTGGATTTCACATATCCAGAAAGAAAACACAAAATCTTCAATTTTCCACCTCTATGAGCTAATGTCATTTCTCCTCAGAATTCAAGTATTGAAACCATTTTATGTTTTCAGTATGAAATGTCCCCCACAGCCCATGGGTTGTCCTCAGCTGCTGGTGGTGCTATTTAAGGGGACTGTGAAACTTCTTCAACATGAGGCCTGACTAGTTGGGGAGATAATACCCTTGTTTGGCCATAGCCTGAGCCTTCTGCTTCCTGTTCTCATGATCACAGGAACAGATTCTCCACAGGCTCCCCCTGCTACAGAGTCATTTCCATTCTTTTCCACCTATGGGGGGGGGGGGCAGGGCCCTCTGAAACTGTGAGCCATAATACAGTGATACAGTGTTAAAGGGAGTAACTAACAAGTCTGGTGATAGTTAGACACAAGGCCTCTGAGCCGTGATGGAACCCTCGGGAAGATGGTACTTATTACCTCATAAGAGAAGTCCAGAGAATTTGATCCCCTTCTCTTCCTCCCATTTCCCTCCCACTTCCCCTTTGAGAAGATACAACTAGAAGGACAGAAAAGAGACCTTTTCCAAGAACCAAATCAGACAGAACCTTGGCCCTGTACTTAACCTTCTGTCATTTAGAGCAGTCTATGAGAGCCTCTTCTAGAAGCCCACACCAACACATTCATTGAGCAAAAGAAAGCCCAGGGGGAAATGTGTCTTTGAATCCAGTTAGGGTGTGGGCAAGTCACTCTATCTTCAACAAGAAAAGGCAAGGCTCGATGTGGCCCCAGTGTGTCTCCTGAGTTCCCGTGGTCTAGCTGTGTCGATGACAGGGGAGCTTTGGGTGCACCCAACTCTATCTTAGGATTCCAGTAGGCAAGTTTCTCCCTTGTGTACATTAGCTCGGGTGCGTTAGTTTTCGCTGCAATAAGAAAAAATGTCAACAGAAAAAAATGAAGCATTTTCTTCTCATTTATGCCATATATCCATCAAGAAAGGCTGAGAGCTTTGCTCAGGGATCCTATTACAGACCTACAGCAGCAGTCCCTGTGTGGGACAGTCTCCTAATTAGCTTCAACTATCCACACAGCCTAGAGTTATCCTAGGGAATCTCAACTGAGGGGTTGCTTTGATCAGATTGGCTTATGGGATTATCTGTGGGGCTTTTCTTTGATTGCTGACTGATGTAGGTAGGCCCCTCCCACCGTGGGCAGACTCTCCCTAGGCAAGGAGTCCTGGACTGTGTGTAGCAAATTTAGCTGAACAGAAGCTGAAGACAAACCAGAAAGCAATTTTTCTCCATGGTTCCTGCTCCTGCCCGACTTTCTTCAGTAGTGGATTTAAGATGAAAAACACCCTTTTCTCTTCTAAGGTACTTCAGACCACAGTGTTTATCATTACACCTGAAAAGCAACCCGGGACCCAAAGCAACTGCTGGGAGAGAATCAAAAACTCGGCAAACATCACATTGACTGTGAAAATCCTCCTGGTAAAGGCACATTTGAGTTCTGCACACGTTTCACTAGAGTAAATGAGTCACATGGTGGTACCAAGGCTCGGAGGTAGTGAAAACAATTCTACCTTGTGCCTGGTCAGAGAAGTTTAATGGCCACCATATATAGATTGAAAGTGAGGAGAACAGAGAAAGATATTTCTAATTTTCTTTGTCACAATTTCTTTCTTATTGTACCAGAGAGCCTCACCATTCAACATAGCTTGCCCCCTAGAGTTTGTAAAATTCTGATATTTCAAATATCACCAGCCCTATTTCCTTTAATACCCAAATGACATTGGATCAAGCCTTTGGTTGCATGTGGAAGCTGTCACAGGTCTAATCCCAACCCCTTGAATGGCTTTCACTGTCACCTGACTCTGGACCTCCACTCAATCTGCAGATCATCTTCATGGCCACACGTGATTGTCCACTGCTATCTCTGCTTGATCTAAAGTGCAGTGTGATAATGGTACTAGCAGACATTCCAGGAGCCTTGAACCAAGAACTTACGTTAAGGGACAGAAGGCACAGATGTAAATTGCAGTACAGACAATTTCCCTGGATTCATGTCTCCAGCCTTCCACAAGGGTCTACAACTGGACCCTTACTCCCAGCACTCACAGCCTTACACTCCAGTTTGGCCCTTGACCCCTTTAGCTCCAAGCTTCCGTTCCTTACTGCATGTGCTCCATCACCTACAAGTGTGAATGACAGGTTTGGTACCAAGTCATAATGCCCTGTGCCTAAGTTAGCCTAACAGGCACTGACTGTTGGAAAGTCCTGTTCATGAAACTGCTCCATCTGGGGCCAGAAAGGTGGCTCAGCAGTTAAGCTCATTCCTCTCAGAGGACCAAGATTCAGATCCCACTACGCACATTAGGTTGCTTACATTGTGTATAGCTCTAATGCCAGGAAATCCCAAGCTCTCTTCTGGTCTCTGCAGGTACCTACATACATGCAGCATGTTATCTTACTCACACACACACAATACATCCTAAAAACATATTCTATCTAAACTGAATCCAATACCCCTGAATAGGGTGAGCAGTTTGATCTAAACTTGAAGCATTATCCTATACAGTAGTCTCAGCAAGACAGGGTATCTGTTTCACCAAGAGACCTGAAGAACCCAGAGGCCTAGCTGCATACACACACTAGCTGGGAATCTTCACAGGGACCCATAGGTCAATCCTATTTTATGTGAGCCAGATGACCCCAGTGTAAGGTGGCTCAGCACCTTCCACTGACCTTCCACCACTGCCTTAGAGTGGGAAGAAATTCTGTTCCAGATGCCTGACCTCACCCATTCCTTCTCTTTGGAAATGGATTATTTAGCACCTGATTTTTTTTGTCTTTTTACATTCAGAATAGAATCTTTTTAACAATGGCTGGCTCTAAGGTACAATTGTCTTCAACCATCCCTTCCTTAGGGAGACATCCTGTCCAGTCTTTCCTCATGTTCTGTGACTGTTATTGCCTATACCCCCAGGTTTCTTCTTTGTCTAACAGGTTCTTGGGAACAGTAGAGACAGCTCCCTGATCCCAGATATGGTCTCTCCTGTTCTTCCAGAAAAATGTCAAATGCTAAAGTCAGTGCTCTTAGTATAAAGGCTTTTTATATAAAATCTTTAAGGACAGTCTATACCAAGAATCTACAGCAGCAGCCCCATAGTCCCAGGAATGTGAATGAGAATCACTTGTCAAGTTTGATTAAAACAAAAACAAAAACAAAAACAAAAACAAAAACAAAAACAAAGCATGTGGGTCCTCATACCTCTCTGAGCAAAGTTCCTGTAATTATCCTGAGGGGTGGGCAGCTGTCTTCATGGAAGCTCCCTGGTGATTTCCAGATTGAGAAATGTGCTTTCCAGATCCTTCTGATTGGAAATGCAAATCAGTAGCCAATAGCAAGCGTAAATTGTTCTGTTCCAAACCTGTCCAAAAGAACCAGAGTCTCTGAGAGAAGCCGTGTTCCAGGTGAAGTGGGTGTGTGTTGGTGCTTGGTGAGCGGCTCACAACCTTGTTAAGAGTGTTTCCAGCCAAGTATGTAACAAGCAGGTCCTGCATCTTCAGAGCTTGCTGTATTCACAGTGTTCTGTTCCAGCAACATGGCTGCTCTGACAAGGGATCACATCCAAAGACCTTCTAGGTCTATATTATCTGGCTAGAATGCAGATACACCCTGGATTACAATTTGATCTGACAGAATGCAAACACACTCTTACTACACACCTTTAATCCCTAACAATGAAGGTAAGGTTAGTTTGTAGAAGGAAACAGCGATGTTTGAAAGTAATGTCTAATTGATGGGCAGACAAAGTGATGAATCACAGAAATAGTTAACAGATTGAATCAGAAATAGGATACACCTAACTCACATGAAGACAGCACAGGAAAGAGAGTCTTCTTAAAAGGAGAGGGAGACAGACAGACAGACAGACAAACAGACAAACAGACAGACTGTAGAGTGTATTTTACCAGGATGTTTGGCAGAGAGAATACGCTAGACACAGGTGAAGGCAGAATGAGTCAAAGAATGAGAAGAAGCCAGAAGAAGATTAGAATATATTGCCAGAGTTAATAGTATGAGGCCAAGCAAAACAATTCAGCCAGAAGACAAGTGATTCTGGGTTGAATCAGTCAGCTTGGAAGATTAGAAGCTTGTGAAGAGCTCTCTTGGTGCAGCTTCCAGAAATTTGGCAAGAATTTGACATTGGGATAGGACAGGAAAGTAGGTTCAGGCAAGAATTTGACTTTGGGCTAGGACAAGAGGTAGGCTCAAAATCTTGATCATCCCTAGATATAACAGGACTTTGTTTATTACCTTATTTGTTCCTTGACTATTTTTGTTTATTGCCTTGTTTGTTCCTTGACCTAGAACTAACCTTATTCTTTTCATGTAATTATAATGGTATAAAAACAGACTGGAAAAAAATAAACCTGATTCAGCCTCAGCACTGGCTGGAGTCATGTTATAATGTTATCTAATGGTCTTTTTCTTTTCAATCCTTACTCCCTCCCTTGAGACCCTGTTTGGTTGACTGAGCTTGCTTGGTTAAAAGCTTTCAATCCAAGGCCTAAGAATAGTTAGACAGAGAAAGTCAGCCCAAGCCACATATTCACAGACCTTGGGTACAGCTCTCGTGTCATCACATCTTTTGAGGAAATAAAAGTGACATTTACATATACAGACAGGACACCCCAAAGCCTTTGGAGGGAAGGGAGTCTCTTAAGATTTCAAATTCCTATCAATACCCTGGAATGTGCATATAGATGAGATCAGACTACGCACTATGAAGGCCTCTAATTTGATACCACATAAAAAATATTTTGTTTTATATTTAAATGACTAGTGTCATTGTAAAAGTGAAAGTTTGGACACAGAACAGACATGGCCAGAGGAAAGGCAACTTGCCACAGACCTCTGGATCCCTTGTCTGCGTGGGTCGAGTTCTCTTGAGGAAGTGGGCAAAGATTCGGCGAGTGACAAACAGACACGACACACAAGGGAGTGTGTAATATCTGAGTGTATTGTGTCAAATTGAGCATCAGACTTTTATACAGAAGAAAATAGTGAGTTAGGTAACACATCTTCAAGGTACAATGAGATCNAGTGGTTGAATTATAAGGTAAAGGTGTGACACAAATATACTGAAATGAAGCATGACATTTAGTAGCTAACCTAACCTTAATATTAGCAATATCTTGTCCCATCGCTAACACTACTTCTTCTAGAGCGTTAACTTTTGCTTCCAATTTTTTATCTATAATGTGCAGTTCTGACAAGGCTATAGAGATATTCCTGTGCATAACATTAACAAAATGAGCGGTATGCAGCTGTTGAACTAATGCTGTGGTAGACAATGCAAAAGAGGTTACAATTGCTATTAAGGCAGTAATTCCTAAAATTGTTCATCAACCTTTTCAAAGTTTGCATTCTCAAATTCACAAACCAATGATCATTTCTTAACTCTACAGGTAGCAAAACATTAGTGGGTCTTTTTAACAACATCATAACAGCAGATTCCTTATCTAAATTAGGATCTACACAATTTGTTAAAAGACTTGCAAAGATTGGTGATCATAACTCTCTCAAAATTACCCAACAATACAGCATATGGGTTATGTACACAAGCTTTCACAACTATAGAGGAGTTGGCCTAAATGGCCAAAAACATTGTCTCTGACAAACATCTTGTCCATTCTCTATACCAGTCTCTCTGCCTCACGAGTCAGCTTTTAGTTGTTTTTATTTTAAGTCGGCACCAGGTCAGCTCTCAGTGCTGCAGTCTGTGGTGACGGGCGATAGGAAGAGTTTCTTTATTCTGCTTGCAAGTGTCTGCTCTCCCTGATTCCTCCTTCTGTGCGCTCAATACAGCTTTCCTGTCACCTCTGTCAGGGCACTCAGGAACTCACAGGTCAGTGTGTCACAGGAATCATTCTGGAAGTTAGCATGCTCTTGCAGCTTCTGTGGAAAAAAACACAAAGATTGCCCCCTTTCCCCCCATATTAACTTCCTGTCCAGGATCATGCCATGTGCCAATTAGTGGATCCATTCACTTCACTTAGGTATGGTTGTAGAATGCTATAAGGCACTCACTCACTCAGCAATGAGGTTTTTGGCATCTAAATTTTAGCATTGCAATAGGATGTTAAAACTTTACTTGTAGCTGAAAAAAGATAATGTTTTCTTTGCCAAAGAATGGCTGTGGACACATTTAATAATAACTAGAATATGTACCTAATATTTGATTACCACTGATTATAATTGATACCAATTGATCACAGCTTTCTCTACTTTCCAAAGCTTTTTTGTTTCTCACCAGTTAATTTGAACCTTACTTGATAGTATCTAACAAAGGCTTAAATTCTCCTGTGGTGAGTTTAAGATGAGGTCTTAGCTAATTAACATCTCTTGGAAGCTTTTGAAAATAATTTGTAATAAACAACATCCCCTTTTTTCTTAAATTTTCTTGTACCACAATTTTTCTAATTTAACTAGAACCTTAAATATTAAAAGATATTGCCTCTGAATTTATGGAGCAACAACTACTCTCTAGGACTTTAAAGTTCATTATGTGACAGCAAAGATTTGAAGTAAACTTCTTTAGAGGCATTTGCTATTAAATTACTTTTCATTTAAGAAACAATATACTGAAAGATTCAAACTCTTAGCTTCCTGTATTGAAGAAAAAACAATAAACATTTCTCACATATTGTAAGGCTATTAGTCATACCTAAAGGCAAAATTTTCCAGTGAGTACAAGCTCACTAGAATTAAAGCCTTTGTCAGGATGCAAAGGAAAAAACAAACTTTCAAATCCATAATAATTTTATATGAAGTAGGCAAGCCATCTTGTAATGCCTGTATAAGTTCTATAGCCTGATAGACCTTTTATAAATCTTAAGTTTAAACCTTATTATGAACAACACCTAAGTAGATCTGAAACAAATGTTTAGCTAAAAAGAAATCCCCCTGAAGGCAGGGAGGGGTGAGATCCCAAGAACTTCCTTAGTCTAGGTTTGCTAAACACAAGAAACATCTTGCAAGCTTCTCTGAGGCTGCTCTGAACTTTGCTCCTCTTGTAATGAGGACAGATTTTAGAATTTTTAAGTTTCTTTTGCAATATAAGAATATATCTACAACTTTAGGAAAACAAAACCCAATTTTTCATCTTTAAAATCAATATTAAAAACATCACTATCTCGTTATGAAGTTTGGTTGCCAATTCATGAATGTATGACAGTATAGATTTTAATGCTTAATTAAAGAGACATTGCTTTGAATCTTTAGTAAGTCTAGTTTCTAGGATAAAATTACATAAAATATTATCTCAATTAGAAGTATCCTTGAGGCCTAGTTATCTGGGCTTGTTTATGCCACGTGAAATTATTCCAACACTGAG
>LR750086.1:86264-140299 GCA_902729485.2 Mus minutoides | reverse complement strand
GCTCTAGCTAACCTTCTCATGAATAATGCAATACTCTAAAACCACAGCTCAATCTATTTCCTAAACCATTGTAAATTCCTGTATATGGGAGTGACTCAAGTATCTCAGTCTGGTTCCTTCTCAGGTCACAAACCTCCTTATTCTTAGTTAGTGGCGAATTCCTGTGTAGGGCAGTGACTTAGCTATTCATGCTCAAGGTTGGATCAAGGACTGCCTAGGATCTAACTTGGCTATATGTTAAAATATGAATCTTTAGGAACACTTATAATGAAGCAATATTAGGGAAAAGCACACAGATCTATTTACCAACTAAATCAAGGACATAGGAGCATTCTTTATACAGGATGCTAAGATTCCAGGAGACTAAGTTTCCATGAACTTCTTGCCTGGGGACCTTGCCCAGACTTGTCAGGCAGGTTGCTACTGGAGTGGATGTAGCAGCAACTGACATACACACACACACACATTCAGTCTCTGGCACTGCTACATTATGTAGGCTCTAGACAATTTCACTATGGATTATGAAGGAATAGAAGTAGAAAGTGCACATAAGGCATTAGATTACTTTTGAAATAGTTCAAACTCATCAATTCCCCTGAAAGTGTCCCTCAAGGCTTGAAATAGTCTGAAGACACATTCTCTCTCTCTCTCTCTCTCTCTCTCTCTCTCTCTCTCTCTCTGTGTGTGTGTGGGGGGGGGAATATGTATATGTGCATACACTCCTGAACACAGATGATTGTTAAAGCCAGAAGGCAAACAAGTGTCCTCAAAAATGCTGTCCCCACATTTAAGACACTGTGTTTTATGGGCCTGTAGCTCACCAATTAAGCTAGATTAGCTAGCGAGTGAACCCCAGGGATTCTCCTGTCCCTGCCTCTTTAGTGCTGGGACTACAAGCTTTTGTCTAAAAGTTTTGAACTCATTTTCTCATGCTATAAGACAAAACCTTCACTTTAAGAACATCTCTTTCTATATCACACATCTCTAGCAGTAAGAGATTGTCCTGCAGCTAAACTCTTCCCTGTGCAGAAGAGGAATTTTGTGTTTTGGGTCTTTGGGATTTCCTATGTTCATCAAACAGCTCCAGGCACACACTGGCTACTGGAAAATATTTAATTATCCCATTGTAGGTTGTTGTTATTCCTGATTCGTGTAGATAGGACTCTTATTATTGTGTAGCTAGAGAGAAAGTTTTTTCTTGAATGGAGTGGTAGAGGTAACATGAATAAATATTTATGTGAATGTACAATCAATTTCATTTCCTGGGTGAAACTCAGTGCGGGAGTGTCTGTAGACACCGACCTCTTCCTCAAGAGTTTGAAAGACTGTCATAACCCACATGACAAAGGGTTATGTTTATAACATAGCACAGTAGCCCACCTAGCTCAGCATTGGATTATTGTAACAATAATCCCAATTTTCACTGAAGAGGGAAAATGGGAAACCAATAATGCTGTGAATACAGAATAACCATGCACTTCAGATTTAGAAGAACAAAACCCTTAGTTATTTTTAAAAACAGCTCATAGTTGACTGCTACACCATAGCTCCTGAAGTAGGCATGTGTGATAGAGACCAGCACAGCAACCATCCACCTCACTGCAGTGTAGCATTGTTAACCGTGAGGGCTTTGGAGTTAAACAGACTGAATTCTAATCCTGACCCTGCCATTTGTACTTTCCATGAGTTACTTAAACCCTCCAACTTCAGTTGCCTGGACTGAAAATGGGCTAATAACAAGGAGTAAGGGAGGCACTGGATAGCAGAGAGTATATAGGAAGTGCTGAGCCAACTCAACATTGCAAAATGTCTCTAGAACCAAAGATCTGGGAATGACAGTTCTTGCTTGTCAACTTGACTATGTCTGGAATTAACTAAAACCCAAGAGGCTGGGTATATCTGTGAGGAGTTTTTTGTTTGTTTGTTTGTTTGTTTGTTTTTTAACTTAATCATTTGAAGTGGAATGATCCACCTCTAGTCTGCATATTTTGAAGTGAGACAATCCACCTTTAACCTGGGCCATCCCTTCGGGTAGCAGCCAAAATAAAAAAACATGGGGGAAAAAAAGGTTTTGCTCTTTGCCAAGATTTTATTGGCAAGATCATACTTTTGCTAGCATTAGAACCCACTTCTTTGGGAATCCCGGAGTATACTGAAGACCAGCTGAAAATCTTCTAACCTCATGGACTTTACAACAACTGAATTTTTGGACTTTCCATTGATAGCCACTGTAGAACTAGCTGGACCAGAGACTGTAGGCCACTCTAATAAATCATGTAAATGTATATGTATATGTATATGTATATGTATATGTATATGTATATGTATATGTATATGTATATGTATATGTATACACACACACACACACACACACACACACACACATATATATATATATATATATATATATATATATATATATATATATATATATATATATATGAGAGAGAGAGTGAGAGAGAGAGAGATTAGAAGGAGAGGTTCATTTCATCAGTTCTGTTCCTCTAGAGAACCCTGGCTAGTACTGAACTGAATTGGAAACTTAAGGATTCTTTGGAAAGTCAGTTGTGTTAGATGGTGTTTTGTTGAGGCAAACGCATGGAGCAGTGTTTTCACTGAAGCAGACACAGGTAGAAGGATGTTCTGCTAAAACAAGCGTGTAAAAGGACACGTGATGAAGGATTCTTCCCTAACAACACATGAGTATTAGTCTACCTTGCATTGCATAGTTGAGCTCCATTTGTTGGGACTTCATAGAGAGAAAGACACCAAAATACTGATAGTCTGCTGCAGCTCCTGCCAGTTCTGAGGATGATTGGGATGATTGGCAGAGTGATGTCAGCTGAGATAGACTCACATGGAGTTTTGCTCAGTCAGACTCATGGCTGAGGCAAGACCCAGGGAGGACATGTGATGTTTGGAGTGAGTATAAATAGGACTCAATGGACAGTGACAGAGGCACAGCTGAGAATTTCTCCTGGCTTTCCTCGTGATCCTGGTGATCATGGTCCGTCCTGCTGACTTGTGCTGATTTGGTTGAGGCCTGGCTGGCTGCTAGGTCGTGCCACCACTGCTGCTATCCAGACACTACTGAATTGGACTGCCAGTATACTCGTAAAATGTTCACCAGGAGATCAAACTGCCACTGCTTACCTGTGAATTGAACTGCTGATTTCCTGTCTGAAGTTGCTGCAAAGAACCATATCCAAACAGGTTTGCTTCCCTGAATCCTTTCTTCTCCACTACCTCTGGTGGGTGGTGGACTAGAAGGGAGGTTAAATCATTTAAGAACCATCAATAAACGCGGGCATTAAAAATTAAAATTACAAAGTACAGTCAATTTAGCTACTTTTGGAAGAAAAACAGCCCAGTGGCCTCTATCTTCAAAATCGACCATTGCCTTAGAGCCAGTCTGTCCTGCAAGGTGGTAAGTTGCCAGGATTGTGTGAAATCTCTCTGGGGCACAAGTATTACCTCTGGCTGTCACTGGATTTCAGCTTTTCTCCAGCTCCAACATGAGATTCCTGGGGAAATTCCAATTCCTTGGGGCCCATTACATTAATATTCTAATAGACAATGGTAAGAGCACTATCATCTCATTAGAATATCTTTGCTCTTGCCAGGAAGATTACAGCATTATGAAATAAATAGCATCACCTACAAGTTCAAGTCTGGTTCAACATGTAAAATTAAGCATTATTCATAGGATTAATAGACTAAAGGAGAAAGAACAACCATCAGATCAATAGACATAGAGAAATATTTGATAAAATTTTAAAATCCATCCCTAGCAAAGGTTCGTTTGTTTTTTTTTTTTTAATTCTTTTTAAATATAACAGAACTTCTCTTCGTGAAGATATGGGACTGTGGAAAGGTATTAGTCATGGGAAAATACAGGCCACAGCAAGATATAAGGCATGAGAATTCTCATTTGTTGATGGTAGAAATACAAATTCACGGACATCCTAAGTTTCTTTCTGTTTTTAAATAAATTAATTTTTATTTATGTGTATGAGTGTTTTGCCTAAATGGGACCATGTGAGAACCTGGGTCCAAAGAGGCCAGAAAAGAGCATCAGGAACTAGAGTTACAGATAGTGATAAGCCATCATGTGGATGCTGGAAATTAAATCTGGGTCCTCTGCTAGAGCAGCAAGTCTTATTTATTTATTTATTTATTTATTTATTTATTATTTGATATTTTATTTATTTACATTTCAAATGTTATTCCCTTTCCCAGTTTCCCCTCGAGAAACCCCATATCCCTCTCCCTGCTTCTATGAGGGTGCTTACCCACTCACCCACCCACCCATCCACTTCCACCTCCCCACCTTGGCATTCCCCTACAGTGGGGCATCAAGCCTTTACAGGACCAAGGGCCTCTCCTCCTACTCATGTCCGATAAGACCATTCTTTGCTACATATGCAGCTGCAGTCATGGGTCCCTCCATGTGTACTCTTTGGTTGGTGGTTTGGTTCCTGGGAGCTCTGAGAGGTCTGGTTGGTTGATAGTTTTGTTCTTCCTATGGGTTGCAAACTCCTTCAGATCCTTCAGTCCTTTCTCTAACTCCTCCATGGGGGACCCCATGCTCAGTCCAATGGTTGGCTGCAAGCATCCACCTTTGTATTTGTCAGGCACTGGCAGAGCCTCTCAGGAGACAGCTATCAGGCTCCTGTCAGGAAGCATTTCTTGGCACCCATAATAGTGCCTGGGTTTGGTGTCTATATATAGGATGGATTGCCAGGTGGAACAGTCTCTGGATGGCCTTTCCTTCAGTCTCTGCTCCACATTTTGTCTCCATATTTCTTCCTGTGAGTATTTTGTTCCCTATTCTAAGAAGAACTGAAGTATCCACACTTTGGTCTTCCTTCTTCTTGAGCTTTGAGTGGTCTGTGAATTGTATCTTGGGTATCCGAATATTTTAGGCTAATATCCACTTATCAGTGAGTGCATACCATGTGTGTTCTTTTATGACTGGGTTACCTCACTCAAGATGATATTTTCTAATTCCATTCATTTGCTTGAGTCATTATTTTTAATAGCTGCATAGTACTCCATTATGTAAATGTACTACATTTTCTGTATCTACTCCTCTCTTAAAGTACATCTGGTTTCCAGCTTCTGGCTATTATAAATAAGGCTGCTATGAACATAGTGGAGCATGTGTCCTTGTTATATCTCGGAGCATCTTCTGGGTATATGCCCAGGAGTGATATAGCTGTCTAGTACTGATGTTATGAAGAACTACCAGACTGATTTCCAGAGTGGTTGTACCAGCTTGCAATCCCACCAGCAATGGAGGAGTGTTCCTCTTTCTCCACATCCTTGCCAGCATCTCCTGTCACATGAGGTTTTGATCTTAGCCATTCTGACTGGTGTGAGGTGGAATCTCAGGGTTGTTTTGATTTGCATTTCCCTGTCAACTAGGGATGTTGAACATTTCTTTAGGTGCTTCTCAGCCATTCAGTATTCCACAGTTGAGAATTCTCTGTTTAGCTCTGTACCCCATTTTTAATAGGGTTATTTGGTTCTCTGGAGTCTAACTTCTTGAGCTTTGTGTATAGTTTAGTTATTAGCCCTCTATTGGATGTAGGGTTGGTAAAGATCTTTTCCCAATCTGTTGGCTGCTGTTTTGTCCTATTGACAGTGTCCTTTGCTTTACAGAAAACTTTGCAATTTTATGAGATCCCATTTTGGAGATGGTTGATCTTAGAGCATAAGCCATTGGCATTCTGCTCAGAAAAGTTTTCCCTGTAGCCACGTGTTTGAGGCTCTTCTCCACTTTCTCCTCTATAAGTTTCAGAGTATCTGGCTTTATGTGGAGGTGCTTGATCCATTTGGACTTGAGCTTGGTACAAGGAGATAAGAATGGATTGATTTGCATTCTTCTACATGCTGACCTCCAGTTGAACCAGCACCATTTCTTGAAAATGCTGTCTTTTTTCCACTTGATAGTTTTAGCTCCTTTGTCAAAGATCAAGTGACCATAGGTGTATAGGTTCATTTCTGGGTTTTAATTCTGTTCCATTCATCTACCTGCCTGTCACTGTACAAATACCATGCAGTTTTTATCACTATTGCTCTGTAGTACAGCTTGACGTCAGTGATAGTGATTCCCCCAGGAGTTCTTTTATTATTGAGAATAGTTTTCGCTATCCTGTGTTTTTTTGTTATTCCAAATGAATTTGCAAATTGCTCTTTCTAACTCTATGAAGAGTTGAGTTGGAATTTTGATGGGGATTGCATTGAATCTGCAGATTGCTTTCAGCAAGATGGCCATTTTGACTATATTAATCCTGCCAATCCATGAGCATGGGAGATCTTTCCATCTTCTGAGATCTTCTTCGATTTCTTTCTTCAGAGACTTGAAGTTCTTGTTATATAGATCTTTCACTTACTTGCTTAGAGTCACACCAAAGTATGTAATATTATTTGTCACTTTCCCTAATTTCTTTCTAAACCTGTTTATCCTTTGAGTAGAGCAAGGCTACTGATTTGTTTGAGTTAATTTTATGTCCAGACACTTTGCTGAAGTTGTTTATCAGCTGTAGGAATTCTGTGGTGGAATTTTTGGGGTCACTTAAGTATACTATCATATCATCTGCAAGTAGTGATATTTTGACTTTTTCCTTTCCAATTTGTATCCCCTGGACCTCTTTTTGTTGTCTAATTTCTCTGGCTGTGAATTTGAGTACTATATCGAATAGGTAGGGAATTAAGGGCAGCCTTGTCTAGTCCCTGATTTCAGTAGGATTGCTTTGAGTTTCTCCCCATTTAGTTTGATGTTGGCTATTGGTTTGCTGTATATTGCTTCTACTATGTTTAGTTATGGGCCTTGAATTCCTGATCTTTCCAAGACTTTTATCATGAAGGGGTGTTGAATTTTGTCAAATGCTTTCTCAGCATCTAATGAAATGATCCTGTGGGTTTTTTCTTTGAGCTTGTTTATATAGTGGATTTCCATATATTGAACAATTCCTGCACCCCTGGGATGAAGCCTACTTGACCATGATGGATGATCATTTTGATGTGTTCTTGGATTCACTTTGTGAAGATTTTATTGAGAATTTTTGCATCAATATTCATAAGTGAAATTGGTTCAAAGTTCTCTTTCTTTGTATGGTTTAGGTATAAACGTAATTGTGGCTTCATAGAACGAATTCTTCTCTTTCTATTTTGTGGAATAGTTTGAAGAGTATTGGTATTAAAGAGTATTGGTTTTCTTTGTCAATCTGACAAAAATCTGCTCTGAATCCATCTGGTCCTGGGTGTTTTTTGGTTGGGAGACTATTAATGATGCTTCTATTTTTTTTAGGGATTATGGGATTGTTTAGATGGTTTATCTGATCATGATTTAACTTTGGTACCTGGTATATGTCTAAAAAAACTGTCCATTTCATCCATATTTTCCAGCTTTGTTGAGTATAGTCTTTTGTAGTAGGCTCTGATGATTTTTTGGATTTCCTACAGCAAGTACACTTAGCTACCTCTACTCCTACCCTAAGTTTCTTAAGATAAACATGCCTTGTTATCTCTTCAGTTCTATATAGTTATTTCAAGAAAAATGAAAACTTAATTTTACATCAAAACCTAGACATGAACATTTATTCATAATGACCAGAAACAGGAAGTGTTTCCTTTAAATAAGGAATAGATAAACAAGATGTTGTCCAACTACACAATGGTGTGTCCTTCAGCAACAAAAGAAACAATCTATAGGTACCAACCAGTGACTGAACCAGTCTCTTTTTTAAAAACAACAACAAAAAATAAACAAAACCAAAGCTACAGAGAGAAAGAAATAATCAAACAAAAAACAATGAGGAGGGAGGGAGGGAGGGAGGGAGGGAAGGAGGGAGGGAGNGTGACTGAACCAGTCTCTTTTTTTAAAACAACAACAAAAAAATAAACAAAACCAAAGCTACAGAGAGAAAGAAAGAATCAAACAAAAAACAATGAGGAGGGAGGGAGGGAGGGAGGGAGGGAAGAAAAAGCAATAGGTGACTAGATAGCAGGGGTTACAAAAAGGGCTGTGGGAGACAGTGAACTGTTTCACTTTAACAGGACTGTTCTGTCCTGACTGTGGAAGTCATCACATGTCTGTGAAACCCATTCCGTTGTTTCTAACAAGATTTCATTGTAGTGCATGGGATCATAACCCAGCAAACATGGCTGTGTTTTTGTGTGGATTAAGATGCAAGCAACAGCATCTCTGACTTGTATGTATAAGCCAAAGACAGAGTGACAGAAGAGCTTTTTAGCGGGAAAGATACTGGCACAAAAATCATAGCTCTCACCTCTAAGGGGATAAAAGACAGTTTATTCTGAATCCAGATGATTGGCCATGACCTAGTAAATGTTCTAATATGGTAACAGTGTTGTGAAGTTTTTATAGAAAGAGAACAAAACAAGTTATAAATCAAGGCACTTTTCAAATACAATGGGGGAGACATCAAATAAATGGATTATGCCAAAACAGGGAATCTCAGCCATAGATTTCAGGTGCTGTCTAATGAAAATCCTAGTCTTTCGGTTGGTGGGGTCTGTGAATACATGTCCCCAAAGTTTCAGCTGTTAGTCAAAAGGGTGTTAGGTTAGACATGGAGGTGGGCAATGGCTTTTGAAGGGGTAAAGGATAGCCCCAGTCCCTTGGCTCTGGGCCTGCAACATTCCAACACCTAACTTACTGCCATGTTCACTAGCCATCAGCCTTGCTGAAGGGGCTGTGTGAGGTGTTGTTCTTTCCAGAAACTTGTGTTCATAGAGGCAAATTTATAAATGAATCTTCTGTCCTAAAAAGAGAATCAGTTCAGGGAACCATGGGAGAATGGGAAACAAAATACCCATGTAAAGAGTTACAGAGACAAAGTTTGGAGCTGAGAGAGAAGGAAGGACCATCCAGAGACTGCCCCATCCTGGGATCCATACCATAATCAACCACCAAACGCAGACACTATTGCATATGCCAGCAAGATTTTGCTGACATGACCCTGATATATAGCTGTCTCTTATGAGATTATGCCAATGCCTGGCAAATACAGAAGAGGATGCTCACAGTCATCTAGTGGATGGAACACAGGGCTCCCAAGGGAGGAGTTAGAGAAAGCACCCAAGGAACTGAAGGGGTCTGTAACCCTATAGGAGGAACAGCAATATGAACTAACCAGTAGCCCCTGAGTTTGTGTCTCTAGATGCATATGGAGCAGAAGATGGCCTAATCGGCCATCATTGGAAGGAGAGGCCTTTGGTCTTGAAAAGACCAATAAGGGAAATGCCAGGGCCAAGAAGCAGAGTGGGTGGGTTGGGGAGCAGGGCAGGAAGAGAGTATAGGGGACCTTTGGGATAGCATTTGAAATGTAACTAAAGAAAATATCTAATAAAAAATGTTTAAGTAATTAAAAAAAAAACCACAGCATCATCAGTACAGCTGTTGAGTGCTTTCTTTCCTTATACTGCTGGGGATAGGCGCCCATTGCGATGTCACATAGAGAAAGCTGCCAAGTATAATGGCATCAAGACAGCGGTAAGGCAGGCATGGGCAGGCCACTAAGGGGCATCCTGAGCTACACTGAGGACCAAGTTGTTTGTTGAGACTTTAACAGTGGCTCCCACTCTTCCACCTTTGATGCTGCGGCTGGCATTGCTCTCAATGACAACTTTGTAAAGCTCATTTTCTGGTATGATGATGAATATGGCTACAGCAACAGGGTGGTAGACCTCATGGCCTACATGGTTTCCAAGAAGTAAGAAGTCCTGGACTACCCACCACAGCAAGGACACAAGACCAAGAGAGAGGCCCCTGGCTGCTGAGGAGTCCCTGTCTCAACTCAGCCCCTGTCACTACTCATCTCCCTCACGGTTTCCATAGCAAACCCCACAGAACTGATGGGGCCTAGGGAGCCCTACTCTTTTGAATATCATTAATAAAGTTCACTGCACACCCTTGCTCCCCCACCTCAAAGCAAACTAGGTCCTACCAAAGCCTTTTTAATACTGACTCGTTGTTTGTGATTAAGAGTTTCAGGATCGATCTTCCTTCTGAGCCCAGCAGAGGCTGCTGGGGGCTCCGGAGTGCTCTCCACACCGCAAGACCTTGGGATCACCTTGGGATCACGGGACCCCTAGCACACTCAGGACCTCCTGATCACCAGAGAGCACATGAGCTATAGAAGCAACAGAGCTTCTTGGTCAGGGTCCCATCTGGCCTTTATCCTCAGCCAGGAGGCAGAGCTGAGACCCAAACCCCTGGGTACATTCCTTATCAGAGGAGAGTTGGCCTTCAGGAAGGGTTCTGACCCCAGAACGCAGGAGGTTGATCAGAGCTCCAGACTGCTGGACACCTGCCCTGCAAGAGAAGAGCTTGCCTGCAGAGAGTGCTCTGAACACTGGAACTCAGGTGAGAGTTGTATTCCCAGGAGTGCTGACAGAGGCTAACAGAATCACAGGAGGATCAAGCTCCAACCAGAGACAGCTTGAACATTAACATTAGAGATTTCCAGATGGTGAAAGGCAAATGTAAGAATCTTACTAACAGAAACCAAGAACACTGGGCATCATCAGAACCCAGTATGCCCACCACAACGAGTCTTGGATGCCCCAACACACCCAAAAAGCAAGACGCAGATTTAAAATCATATCTCACAATGGTGGTAGAAGATTTTAAGAAGGACATTAATAACTCTCTTAAAGAAATGCAGGAGAACTCTGCTAAACAGATAGAAGCCCTTAAAGAGGAAGTACAAAAAATCCCTCAAGGAATTACAGGAGAATACTACTAAACAAGAAGATACCCTTAAAGAGGAAACACAAAAATCTCTCAAGGAATCACAGGAGAACACTGATAAACAGGTAGAAGTCCTTAAAGAACTACAAGCAAAAACTGCTAAACAGGCAGAAGAAACACAAAAATCCCTTAAAGAATTACAGGAAAACACAACCAAACAGGTGATAGAATTGAACAAAACCATCCAATATCTAAAAATGGAAGTAGAAACAATGAAGAAAATCCAAAGGGAGACAACTCTGGAGATAGAAACCATAGGAAAGAAATCAGGAACCATATATGTAAGCATCAGCAACAGAATACAGGAGATGGAAGAGAGAATCTCAGGTGCAGAAGATTCCATAGGGAACATGGACACAACAATGAAAGAAAATGCAAAGTGCAAAAAGATCCTAACTCAGAACATCCAGGAAATCCAGGACACAATGAGAAGACCAAACCTACAAATAATAGGAGTAGATGAGAAAAAAAAGATATTCAATTTAAAGGGTTAGCAAATATCTTCAACAAAATTATAGAAGAAAACTTGCCATACCTAAAGAAAGAGATGCCCATGAACATACAAGAAGCCTTCAGAACTCCAAATAGACTGGACCAGAAAAGAAATTCCTCCCAACACATAATAATAAGAACAACAAATGTATGAAATAAAGACAGAATATTAAAAGCAGTAAGGGGAAAAGGTCAAGTAACATATAAAGGCAGGCCTATTAGAATTACACCAGACTTCTCACCAGAAACTATGAAAGCCAGAAGATCCTGGACAGATGTTATACAGACCCTAAGAGAACACAAATGCCAGACCATGCTACTATACCCAGCAAAACTCTCAATTACCATTGATGGAGAAACCAAAGTATTCCATGACAAAACCAAATACACACAGTATCTTTCCATGAATCCAGCACTTCAAAGGATAATAAAGGGAGAACACCAAAACAATGTCAGAAACTACACCCAAGAAAAAGCAAGAAAGTAATTCTTTAACAAAACTAAAAGAATACAGCAACAAGAACAGATTCCCAACTTTAACAACAGAAATGACAGGAAGCAACAAATAATTTTCTTTGATTTCTCTTAACATCAATGGACTCATTCCCCAATAAAAAGACATAGACTAACAGACTGACTACACAAACAGGACCCAACATTATGCTGCTTACAGGAAACCCATCTCAGGGATAAAGACAGACACTACCTCAGATAAAAGGCTGTAAAACAATTTTCCAAGCAAATGGCCAGAAGAAAAAAACTGGAATAGCCCTTCTAATATCGAATAAAATTGATTTCCAACCCAAAGTTATCAAAAAAAAAAGACAAGGAAGGGCACTTCATATTCATCAAAGGTAAAATATACCAAGATGAACTCTCAATTCTAAATATCTATGCTCCAAATGCAAGGGCAGCAACATTCATTAAAGAAACTCTAGTAAAGCTCAAAGCACACATTGGGCCTCACACAATAATAGTGGGAGACTTCAACACCCCACTCTCACAAGTGGACAGATCCTGGAAACAGAAACTAAACAGAGACACATGGACACTAATAGAAGTTATGAAACAAATGGATTTAATAGATATCTACAGAACATTTTATCCTAAAACAAAAGGGTATACCTTCTTCTCAACACCTCATGGTAACTCTTCCAAAATTGACCACATAATTGGTCATAAAGCAGGCCTCAAAAGATACAAAAATATTGAAATTATCCCATGCATTCTACCAGATCACCACGGACTAAGGCTAATCTTCAATAACAGCATAAATAATAGAAAGCCAACATTCGTGTGGAAACTGAACAACACTCTACTCAATGATTCCTTGGTCAAGGATGAAATAAAGAAAGAAATTAAAGACTTTCTAGAGTTTAATGAAAATGAAGTCATAACATACCCAAACTTATGGGACACAATGAAGGCAGTCCTAAGAGGAAAACTCATAGCCCTGTGTGCCTCCAAAAAGAAACTAGAGAGAGCATACACTAGCAGTCTGACAGCATACCTAGAAGCTCTAGAACTAAAGGAAGCAAATTCACCCAACAGGAGTCGACTGCAGGAAATAATCAAACTTAGGTCTGAAATCAACCCAGGGGAAACAAAAAGAACTATTCAAAGAATCAACCAAACCAGAAGCTGGTTCTTTGAGAAAATCAACAAGATAGATAAACCCTTAGCCAGACTAACTAGAGAGCAGAGGGACAGTACCCTAATTAACAAAATCAGAAATGAAAAAGGAGACATAACAACAGATCCTGGGGACATCCAAAACATCATCAGATCTTACTACAAAGGGTTATACTCAGCAAAACTGGAAAACCTGGATGAAATGGACAACTTCCTAGACAGATACCAGGTAACAAAGTTAAATCAGGATCAGATTAACAATCTTAACAGTCCCATTTCCCCTAAAGAAATAGAAGCAGTCATTAAGAGTCTTCCAACCAAAGAAAGCCCAGGACCAGATGGGTTTAGTGCAGAGTTCTATCAGACCTTCAAAGAAGACCTAAACCCAACTCTCCTCAAACTATTCCACAAAATAGAAAGAGAAGGTACTCTACCCAATTCATTCTGTGAAGCCACAATTTCTCTGATACCTAAACCACACAAAGATCCAACAAAGAAAGAGAACTTCAGACCAATTTCCCTTATGAATATCGACGCAAAAATACTCAACAAAATTCTCGCCAACCGAATCCAAGAACACATCAAAACAATCATCCATCATGACCAAGTAGGCTTCATCCCAGGGATGCAGGGATGGTTTAATATACAGAAATCCATGAATGTAATCCTCTGTAAAAACAAACTCAAAGACAAATATCACATGATCATCTCATTAGATGCTGAGAAAGCATTTGAAAAAAATCCAACACCCTTTCATGATAAAAAAAAAAAGTCATGGAAAGATCAGTAAGTCAAGGCCCATATCTAAACATAATAAAAGCAATCTACAGCAAACCAGTAGACAACATCAAACTTAATGGAGAGAAACTTGAAGCAATCCCACTAAAATCAGGGACTAGACAAGGCTGCCCACTTTCTCCCTACCAATTCAATATAGTACTTGAAGTCCTAGCCAGAGCAATCCAACAACAAAAGGAAATCAAGGGATACAAATTGGAAAGGAAGAAGTCAAAATATCACTCTTTGCAGATGTTATGATAGTTTATATAAGTGACCCTAAAAATTCCACCAGAGAACTCCTAAACCTGATAAACAGCTTCAGCACAGTAGCTGGATATAAAATTAACTCAAACAAATCAGTGCCCTTTCTATACACAAAAGATAAACAGGATGAGAAAAAAATTAGGGAAACAACACCCTTCACAATAGTCACAAATAATATAAAATACCTTGATGTGACTTTAACTAAGAAAGTGAAAGATCTGTATGACAATAATTTCAAGTCTCTGAAGAAAAAAAATCAAAGAAGATCTCAGAAAATGGAAAGATCTCCCATGCTCATAGATTGGCAGGATTAATATAGCAAAAATGGCTATCCTGC
Source organism: Mus minutoides (assembly GCA_902729485.2). Taxonomy (NCBI): domain Eukaryota; kingdom Metazoa; phylum Chordata; class Mammalia; order Rodentia; family Muridae; genus Mus; species Mus minutoides. The sequence goes on along the minus strand of LR750086.1, from coordinate 126,011 downwards.
CAAAAGAAATCTACAGATTCAATGCAATCCCCATCAAAATTCCAACTCAATTCTTCACAGAGTTAGAAAGGGTAATTGGCAAATTCATCTGGAATAACAAAAAACCTAGGATAGCAAAAACTATTCTCAGCAATAAAACAACTTCTGGTGGAATCACCATCCCTGACCTCAAGCTGTACTACAGAGCAATTGTGATAAAAATTGCATGGTACTGGTACAGCAACAGACAGGTAGATCAATGGAATAGAATTGAAGATCCAGAAATGAATCCACACACCTGTGGTCACTCTATCTTTGACAAGGGAGCTAAAACCATCCAGTGGAAAAAAGACAGCATATTCAACAAATGGTGCTGGCACAACTGGTGATTATCATGTAGAAGAATGCGAATTGATCCATTCTTATCTCCTTGTACAAAGCTCAAGTCTAAGTGGATCAAAGACCTCCACATAAAACCAGAGACACAGAAATTTATAGAGGAGAAAGTGGGGAAAAGCTTCGAAGATATGGGCACAGGGGAAAAATTCCTAAACAGAACAGCAATGGCTTGTGCTGTAAGATCAAGAATTGACAAATGGGACCTCATGAAATTGCAAAGCTTTTGTAAGGCAAAAGACACTGTCAATAAGACAAAAAGGCCACCAACAGATTGGGAAAGGATTTTTATCAATCCTAAATCTGATAGGGGACTAACATCCAATATGTACAAAGAGCTCAAGAAGCTGGACTCCAGAAATTCAAATAACCCCATTAAAAAATGGGGTACAGAGCTAAACAAAGAATTCTCAAGTGAAGAATACTGAAGAGCTGAGAAGCACCTGAAAAAAAAAATGTTCGACATCCTTAATCATCAGGGAAATGCAAATCAAAACAACCCTGAGATTCCACCACACTTGAGTCAGAATGGCTAAGATAAAAAATTCAGGTGACAGCAGATGCTGGCAAGGATGTGGAGAAAGCATTTGAAAAAAATCCAACAACAATCTCCATTGTTGGTGGGATTGCCAGCTAGTACAACCACTCTGGAAGTCAGTCTGGCGGTTCCTCAGAAAATTGGACATAGTACTACCTGAGGATCCAGCAAAACCTCTACTGGGCAAATACCCAGAAGATATTCCAACTGGTAATAAGGACACATGCTCCACTATGTTCCTATCAGCCCTATTTATAATAGCCAGAAGCTGGAAAGAACCCAGATGTCCCTCAACAGAGGAATGGATACAGAAAATGTGGTACATTTACACAATGGAGTACTACTCAGCTATTAAAAACAATGAATTTATGAAATTCTTGGGCAAATGGATGTATCTGGAGGATATCATCCTGAGTGAGGTAACCCAATCACAAAAGAAGTCACTAGATATGGACTCACTGATAAGTGGATATTAGCACAGAATGTTAGAATACCCGAGATACAATTTGTAAATCACAAGAAAATCAAGAAGAAGGAAGACCCGCATGTGGATACTTCATTCCTCCTTAGAATAGGGAACAAAATACCCATGAAAGGAGTTACAGAGACAACGTTTGGAGCTAAGATGAAAGGATGGACTATCCAGAGACTACCCCACCAAGGGATCCATATCATAATCAGTCACCAAACCCAGACACTATTACATATGACAGCAAGAGTTTGCTGAAGGGACCCTGATATGTATGAGGCTATGCCAGTGCCTGGCAAATACAGAAGTGGATGCTCACAGTCATTTATATGATGGAACACAGGGCCTCCAAAGGAGAAGCTAGAGAAAGTACCCCAGGAGCTGAAGGGACTTGCAACCCTAGAAGAGGAACAAGAATATGAACTAACCAGAACCTCCAGAGCTTGTATCTCTAGCTGCATATGTAGCAGAAGATGGCCTAGTCTGCCATCATTGGGAAGAGAGGCCTCTTGGTCTTGCAAACTTTATATGCCCCAATACAGGGGAACGCCAGGGCCAAGAAGTGGGAGTGAGTGGGTAGGGAAGAAGGGTGGGGGGAGGGTATATGGAACTTTTGTGATAGCATTTGAAATGTAAAATATCTAATAAACAAAAGAGTTTCAGGATCAAGGCAATTCTTGGGGGATGGGGGTAATTACAGGGCTAAGATAAAAAAGAGAAATCCACCAAAGTATAACAGGTGGTAAGAGAAAACATCAACCAGGGAATACTGTTTCTGTGGGAAATAAAGTCTACTGGCATGACTTAATACTGTCACATGCCAAGATACCCAGGGACTACCTTTGAAACCGGTGCTCTTTAACCAGGAAGCATTTCTGGCTTGTACATTTTGTAGAAGAATTTTCCACTTGACTTTTACATGAGAGAAGACTACAGCAGTTACTCTGTTCACCCCTGTGTGTCAATTAGAAGCCCTTTCTTTCAGGCACAAAAGTAAATATTAAACCTAGCAGCAGAAGGAGGACTGGATTTCAGCTCCCTCTGTGTCTCAGAAGGGGTCCTTGTCACAGAGCAGCTCTTGACCTGGCTCAGCTGCTCACACAGTGGTACACCCCCAAAACTCCAAGTTTTTCGAATCATGATTAACACGGTAGAGTCAGACCCTTCAAACGGTGCTCTCGAGTGCTTCGGAGCACCCATCTCCAGGCAAATGAAAGACAGATTTTCTTGCAATGGGGATTTTAAAGTTGGTTCTGACAGGAAAGCAAATTTGGATCTAGGTAAAGTGAAATTAGAAATGACACAGAACAGCCAGAGGGCTTTGAAATGCACACATCATGCATGACTGAGTCATCTTCCAGTCCTGATGGACTGAATCTTGCCTCTTGCCTCTAAATATCTTGCAAGCCAAGTGTATTTGCTCCGATGAGCTCACTGCCTCAGTAAATTACTGCCAGTGTCTTTCTTGTGGCAGAAAGGGTATCTCTCTCTCTCATTCACCATCGAAGATCTCCGTGGATAGGTAGCTTCTGATTTGTTCATATATGATGGTACTTGTTAATTCCCATATTCCACTTGCACACAGCTAAGCTGCTATACAAAATGGAGGTAGCCTTGAGGACTGAGCAGAGGGAGTTGAGGATCCTTTATCTGGTCTTGGGCCAAACTTTTCAATCTCTTTAACAAAGACCTCATATCAGAGTGTTTTCCACCTCCTGATCTCTCAGGTTGATCCTTCAGGTGGCAATGAGGAGCCTGGGCAATCATCACCCCTCAAGCCCTGTGCAGAGCCATTGTCTAGGACTGGAGGGACAGCTGCTGAGATGGGGCTGCCTGGTCGAATGCTGACTCAGTCCCCACTCTAATTTGGGGGCAAGTTACATTAACTCTGCTTTCCCTTTCCAACATCTTAAAGTAGAGACAGTCAGTACCTACCACAAAGGTATCTTAAACGTAACATGAAAGAATGTTTCATGCTTGCAAGAAAATTATGCTGGCATAGGCAGAGGGATAGCAGGTTAAAAAAAGGAAGCCATGTTTTCTGGACACAGCAGGGCAGTTGCATATTTTAATGCACAGATGCTATGACCGCACACACAAGACCTGCACAAACTCAGGGCAGACAAAATTCCATCATGGAGCAAGGAAATGCACAGAGTCCCACCCCTAGCTGAGGAGCTACAGGCAAATGATAACTGCTGAGAAAGAAAAGTCATTTCCTTTAAGGGTGTGGCCCAAGGAGGGTTGACCATGCGTCAGTGAATGGCCATATATCCAAGAGTATATGGGCAGTGTGAATTAGACTCGATGGGTTTAAATAAACAAACATACATACACAGAGATATAATAGTAGGGATGAGTAGAAGGTGGGGGTGGATCTGGGAGGAGGTGGGAGAGGGATGAATACAATCAAAACATAGTTTGTGACAGTCTCAAAGAGTAACAAAAAGAGAGAAAGCTAAAGGAAAGAGAACATCACACCCAGAGATAGCAACCTCCACCTTTATAGTATTCCCCATGACTCAGTTTTTCATCTGTGAAGTGGGTATACAATGATGCTTTCAGCCTATGCTCTGTAGCATCAAATAAGATGTCGAATATAAGAATCCTATCATTGAGGCTGAAGAGATAGATTTGTGTACCGTAGCATTTGCTCTGCAAGCATGAGGACCTTAGAGTTTGGGGTACAGATCCTGAGAACTTCCTGGCCTGCCAGCCTTGATTAAATTCTAGTTCAGTGACAGACCCTGTATCAGTAAGGCAGGCAGATATATATATGAAAATACTTAGTGTCTCATTTTGACTTCCACATGTGTGAGCATTGGCATGTGGACCTGAACAGGTACTGAGACACACACATACTAAATATACAAACAGATATCATTATAAAACTGAAAGGTTATACTTAGGATTATATGTATACATAGATAGATACATATATGCATGCAAAAGAAATTAGTGAGAAAAGAGGCCCAAAGAATCATGGGGTGGAGGATGGGGGTGGGTTATGGAAGAATTTGGAGAGAAGAAATTATTGGAGAATGTGGGGCAAGTGGACCGTGCCACCAGACAGAACTGGTGAAGTTGAGCAAGCCTAAACCCTGGGGAATCTCAGAATTGAGAAGGGCAGGTGTGAAGCCAGCTCCCTGCCAACTACCTGCCAGCTCCCTACCTGATCTGGAGCACATAACAATGACACTCCAAGCTGGGCATGGTGGTGCACGCCTTTAATCCCAGCACTTGAGAGGCAGAAGCAGGCGGATTTCTGAGTTTGAGGCCAGCGTGGTCTACACAGTGAGTTCCAGGACAGCCAGGACTATACAGAGAAACCTTGTCTCCAAAAAACCAAAAAAAAAAAAAAGAAAGAAAGAAAAGAAAAAAATGACACTAAGAGGACCGTGACAATCAATCATGTAGCATAAAATCCTGGGGTTCTCCTCTCCATAAGGAGGAATCTAGATAGGCCCTGGTGTTTAGCCAAGAGCTTCCCTTCCTGGGCATCCCTTCCCACAAAAGGTATTTAATCCCTGGTTCACCCTGAGTGGGATGAGTACATTTACATGCAGCAAATAGAACAGTCTGGATAAGCAAAGACCTTCTCCTTCATCAGGGATCACCTTGATGGGAGTCCTTTGTTATAAAGAACCACTCCTAAGTCTCCCAGAGAAGGGCTTCTCTCTTTCAGCCCCTCTGTTCTCTCAGCACTCACTTGAAACTAAATGGAATTCCATCTTAGTTCCAGGCTCAGCCATTCTCTTCCTGCCCAGTGCACCTCAAAGCCCCAATCCCAACTCCCCATGGTACCTCATCAGCATCTGGGTACACAGGAGGCCACAAAAAAGCATCTGTCCCAGACCCCAGTGTTTCTCATTCGGAGAAACACAGGCTGGGACCCCTATCATGGACTGCGCTCTGCCTCCCCTGAGTGGCTTGTCAGTGGCACTTGGGCACCACAGAGGAGAGGCAGACACGAAGCCTGACAGGGGAAATGTGTAATTAAAATGTAATCTCAAAAATTTATAATGGACTCTAAAATAAAAATAAATTTAAGCTAAAAATTTAAAAAGAATATCATTTTGAAAACTTGTCAAGATTTAACTATCAGAAAGTTGAAAACATGATACAAATATAAAATGAATGAGGGACACTGATTTTTAATTAGTTAGTGAGGGGATTATTAGTTGTAGGACTGGTTCTAAGAGCACACAAGCTGGGTATTTATTCATAATTTAATGACAGAATTTCAGGATACAATTTCTAAGTCAGTTATAAGAACTGGTAAACGAACAACAGTGTAACAAACAATGACCTTTGGAATCTTTTTCTATGAGGTAGACACATTCTTATCATCACTGGAAAACAGTTGGCATGTGTACGTAGTATCTAAATAATGTGCCCAAATAATAAATCAGAAACTGGTTCACAGCCCTAGACAACTGAACCTTGAATGGGGCCAATTAGTAATGACATTTAAAAAAAAAGATATACATTCATCTTTTTGCCTCATTTCTTAATTCTAGATAATCAATATTTCTTACCTGAAGAAAACCTCATTTTTCTAACCCATCCCCAAATTGGACAGACTGTTATAGTCCTTGGGCATTCAGCATTAGCTGGACCTTCAAATCTACCAACCTCTCTCTCTCTCTCTCTCTCTCTCTCTCTCTCTCTCTCTCTCTCTCTCTCACACACACACACACACACACACACACACACACACCGTATATTCATTTCCTAACTGTGATACAAATGACCAAAGACTTAGTGAAGTTATCTCAGGAATGTCTGGGTCAGTCATTGCTCAACTCAGGCAGTTTGCTTTTTCAAATCCAGAGATGGAGAGAGCGTCTGACCTCCTCAGACAGCCTCAAAAAGGGTTCATCTGATGGTGTCAGCTCCACAAAGGATAGTAAGCTTTATTTTTAATGCTCTCATATGCTACATCCCGGCTGCAGTCTCCCTCCACTTCTCCCAGCTCCTCTCACCACCCCTTCTCTTCTTCAAATCCACTATGCCTCCATTTCCTTAAAAAGAAAAAAAAAGTGGGGGAGGAAGCTCGCAGGGATATCAGCTAAACATGGCATAACAAGTTACCATAAGACTAGAGATAAACCTGAATAAGACTGGAAAAGGTAACCAGTGTGAGGAAAGGGGTCCCAGAAGTGGGCAAAAGAGTAAGAGAGAGCCCCTGCTCACAGTTAGAAGTCCCACAAGAACACAAACAAAGCTACATGATTATGATACATGCATAAAACCTGGGTCAGTCCCATACAAGGGCCTTTTTTGTCATTTCGGTCTCTGTGAGTCCCTGTGAGCCCTAGTTAGTTGATTCTGTGGGCTGTGTTCTCATGGTATGCTCAACCCTCCAACTCCCACAATCCTTCTTCCCACCTCTTCAGCGGGGTTCCACAGGCTCCACTGTTCAGCTGTGAGTTTTACACTGTGACTGCTCCCATCAGTTGCTGGATGAGATACTCTCTGATGACAGTTGGATTAGGTACCAACCTATGACTGATTTTTTGCCAGTTATGTTTGGTTCTATCCTGGGTCTCTGGGTTGTCCTGCCTCTGCTTCCTAAGCCCTCCAGGCAGTGTCAGGGGCTGGGTCCCTCTTATGTTGTGGGTCTCAAGTTAGACCAAACATTGGTTGGCCACTTCCACAAGTTCTCCATCACCATGGCCCCAGCACATCTTGTAGGTGGGACAGATTGTAGGTAGAAGGTTTTGTGGCTGGGTTGATGTACCAGTCTCTCTTCTGTGAGCCTTATCTATTTATAGAAGATGACCAGTTGGGGTTCTGTAGCCCCCACTACTCTCATAGGTTCCAGAGAATTTCCACTGAACTATGTTTCTAGATGACCCCCTATTCCAATCATCTCTTCCAGTACTCTCTCCCTCTGTCCCTCAAACTATCTTCATGATCCCCCTGTTTACATCCCCACCTGTCCCCAGTCCACCCACAAAATCTATTCTACTTCCCTTCCAAGGGAGATCTACAAATCTGCCTTATTACTGAGCCTTGATACTTGGTTGTGGATTGTACCATGGATAATGACCAAAAGTCAACTGACTATGGTTCTTAGTTATGTCTGCAACATCCCTTGATCTTGGCCATATAATGACAGTCTTTGCTGTGTTCTGTGGGTTAGAGGCACGTCAAAGTTTTCACATACCCAAAGGGAGGAGATTCATGGGAAGTGACTCAAGTACCCCATAAGGTATGGCCACCAAACCCAGGAAGCTTGTCAATGATTGTTTCCTGACAGAATTTCTGATGCACATGATTCAGGACAAAAACGTGACACTACTATAATTTGAGAGTGTCCTTAGACAATTGACAGAGGCCAGGACTGAGATCCTCTCTGAGCTGGCTTTTCATTTGCAAGTCATAGATGCTTTCAGCTCCCGTTGATGGTGATATAAGCAGGATTGGGTTCTCTGAAGAGAGTCTCATGTCTAGGAATGGCACCAGTAGCTACTGGACCTAGACATGTGCCCAGTGAGAGTCTGCAGTCCTTGGATCTCAGAGATCCCTTCTTATCAGCACTTCCTCCACAGGCCAGCTGTGGCACAAGAGTCAGAATGATGGTGGATGCCTGGAGCTGGGAGATGAGATTTTCCAATAAAGATGTTTCCAAGAGCACCAAGTGTATCTATGGACTCTTTGTTAAGCTAAGAAAATGGGAAGATAGTCAAACCCATCACAACAAACACTCTTTCTCTGCCTCTTATGTCTGGCACCACGGCCATGGCTTGCATTCATGTTGAGAAGAGTCTGCAAAACAGAAAGGAGAGAAAACACACGGAGTGTTGTAGTTTATGTCCAGCACACAGGCCGCTGCCACACTTCTCACAGAAAGTCACTGCAGAGTGTCCTCTGATAGCAGGTTCTTGACCATCCAGGAAAATGGCCTGCATTTTATTGCTTTGCTGCCAAGAGCTGGGCTGGAAGCCAACTGTGCCTCCTCCTTCTTCTACAGGGGACAGATGTGTGCGTATCCAGCATGTTTCACTCGGAGGCTTGGCATTTACCATTGTAAAGACCTTTCTACAAAGTACAGAGGTTTTAATGCTCCCAGCCTTAAGCCTCAAATACCAAGAGCAGTGTAGCATTCTGGGATAACCAAAATGCCTCCTGTTCCCTCATGTCCCCACGGGGCCGTGCTGTCTAACCCAGTATGAGAAGTAACAGTTAGCTCTGGTCTGAGTGTGCAGCCTCTCAGTTTAGGACAGTGACTCTCCCATCAAGTTCTAACCAATCCTTGCCCCTGATGAGCTTCAAGGATCAAATAAGATCAAGTTCCAGATGGAAATGGGGTCTCTTTTGAGGCTCCTTGTCTTCTAGATAAAAATTGTTGAGGGAACATATTAAAAAACTAACCCGGCGCATTCCTGTGCTAGTATTGGCACTGGCAGGCTGCAACACTATGCCCTGGCTGGGTCTGCCAGCTCTGTCCCACATTCTAACAACCAAATAGATCCGCCATCCTCGTGGTTTAATATCACAATATCCAATTACCCAGTAAAATCAAGACTCTTAAAGTTTAATTGACCAATCAGATTTATGTATCAATAATATCACAATTTACAAGATGCCAATACAATAATTTCAGAGCCAATTGATAATGATAAATGCTTTGTCCCAATTCATCTAACCTTATGATACAACAACTACTTGTGGCTGGTAAATGCCATGTGGGTTCACATCCACAGCCATCTTCCTTCCTCTCTCCTCTCTCCTGAGACATTCTCTGCCTCTGCAACTCTTGGCTCTGCCTCCCTTTTCCCTGTCCAATCACAGGCCTCTTCTGCACTATGGTAATTGGACAGGGAAAATCCTGCAACATAAAACAGATTCAGAAAGAAATTCAAGAACAATTGTGTTGGAGTTTGAGAGACAAACGCAACAGAGCAAGCAAGCTGATGATCTCTACAGCTGCAAGGAAGAGGGAGATGGATTTGCTGGGAGAGAGAAAGGAAATTAGAGATCAAGAAAGCAGATACGCCATGTAGGGAAAGGGGGTGGATGCCTTTAATCCTAGCACTTGGTAGGAAGACTGAAAGCTAGCCTGATCTACATAGCAAGTTGCAGGCCAGTGGTTAAGAACATTTGCTGCTTTTACAGGGGATCTGGGTTCAGTTCTTAGCATCCACAAGGCACCTCACAAGAGTCTGTAACTCCTGCTCCAGCGAGTCTGAGGCCCTCTTCTGACCTCCTCCGGCACTGCACACACATGGTAAGTAAAACAATCAAACCCATAAAATTAAAACACATCTTTAAAATAAGAGAAAGAAGGAAGGGAAGAAAGGACAAGCATACATGCTCAACATGAGCACTCTGCAAGCAGCCACATGAGGAAGAGACTGAGAATGGCCAGTGTCAGGATACATGGGCTTAGAATGCTGGCCAGTCTGAAGGGAGAGCAGGGGCAAGAATTAGACAGACGCTAAGTGTGAGCTGCATAGTGAGAGTCTGTAATCAGCAGCATCAAGGCTAGATAAGTACATATCTCAGAGTGCCTGAGGCAGTCTCTTTCTCTGTCACGACAGGCCCATGTGGATGAAACCTTAAAGCAGGCAGGGGGTACCAATAGCTACATCTTTATAGTCTTATTATTCTCTAGAAGTTTAACTTTAGAACATTACATTTTTAATTTTTAAAATGTATATGAACATTTTGCATGTATGTATGTACATTCCCCGTGTGTGTGTGTGTGTGTGTGTGTGTGTGTGTGTGTGTGTGTGTGTGTGTGTGCAGTGCCCATGAAGGTCAGAAAATGCCACTAGATCCTGGGAACTGAAATTACAGAGAGTTTTGACCCACCACATAGTACTGGGAACAGAACCCAGGTCCTCTAGAAGGCAGCCAGAGCTCTTAACCTCTGATCCAGCTCTCCAGCCCCATCTTTTGGCAGTCAGTGAGTGCATGCCCTCACTGAGGGCCAGACATATGCTTCAGAGTCCACTCAACCAACCAAAATCCATACAACTGAGTGAACTTTAAAAGTTAAAGTCTATAATACAGTTATGTTTTACTAAGACTTAGCCTTTCCTTCATGGCCTTCGACAAAGCTCTGCAGCTGACATCTTTCCCATGTCCGTGGTGTTTCAAATCTTGAGGGGCAACTGTAATGCTTTTCTTCCTTAAAATTAGCCTCTTACCAGGGGTACAGGAGATTGGGGAAAGGGAGGTCCAAAGGTGATGGGTATGGTCCATCCTCATTGGACTCCAAACTCTCAGTCTGACTGAATATTTAACATCAGGAGGGTCCAACGTGCACCTTGGTGATTCTAATGTCACCTTTACCAGGACTGAATCCATGTGACTACAGTAGAGACATGTCTTTCTTGGGTATCTGGATAGGAACAGGAGAAGCCCCAGCAGCTAGCTGCCTTCATATGAGGACTAATGATCCATCCTGTTCACCACCACTCCAGTACAGGATCTGACATGTACACATGCTGCCTGCCTGCCTGCCTAGTGATATGTTTACTGTGGGTGTGGGTGGAGATGTCATGAAAATCAGCTCCCAGATCCTCTTCTCCAGGAGACATGTGCAAAAGCAGATGAAAAGCTACAGGGCAGTGCTTGGCCAGAGAAACTGAGAACAGAACCATGGATCTCAGGCTTGAGAAATGAGAGGAATCCTTTGGGTCATCTGCTACTTCCTGCAGGGAATCATCTCCAGCAGTGTGCTGGGTCTGTAAATGTCTGTGCACAGACCTGCTTAATAACAGTGGCATTCAGCTACCCCACACTGGGATCCTTAATGAGTAATTCCTCCTTGATGGGTCCTGGGAGACTTCACTCCTTTGTTGTTCTCATTTATCTGGCTGAGGTTCCTGGGAAGCTGGTTTAGTGGGGCAACAAAGATAGGTATTTGCCTGCACTGAAGTCTGACCGGCTAAAGGCTCTTGGCTGTTGTTTGGGGGAACAGAAAGACTTTAGATTGCATGGCAGTGAGCCAGCCTCTGAAGACACCTGAGAAAGTGCCACCTCTGGTTTGCCTCCAGCCTTGTCTTGCCTTATTTGTAAGGCTTGTCAGAAATGCCTGAAAGGAAGAAAGGGGGACTCTGCAATTGCCACGTGCCAGGATGTGAATCCTCCCACCTCGGCTGATTTCAAGCTGCTAACATTTAACAACTGGCTGTCTTCCTTCCTCATCCATCCCCTCACTGCCTACAATTGTTAGCTCTCTGGGAGAACCTATTTGTATTTCCTGAAGTCACAGGATTTAAATACCAGAAGTGCTCCCTCTGGTGCTTTGTCCGACAACAACTTGGAAAGAAGGATGCTCAGAGACTCCAAGATGAAAAGGCTCTAGGAAGGCTAGAAAAATTGAGAAGGAAAAAAAAAAACACTACCCATAGACCTGCAGACAAGAGCCTTGGAGGCAGGTGTGGAGAGAGAAGCAAACATGACATCCCACAGAGCCAGGCACTATGTTTCCAGAAGGTCTCCAGTTTAATTAGCCCTTTCCTTCTCCAGAAGGATCTAGGAGGTACGGATAACAACTTGTTTTGAAATAATTCAGGGTAGGGAGCACAAAACCGAAGACAGAGTACCTGCCAGTCCAGAAGAACTGGGATGGGGTTTGATGAGTTCCTAAGCAACATGATACAAACATGGGATCACCTTTGTTGAGTAGCAGGGGTATAGGAGCCATCTGTCCATGAATAGCTGAGCAGCCGGAGAAGTCTGGCCTGTGTATACAGACAGTCTCTCAATGCTATTTCTCGATAGAAGTATTCTATATTGGTACTCAGAGAATACTTTATTTTTAAAAAAGACCCCTCTCCCCCAAAGAAGAAAACTGTGTGCCCCATTGCTTTAAGCAGTGAATGAGCTTGTGAGAATCCACCTGTAGAACAAGCAGATGTGGATGATACCCAAAGCCATCGTTCTCTGTGTCCTGGGCACAGTTAACATGTTTTTTTTTTTAATCTGTCTGTACTTAATCCTCAGGAATACTCTATGAACCAGGTGCTTTTATTAAGCCCACATCAGGAAACTGAGGCACAAACTACTTTAATAACTTGTCTAAATTTGAATGCTAAGGAGAGGAAACTTAGCCATGTTACTGAGTTGTATGGGATTGACTGTGGATCAGTCAGCCCTTGGGTACCACTGAGGTTTAGTCACTGTAGACCCTAAGCATTTGCAGATTTTCCAAGTTTCCTTTGGACTGTCAGCTCTTCCAAGGCAGAGCGCCAGAGACCTGGCTCATTCGAGTACCCAAATAAACTCAGTCAGTTTGGATGCTCTGGATCTTATCCTAGAAAAGGAAGGAACCTTGACAACACCAAGTCTATGCAAGAACAAGGTTTATGCTTATGACAGTCCCTGAAACAACAGCATAGAGGCTTCCAGGTCAGTCAAGACCTCAACTCATTCTGCCTACAAGGATAGAATATAAAGCTGTCTAGGAGTGCCCAAGTGCCTATAACCAAAGTCATTACAGCATGTCATCAACTCTACTTTCCAGCTGAGAAAGTGGGCTCACACAGGGCAGGTAATTGCCAAATACTCATTATAGGAACTAGATTTGGATCTCCATATCAGCTGAGCTTCAAGCCAAAGTTTTCTTTGTTTTTTGGCTAATCTTTGCTGAGAAATGCCATTTCTAATTCTTTTTGTACAGGCATCTCTCTTCTAGAAAAATACAAATTTGTAACTTTGTCTAATTATATTGAAGAGTTTATCTAAATGTATATATTCCATGTGAACCTCTAAAGTCATAATAAGCATTTGTTAGTAAAGGAATGAATGTAGGTAGATGGATGAATGGGTAGATGATGCATGACAGGTGATGGATGATGGATGGATGGATGGATGGATGGATGGATGGATGGATGGATGGATAGATAGACTGGTATTTCTCTTGGATGCTTGGTACTGTTGGGGAAACTTCATCCCCATGACCCACACTGGGAGGAAAGATTATTGAATCTCTTTCTTTATGCCTTTAGTGACAGCCTTAGAGAGAGTAGGTCCTGAAGACTAACCACCACTTTATCTCCCTGTGTCCAATATCCCCTGCGTCTGAGACAGAAATATTACAGGGTCCAGCCCATGGCGGAGGCTCCAGGCTTCATATCTTTGCGTCACTGAGAAAGCAAGGATTGAGGTTCTCTGCTCACAGTTGGGTGGTCTCATTCTCCCACACATCACAGGAGAGTGGTTGGACCTTCCCACTCCTTTGTCTCCTTTAGCAAGGTCAGACTTGCCAACATTCACACCCTTTGAGGACTCATTCTTCATTTGAATTGTAGCTCAAACTACAATATTTTTACTATTCCTATACAAGTTTGCTTTTCCTTCAAAAAGATGTAAACCTCATTATAAACCCCTAAAATAATGTAGCATTGCCTAAGCTACTTTTCTGTTGCTGTGAAGAGATTATGACTAAGGCCACTTATATAATAAAACACTTAACTGGGGCTTGCTTACAGTTTCAGAGGATAAGTCTACGACCACCTTCCATCAATTCAGGGAACATGGTAGCAGGTAGGCATGGTGCTGGAACAGTAGCTGAGAGGCCACATCTGATCCACAAGCACAAAGGACACACACACACAGAGAGAGAGAGAGAGAGAGAGAAATACCATGGTCTTTTGAAAACTCAAATCTCATCTCCAGTGACACACCTCTCCCAACAAGTCTATATCTCCTAATTCTTCCCAAACAGTTCTACAAACTAGGACCAAACATTCAGCATTCAAATACACATGCACACACGCATGCACCTACGTATGTATGTGTACCTGTGGGGATTGCCATTCTCATTCAAAACATAACAATCATTGAGAGACTCAAAGATTTCATGGACTATAAAGCATATTGCACCCCAAAGTTCCCTTGACATGCTGTAGCAGAGGAGGCTTAAGGAGATAAGACGTAAAATTATCACTTCTGCATGCTTACTATGCAGCTGAACTCTTTCCTGCATCCATATCAAGGAATCCCATCACGCTCTGGCTGCACTCCACAGTTGTTTTACATGAATCCAGCATTGCCCATCTTACAGTCTGCAGCTAATGCAGGGACAGTCAGAGCCCAGCCCATTGTTGGCAAAAGCAAAAGGTCCACAGGTGTATTTCTCATGTTTCCAGTGACTAACATTACCAGAAATGCTCACAGATTTTGTTCATTCTAGGGAAACCGTTTTAACTGAAGAAGAGATTTTCAATAGCTCACAACTTAGGAAGGTCCACTGGGTTTAGGAATGGAAAGTTATTAGGCTATCTAGGATAAGTCCTTCGACTCTAGACTAGAATCTTGTGTGTTCACAGAGGTGGGGGGGAATATGCAAATGACTACAGTTTATGGAGTGGCTTTGTTAAGGTCAAGGAAGGCTTGCAGGTGTGACGAGCAAGGATTCTGATGTGGTTGTGGAGACCAAGCATCTTGCGCCTGTTCTGCTTGTGTCTGCCTTGGGAGTGATGGAGCATCTGTGGCTCAGTTTCCCCTCTTGTGATGTGACATAGTTCTGCAAAGTACCCAGGGTGTCACTGGCACTCAGTTAACCATGAAGAAAAGAAGAATGATTCTCCAACAGTGTTACAGATTCAAAGTTTAAATTGTACACACACTACTTCTCCACTTCACGCAAGGCTGAGGGATTGCAATCTGAGCCCCTGGGAAGGGAGGGACGCTGTCCTGGGAATGCGACCTCCAATGCATTGGAGGGGGAAGGACTCCTCAGAGCACAATCCAGGGAGAAAGAAAAGTAAGCCATGTGTGCCTAGTTCTTCATCCTCCTAAATTACTGAGAGGTCATCTGGTGCCTTCCTCCTGTCCTGTATTAGCCTGCTTTATGTGACTATAACAAAACATTTAAGAGTAAATCCTTTAAAGATCAGGTTGTCACATCAATCCACCGTGGTTGTGGGTCACAAAGTAAGACTACAGTGGCACTATAGGCAGAAGAGACCACATGCTTAAGAGGAACCTAGAGCAGGGTAGGGCGTGGAGTTACTGGTATGATAACCATTCTCTCAAAAATTAACTTACTCCATGAACCCAGCACGAATGCCTCTCAATGACAGAGTTCCCAGTGACTTAATTACAGTCCACTAGGCACTGTCTCTTAAAGGACGAAGGACCAAATTGTTAATAAATAGACGCTTTCTGTTCTAAAGCAAGCAAAATTACTTTATTCTTGTAACTTGTGGTTGAACTTTTGATCTTTAATCTCTTTAATCTCGTGATTGAACATTTGGCCATGAGTTGATTAGCCTTTGGCTCTCCCTTTTATGTTGCTTGCTTGGTGTTTTCTTTACCGTTTCTAACAGATTATCTTTTGCTTGTGTTTTTTGTTCTTTAACGGTTTCACAGAGGTACATAATTAGTTTTAGTAGTTTTCGCTTTCTGTTTCCCTCTTTCATTCCCTCCTCTTTCCCACTGAAACCTTTCTTCTTTCCAGCAGATGCCTGGAAGCCCATATACTAAAGTTGGAACGGTACACAACACTTGGAGGATAAACCACATCCAAACCCAGTAGCTTGTAAACCCTTTGCATTTCATCTGAAATTAGACAACATTTTCCCAGCTCAAAGTGTCACGTCTCTCTGTGCTTCCTGCCCTCTCTCCTATTCCTGTGTCATGAACAGAGTTACTTTTGGGTCACATGATAGACAAGTTCATACTTTCTAGTGCCTGAGTGTCCTTATATATGGAGGCTAATCCTCCTTACAACCAGACAGCATCCCCAGAAGCACCCACTAGCTTCATGTCCCTCAGGGTGTAACCTATGGAAAGATGGCACCTCTCTATACATCCTATTGACTCATCCTGCGGCTCTGCTGCCTTTTGGCCCCCATGACTCCTCTAACATTGATTTGTACATCATCTTCTCAATGAGATGAGACAAGGACAGACATTGCAAACATCCCAAAATCTTCAGACTCTCTCCCTCCCTCTCCTCCTCTTAGTTACAGAAGAGAAGGTTGTCAGTGGCCTAGTACGGTATTGCTTTTTCCGAAGCCCTTCAACCTTGGAACAAGAGCAGGTAAAAATGCTCACGATGGAAAACAAAGAAAAAGATTTAAATGATGATGATGATAATGATGATGATGATGATGATGATGATGATGATGATGATGAAGCAGTGTCATATGAACAGAGAAGAACCACACAGTGTCAAGGCATGTGGAGTATTATAGATGTCTCATCTGGGGTGAATCATTCAACAGTCCTCTATTCTTGGAACACCGACCAGTTATGAATCTCTGTATTAACTGTTTCACACTGCAAAAGGAAGATTCTCTAAGCTTGAGCACATCACTAATCGATGGGTATAAGCATCCATATTTAAAAAATTAGCCACAGGCAAGATAGCAATAGTAGATTCCTCACTAAATCCTCTGGCTTCCACAGCCATAAGCTTTTGACCCAGTTTACAGTAGCAGGCATGGCTTTGCTTCTATGGCACATGTATCAAACCCAATCAGAAATAATTGCTTCCCCGTCACAGTCATGCCACAATTGCACCAGTGGACACATCTGCTGACCGGCTGGTCGTACAGTAGGCAGGGTCCTCTCCCAGGTAAGACAGTTGATGACATTCCTTCCCCAGTACTCTGCGTGACGCCTTCCAGCACTGTGAGAGCTAGCCAGCAGTGAGGAAGTACTCTGGGTTAGTTCAAGCTTCATTTCTCTTATACTCTGTGTGTTGCCTTTATCAATAGGGTCTTATCATCAAGTTCTGGAGGGCGACCAAGAGCAAAGGCAATAGCTTCGATCACTTTGCAGGCCTCTGGGATCTCCCTAACAACATGTAGGGAAGTCTCCTAAATCTGGCATTGATATTTTTGTTTAATAGCCTCTAGCTCCTGGAAACAATAACATCTCCATTTAACTTTGTTCATTAGATTTTAAAGGTTTGTTTATTTTATGTATATGAGTGTTTTGTTTACATTTATGTGAGTACACTGTGTGCATGCCTGGTACCAAAAGAGGCTAGAAGAAGGAGTTGGATCTCCTAGAACTACAGTTATCGATGGTTCTGAGCCTCCCTGTGGGTGCTGGGAATGGAACTTGGATCCCCTGGAAGAGCGGTAAATGTGCTTAACTGCTGAAACATCTCTCTATGCCCATTAATGATATTTTTAATTAGCTTACAAAGTTGTCTTTCCCACATGCTTTTTCATATATCCATGGTTTGGGTTAGCCGTTTCTCTCTTTTCTCTGTTCTGTCTCCCTACCTCTATACCCTCTTAAATCTTTCCACCTCAGACTGACCTCCACTTCCTTATCACTTGAATCTTACTACTCCTTGCCTCCCCTTAGGGTCTCTTCCTGTCCTCTCTCCGGTTACCCCTGCTCAGAGCTGAGTGAGAACCCTTTCCACCTGGGAAAACTAGCCTTCCTTTTGCCCACTTTCTAAAAACCTCTCCATCCCCTTTGATCTCAAGGACTTACTCCAGCAAGCAGGCAGCCAGGGATCCCTGCTGGGAGACATTAGGGTGGGTAAGTGAGAAATCAGAGTAGGAAGGGGAGGTGATCAAATCACCTGGAAAGACTCGATTAGCATCTGTACCAGCATCCTCCACGAAAGCTTACAGAAGACTGCTGTCATTAACATTACCAAAAAACTCATCTTCCTGGAAGGCACAGGAGAAATGAAGGTTTGAGAGGAGAATCTAAGAATGTGGTGCTCCACAAGCCCTCAGGTCCTATGTTAGAGTATTGCCTCTCTGTGGAGTCCTGAGCTCCTCAGATCCCTATTCATCACTGTGGATTAAGTGGGAAACTTGAAGATGGCTGATACTATGCAATTCCTATCAAACAGTAATTCATCGCTTTCATAACAGAGGGGATGGCCACTGGTAGTTAGAAAGGCAGCCTCATCCATCTTCAAAGATAATTTCTACGACTTGGATGACATTTAATTTAACATAGATCACCCTAGAAGGTGCTGATTGAATGCCGCAGATTCTTTAAAGTACCAGTTTCCTTCCAGTAGGCTTGTATCATACATTTTTGTTTTTATTTGAGGGGAAAAAATATCCCTTTAAGAAACAAAATAATTCCAAGTATGGGGAACAGGGTGGGACCCTAAGGTCAAACACTTGACCTTGAATCCCAGCATTAAGTGACTGTGCTTTGTAGGAGGAAATGGGGGTAAATGTGTGGATGTGGAGGGAGGGGATAGATTGCAGCTGTGCCTAAGAGACAAAGCCTTATTAGTAGTATAGGCTTGGGCCAACCAACAGGGTCTCACTCTGAACTGGAGCTAGGCTGGCACTCAGCAAGCCCCCATGGTCCTCCTGTCTCCACTACTACACTGCTAGAGTTCTAGGCTCACACACAGCCAGGCCCTGTGGGTTTGCTGACTTGAACTCAGGTCTCAAAGGGATCAAGGTGGAGTGTGATAGAGCAGGATACCTAAGGTCCTTTGCTTCCCTCCCCACATACCACATGTATACCTTATCATATACGTATGTACATACATATATACATACATACACAGATGTATACATATGTGTAACACGCACATGTAAAAATAAATAGAAACATTAAAACTGTTTTGTTGTTATTTTTTTTTGAGGCATGTCCTGGAACTCACTCTGTAGACCAGGCTGACCTTGAACTCACAGAGATCCAGCTGCCTCTGCCTCCCAAGTGCTGAGATTAAAGGTGTGCACCACTACTGCCTGGCTTATGTCAACATTTTTAAGAGAAAAAAAAATGTATAAGTCCTCCAAGTAAAGCTAATGCTGCGAGTATCAGCTAGACCTCTCAAAGTTGGCTACATATTAGCACCATGCAGGAGCTTTCAAACAGTAGGTATACCCAGACTAGGCCCCAAAAGCTTGATTTATATGTTTGTGAGTAGGGCTTCTAGAATCCTTCAACAGCCAGGTATAAGGGTCACTGCCAGGTATAAGGGTCACTGCCAGGTATAAGGGTCACTGCCAGGTACAAGGGTCACTGCCAGGTATAAGGGTCACTGCACAAGAGCCTCAAGGTGATTGGGTTAAGTCCCACGAAAACAGGACTGTGCACCCAGCAGGACAGACTTCACTATGTCCACCTTACTTGGCTAATTACTAAGGGGATTTCCATTAAGCATATTTAAATTGACTGGAGTTGGGAGTGGAATTTCCTACTCTTAATGGAATCACCCTACTGTTAACAACTGTAGGGTGAGGTTGCAGGCAACCCACAAAAATTTCTCATCATCGCTAACCTATGCCTTGCCTGGAAGCCTCTTTAAAGCCAATTGCATCCCCTTTGAGCCCTTCCCTCCTCACAGGCCCTGCAGGGCCCTCCTGGTCCCAAGCTCTCTGAATGTGACAGAATTCATGAGTGTCTTCTCTGTGGCAGTGGCTGTCTGTCTCCATACCAGATTTTTTTTAAATCCTGTGAGGCCTTAAAATATCTAGCTTGTTCTTGTTCTAGTCCCAGAACAGACCAGGAGGGCCACTTGTTCAGTCCTCATCCTGAAATGGTACACAGCCCCTCCACTGCTTCCTGGAGAGTCTAAACAAAGGCTCTGGACATCTGACAGGAAAGGAGAGAGTTGAGAGGATTGAGAAAGAGAAAGACTGAGGGAGGGGTAGAAGGGAAATATAGTTCAGCTAGGTGATAGCCCAGCATTTACCGATAGACTAGAGACAGCTCCCATGGAAAGGCAAAGACTTTTCCTTTACATGGCTTTCTGCCTCCTGCTTTAGTCCTGATCGTGGAGTAGGAAAACTTCCTGCTGCCCCACCCCATCACTACCACCCCTATCCTGACACCATGCACAGAGCCTCCCAGTCTTTCCAAAGACCAGAGGCTGAAAGAGTTAACAGCCTGGTCTTCCCTTTCTGGGTGAGCTTCCTGGTGCCTGTTTTCCAGGTGCTCATGCTAGGACTTCACTATGCTGCGCAGGATTCTGCATTCACGATGACCATCCCACTGTCCTCTCATGCTGGTCTCTCAAAGGCCCAGTGCTATCAGTTGGAAGAAAGGTTTCTGGTAAAAGAGAGAGAGAGAGAGACAGAGAGAGAGAGAGAGAGAGAGAGTTCACTCAGTCAAGTCATGAATACTGAAGGAGACCCTTATTAAGCACATTGAATACCAGTCATTTTCAGGGTTTTTAAATTTTTTTCAAGCTATTTCCACCAGTCTTCACAGAGCCCTTTCTAGATAGCCAAACAGAACACACTTCCTTAGAGGCTGAGTCCTGATATGAAACTTTAAACCAGAGAACTTACTCTAAAGCCATTTGCATCTCTAATGCAGAGGTCAAGACCAAGCACATGCCTATTCTACACACAGCCATTCTTTAGCAAAGGCAAAGTTGGGCCATGGGAGACCCAGGAAGCACAGGACAGTGTGTTCATTTCGAATCTCACTACAGCTAAAGCCATAATTGGAGCACTCTACTTGCTGGCTGGCTCCTAAGTGCTAATCTTTAAGATTAATGCAGATCTCCAAGAAAGCTAATAAATTCTTATTAGTGCTCTGCTGTCTGATGCCATATGGAAATGTAAATTAAAACCTACAATTCGGATGTTAACTTACAGATATGCTCTGATCCTATGGTCGATCCCTCCTTTTTAAAAACGTGCATTCTAGCTGGTATACGAGTCAGATTCATTTTATTTGACAGGATCTGGGAAAGAAGAGTTCATAATTTAGAGGAACCCAATGGGTTCAGTTTTTGATTGCTAGAGAAGTATGACCACCTTTCAAAATCCAGTTATGTCCCAATTTACATACTATAATAATTTACAGTTTCTGATTTCAGATCTATTCAAAGTGACAGACATACTTAGCTTATGAAGCAATTAATTTGTTCTTCCTAGTTAGATGATGTTTCATTATTACATGACCTAGTGGATAATTTCTGGAATCTACATCCACCAGAGGGTCTGACTGTCATTTTCTAGTTCCAGTTTTGATACCAACTCTAGGCTAATTATTTAACTTATTGTGGGCTGCTTGCCTCTTCAATAAAACGAGAGCATGAGATCAGATCACTCCTACTGCTCCAGTCCCCTATGTGCGCTCATTGCTTTAACTTCTGGGCTTACATATACCAAGCTACTTCTACAGAGATAAGTTTTCTAAGAATAATTTTTACATTTCTTCCCTCTGGCTTTAAAGCTATTACATTTGAGCCGGCTTAATAACTTGCATCAGGATTTGATTTTGCAAGATGTTTTATGTATCCAGCCTTGTTTACTTCTGAGAAGCATGGAATATTGCTTCAGGTGGGGGAGGGTGCTGTACAGTGCTATCCAATAGATAATCATTGCATTTATGACCTTGAATTTCAATTGAACTTCCCTCTATGTGTTTATTATCCCACAGTAAGCCAATCACCATATGTTCTCCTCAAGACAGTTACTATTACTGTCAGGGATATGCTTATAAGATTTATTTTTGTCATTATTTATTTTAAATCATATTTATACTCTGCCCATAAATGAGAGACGACACATCCATCATTTCTCCATCCTTGGCAGCCAAACAAATAATGGAGCCTATACTTCTTTGCTTCAAAATCAGGAGTTCTAGAATCAGGGCTTCTGTGTTTGCGTGTCCAGTGTGTGCACTACACACCCTTATAGTTCAGGGCCATTACTCACATGCTTTGTGCAGAACACCAGCTGCTCAATGCTGATGTCTTCACTGGGACATTTGTAGGACTTGAACTATAGACAAAGAATTCTAGAGTTCAGTTCTAGGATGCTTCTGGACTTAAAGCATGCATAATCCCATGGTTTAGACGATGCCTGGGAAAGGGTGGATGGACTCAGCCACACAGTGTCCACAGATGCTATATATTTCTCCTACTACATAGCCCTAAAATCCAGCATCTTGTGTCTCTATGTTCTCGTTGCTCTCCACCACTTTTGGGTGCAGTGCTTGTTGATCTGACAACAGAAGTTATGGGCTCCAGACCACCAATGATTGAATTTGACAATATTGAATTTGTCATCAGGAGAAAAGATGGGTATTTGTACAGTGACATTTTTATTGTTCTTTTTTCCAGCATTTAATTTTGGTGACCACTTTCCCCTTCCTTTGCTTTTTCTTTTTGAATCTTTTCCCTTTAAATTCAGTGATTGTTGGTGGATCTGTTCCAAATGACACTCTATTAGGATGAAACTTTTAAATATTTCCAGCACATTCCAAGCAAGCAAAGATCATCTGGGTATGCTGAAGGTCTCTCCTTTACTAAGGCAAGGAAAGGAACATCTAGCCCAGGAGAGGTGTGGGTTACTAGGGAGGAGGAAGGGACTTTGCTAGGACCACTTCTCTCTTCTCCAAGGCATTATCTTCGCCCAAGCCTGGCAACATGCATCAGGAACCCAGTGCTTTGTTGGCAAGGGCAGTACACAGTACAGATTTGGGCGGAGAGCCCTGTCTTAGGGTTTCATTGCTGTGAAGGGGCAACATGACCAAGGAAACTCTTACAAAGGAGAACATTTATAATGAGGCTGGCTTACAGTTTCAGCGGTTTAGACCATTATCACCATGGTGGGAAGCATGGCAGTATCCAGGCAGACATGGAACTGGAAGAGACAAGAGTACTACATCTTGACCCAAAGGCAGCCAGGGAGAGATAATCTTTCTTAGGCAGCCAAGGGGATGGTTTGGTTCCATGCTGGACAGAGCTTGAGCATAGGAGCCCTCAACGCCTTCCTACTCAATGACATACTTCCTCCAACAAGGCTATGCCTACTCCAACAAGGCCACACTTCTTAATAGTGCCATTCCCCATGGGCCAAGCATTCAAACACATGAGTCTATGGTGGCCATTCCTATTCAACTCCCCACACCCTCTTAAATGAGTACAAAGTTACTTCTTTTTTCAACAAGATACTTTTGGTACAATGATCATCTCAGTCCTTGATGTCTCAAGCCCTGGTGGTGGACTACCATTCTGGTTCAGGTGTTGCATTCACTGTGCTAGCTCTAAGACAGCATCCTCTTCATTTCCTTGTTACCAAACCAACTCCTTCTTGATTCTTTGATTTCAAATTAGACACCTCTTTTCATTCCTGAGGGAATCTTCCGTGGCTCCTCAAGAATTGGTTAGTCAACGCTACCTGATGTTCCTCTTACCATCTACTTGGTAACATTGTAAGACTATACATACTATTACTGAACACACCCACCCATATGGTGCCTTGGAGAATAAGGTCCTTGCTGGCAGAAATTTCCTTAAGCTCTTACCTTCTGAACAGTAACAATGCCTTGCCCACACTTGAGCACAGAGAAAGAACAGTACTATTTGCTTCTTTGAGACAAGGTATCCTATAGCGAAGGACGACCTTGAACTCCCCATCCTCCTGCCTCGTCCTCCAAATGTTGGAGTTGCAGATATGTGCCACTCCAACTGTTTTAATGAGGCTGAGGGATGAACCCAAGGCTTTGAGCTTATGCAAGTGCTCTACAAACTGAGGCACATCCCCAGCCACAGGACAATTTTCTGAGAAACAAATGCAATGTATTACCTACAATGTACTGAGGAAACTTCCAGCTGGGTTTAAAGACTTCAGTGATTAAGAATGAAAATAAACTGAAGGAAGCATATGGAATTTCTGCAGAGAAAAAAACTCTTTCTAAATACTGAAAATATTGAATTTGTCATCAGGAGAAAATATTGGTATTTGTATAAATATAATAGTGAAAACAAAATATGGCAAAATCTATTTAAATAAGCAGAAGTGCACCAGAATGAACATGATAAACATAACTAAAGTTTAATGTTCAGCAAACAAATAATTAGCAAAGATCTTTAGGTCTTTATTCTGTTAGTGGAAAATGGAAACACGTGCTAAAATTAATACAAATTATATAATAATAATATACACTTCAGTTTCAACTCAAAAATGTCATTTAAAAAAGTTTAGAGGAGGCAGTACCTATTAGAACAAATAAAAATAAACCCAATGTTCACAACTCAGCAGGCAAATTCAACTATTATGATTGATGTGGGCTACTTTATTATGGAGAGTGTTCTGGGAATATGAAAAAGGGAACTAGAATATGGTTATGTGCAATTTTCTAATAAATTAAAATACAGTTAAATGGGAGCTGAATAGCAGGATACAAGTGATATTAAGAGGGAGACTTGAATATGGAGAGAAGAGAGAATTTAGTATAAAAGGAGATGGGAGAGGGGTGGGAAAAGGAATTAATAACACTAAATAAGTCTGAAAAGCCTAAGGGAATCATATTCATTTACATTTATTTAAAATTGCATAAAAGGCATATAAATATATTATATGTACATATGCTTATAAAATAATATAAGCTATTGCTATTGTTGTTGGCTGCCTCTAGAAGTAGATAAGTCCCTATTGTTGAAGAAAGATATCATATACTTTGGACACAGGAGTCAAGAGTAAGATTTAAGATCCATCTGATAGCCTCCTTTCTCCCTGAGGGCTAACTTTCATTGCTTTCATAGCAGCACCAGAAGTGTGTTGTGAAAGCTGCCAAGGGAAGGAGGCAACCAATAGTCCTGCACAGTTGTGATGCTTATGACCCACAACAATTCCAGCACGGCAAGCTATCCCTAAAGGTGTGGCAGTGGCACTTACACTTGGCCAGAGTGACCAGGAACTCTCTAACTGGCCTCAAGGCTCACTCGGCAGGCAGAAGGGAAATGATGGCTGGTGGTAGGAAGCTAGGGCCAGTGAGCTCATAGATCTTAGAGGAGAACCTACCACTGCCATTTTTCTAAATCAATATAATGCTTAAGTATATTCTAGACTTGTTCATATACCTACGTAAAAGTGTAGCTCCCGTTCCTCATCAAAAGAAGCCTCTCTTCACAACAGAAAGAATATTACGGAAAACCACATATAGTCAGAAAGCAGAAAGAAAACGATTGTGAGGTGTCCAACCTCAGTTGATACACCTACCACACAACTCCTCAACTCAAGACTTAGGGAACATCCTGGAAGGGGAGGAAGAAAGACTGTAAGAGCCAGAGGACCAGGAAATCTACTGCATGATTGTGTCTCTTAAAATGACAGAGAAGCTGTGGGGAAACTTTGCTAATTAAAATTGAAGTCTGTCATTGACCAGATAGGCTTCTGGGGCTTGGCGTACAATGGGGGATTCCCTTCATTATGTGGGGTTTCTCCTCTGGCCACGTCTCAGGAATTCTAAGTCCCCACATGCACTTCTACCTGAGGAGCCTCAATTAAGTCACAGGATCAATTTCCTTTCTCCTGATAAACACCGGTTCAGGTTCAGCCAGCACCTGAGATGCTGGAAATACTTCCCCATGCTAATGAGACACACACACACACACACACACACACACACACACACACACACACACGTGCCCCAGCCAATGACTTTGCCCATCCTGGATGCTCCTACCTTCATAATCCTTGAATCACCCTAAGTAAGGTTGATTTGCCTCGTAACAGCTGGTCCCAGTGTGGTTATTAACTGTAGGATCTCACAGGGCTTCCAAACCTCCCCTCTCCACTCTGCTCCAACTGCCTCATGGAACGTATCAGCAGATGATCCATGAGAGCAGGGGAAACTCACAGGAAGCTACAGCCACATCTCAACAATATCACTGCCTAAACAAGGCCTAAATAATGACAGTACCAATGGACATGCTAACAAGGAAGGGAGAATCTCATGGCAATCACACCCAAAGAAAGAATCATGTGCAACTAACAACTGCCAAGGGAGAGAAAATTGGGCTTCCCAAGGACGGGCCCTCTAATTGGTTATCCAATACCAAGTGGTCAGCCCTGAAATCATAGACATTCGAGCAGCACTAAGCGGACACAGCAAATCTGTTGGATTCATATATTTATCTGTTTATACGGACAATTTAACAAAAAATTTTTTAAAAAGAGGTTCTGAAATTGAGAGGCACCCAATTGAAATATATGGGAGGAGATTAAGGAAGGGGAGAGATAATGTAATTATATTTTGATTTTACAAAAATTATAGAAAGTAAAAATAACTTGGGTGAGAAAAATAAGTTCTAACCAGAGATATTAAAACATTATGAAAACCGGAAACAAGGCAAGTGTCCCTCAATGGGACTGGTGTGTGTTACTGCAAACAGCAGTGATCAGGGTCATCCTGATATGAGAAGCACATGGACAATGGCTAACTGGAAAGAGCTGATATGAACGAAGGTAAAGAGAAAACTTCAAAACCCACACTGTGTTCATTGTTTCCATCCCTGTAAAGATCAGAAGGGAATCAGTCTCTGCATCTCGCTTAGCGTTTAATCTTCCCTGGCTCATTTGGAAAATAAAATAAAATAAAAAGCTCTAGAAATGAAATCTGTTGATAAAATCCCCGACACGGGGAAAACCCCAACCAAACTACCAGGAAAAGAGGAAGAGATGACTAAACACAGGTTTTAATTGCAGTGTACATGAAGCTTTTCTCTGACTAGAGCCACGGTCAATTTTTGTTTGGTTTTTGTTTTTGTTTTTTTATCAAGTGCACCAAGGCCATAATTGTTTAAGTAAAAGCCAGAAACCCAAAGAAAGGCTGGGCATTGCTGCAGAAACACGCCATCCTGATCCCTTGGCAGGCATGTGCTCCACCACATACAACCTTCTCCCTCTTCTTCCCTCCTAGCCTGGTCTCCGTCATGGCCCTTGACTCACGGTCCATTTCTACTGTTAGTTTGTAGTTAACAGGGTTGATTCAAGATCTTTATTGATTATACCTTGATCTCCTTTTGGAGTAAACATATAGTAGAAGTCAGAGAGAGAGAGAGAGAGAGAGAGAGAGAGAGAGAGAGAGAAACAAGGCCAAGAACAACATGGAATGAAAGTGCTGGGGAGGGCAGGGTTTGGTCCTGGCTGGCAAGCTGAGTCTGACTGGAACTAGCTCCTCTCACAGAGCTGACTCTGTCAGGCTTCATGTCTCTGGGCTGCCACTGATTGGTTTTTTTGTTTTTTTTTTTTTGTAGGGAAGACTACATTTCTCCAGGTGTCCTTTCCTTCAGTTATATCCTTCTTATGAGAATATTCTGCCACGTAGTTGACATAGAGTCAAGGAAGCCTCCTTTCCTTAGACCTCAGTTCCCACACTTTAATCTACTTCTTTTATTTCCTGGGATGAGTTTTAATTTGTTGTCTCAGCTTCCTCCCAAGTATGCTGGCATGACAGTCTTCCTCACCATTCTATTTTCATTTTTCTTACAAAGTCATATGCCATAAACTCAACTTTGAGAACATTTTTTACGTATTCAGACACGAAAAACTCTTTGACACAGGTTTAGGATCTTTTGAAAATGCCCATGTGATAGAAAGCAATAATCATTTAGTCTAGAACAGTTAATGTTGTCAAAGATAAAATATTTCTGCATTTTCTTTTGCTAGAAAAGTAATGGAGCAGCTGCTAATTAAGACTACATCATCTGACTCCTAGCCAGTTTGCTTAGGAGGTATGGCGAGGCAGGTAAACTCTGTTTTTCTTTTAATAAGTTTTTCTCTCACACCACAGAAAAAGAGCATGGAATTAAGTTGTTAGAAATCTCATTAGTTATAAATTTAATGTCAGATATTTAAATAGAAACAAACATTAAAATGTAAGTGGTATAATTAATTCCTTGAAAAACCTTAACATCTCTGAAAGATGAGTGAGTTATTCATCCGCCGTATTTTTATTGGATGCTCTTCAAGGTTTCCCCGGAGCCAGCTACTTTACACAAGTGACATTTCTCAGAACTATTCAACACTGACTCCCTAGAGAAATGGCTGGAGACTTAGGGACTAACTCAAGCTATCACAGCAATCTTGAAAAGACTGATAGAACAGATGGAGATTGGTCCGTGAGCATCGCTTGATACTGTGAAGATTTAAGTTTGTCAGATGTAGGATGTGGCCTCAGGACAGTTGGCACTGGTCACCGTGTCACTACAGCATTCGCTCTCTGTCAGGGAGATTAAATCCCTCAGACACCCAACAGCAAAGAAATCCACATCTGAGAAGCTAAAATAATTAAAATGGAAGTGGCCTAATGGAACTTTTCTGAGTAGTTTTTCTATTCATGAAATATAATATTAAAGATCCATCAAATCAAAACATGTTAATGGCATTTCATACATCTTGGTTAATAACTGGGCTCTTCGTTGCCAATATGCATGTACTATCTCTCATTCACTAACGAACCTTTTGCTTACTCTTCCTGCAGCTTTAATGGGGTGTTTATAAATGCATTTTTCTTTGTTGGAGAAATTTGCACAAAAATGGGTCTTATGACTCAGATTTTCTAAATCCTGCTTTGAGGAAATTGCCATGCTAACGAAGGCCCAGAATAACCTGGATATTTAATAAGAACTGTTTGGGATAATTTCTATTCAATGCCCAGATTGAATATCTCTCAAAACGGATGCCAAGGCATCTACCGCAATTCTCCTCCCCGTCTTCCCAGTCTTCAGCCCCGCTCTCTTCCGATGCCTGCTCACCTCTGACCTCTTGTAGTTCTGAGATCTGACTCTATCTTCCTTGAGCCTCCCAGTGCTTCACCAAATAAATATGCAGTCCTTCTTGGCCATCTGCTTTTATTCTTCTTCTAATTATCTCCAACAGGATAACCCAGCTTGCCACCAGTCCTGCTATTTTCTGACATTTCCTGGATGGTTTCTTACTTTTCTTAACTAATTTGGCCCAACAGCCATTTTGTGGGCCAAGCAAGGCAAGCATCTCTGTAAAGGACAAGTTCCTGTCACAGCTGACAGATATTTGGTCTAAATTAAAAGAGGAAAGATTTCTAATTTTTCTTGTTTGTTTTGAGATACAGTCTCTCATTTTGTAGTCCTAGCTGGCCTGAAAGCCAAAGTGATAAGCCTCTCTGTGCCTCCTGAGTGCTGGGGTTAAAGACCTAGGCTACCACGCCCAGCAGGAACTCACAGCAGGAAGGATTTTTGCACAGGCTAGCTGGGTTAGCATACCCTGACAAGAGCTTTAGAGCCTGAGGTGGGACAGAAAGGAGACCATGTAGAGAGGAGCAGACAGGATTGGGGGACTGAAATATGAGAGTAGATCATATTTGCTGGCAGCATAAGAGGGAGAAAATGGCAGCTATGGAATATTAATTCTGTGTTGGGAGGTTTGGTCTAATAACTGTGTTCTAAGTGTTAAGGATAGGTGGAGAAGCAGATGTCTTGCTGTGAATAAAAGAGTAAGAAATGTGAATGGTTAGAACTGAAAGTATTAGTCCATATTAGTCTTAATATGGAGAAGTATAGGAATACATGTATGTGTGTGCACGTGAATGCATGGGTAGCAACAAACAGATCACCAGATCTGTTTGGGGACTGGAACAGAAAAAGTACAATATGGTTTTGAAGTATCATATTATAGTGAATGAAGGAGGTTTCCTAAGGAATTATAATTGTTATATGTGAAAAGAGAAACAGAACCTAGCTTAAAGGGGATTCCACCAGCCAAATCTGGGATTATGTTAGTAACACAATTAATAATTAGCTTTAGATTATAACCCATTGAACAAAACAAATTTACTGAACAAATACATGAAAACAAGAAATTAGCCCTTATAGTATAGTGACAAGTAGTAAATAAATATAAAAGTAATTATGAGTTAGAAAAGCCCCCTGTGACAATGATTGTAGTAGTAATTAAATGAACGACTATAAGGGTCCATGATCTTCCCAAGAATGACAGCTGACTCAAATAGTATGTAAATGCAAAGCATGTTTTATTCTGCAGAAGTCCAGCATGCTGGGGTCACCCATTACCAAGATATAGAGACCCCCAAAGTGAACTCACGGGCCTCATTTAAAACACATTAGGAGATTCTGGGGTAGATGACCTTTATCTTGCTCTATCTCTAGGGACATTTCAGAACCATTACCAGCACATAAGGGACAGAAACTGTTGCTAGGGAGGTCTGGAAACTGTTGCTGGGGAGGTCTGGAAACTGTTGCTGAGTACCACTCGCAGGAGGTCCAGCAGCAGGGGCTCTAGACACTTCCCGGCAGGAAGTCCTTCTCAGCCTGAGGATGCACTGGTGTGGCCTCTTCCTAGTTTAGGGCTTTGACTCTGCCTCCCTGTTTATCTTCTGGTTAGCGGGTTCCTTTGCTCTCCATGCCACTCTTCGTTCCCATCCATTCACCCTGAGGCTTCCCTAGTACATCTGCCCTGGTGTGGGGGGCACATGGGGTGTGTAGCTTTGGCTAAACAATACAGCTGGCCATATTCTCTGAAGGAGAAAGTCCTGTGTCAGTCTCTTCATAGCCCTCACCTTTTCTGGAAAAGTTAACATTTCCTAAAAATTCTTGGTTTTGTTACCTTCTCTCTCTCTACCAGACAGCTCTGAGCCTACAGGGTCAGTGTACTCCTCACATCCACATCCTCCTCACAAGATAGCATCAAGCATGATCACAGAGCATCTCTGCCGCCAGACTCCGCTAATCCCCAGGAGACTGGCACTTGTTTTCCAATGACCCCAATAGACTGGAAATGCAAATGTTTTTCTGCATGCCGCTGTCTGCTCTCATGGCCCAGTGTTCCTTCCAGACACTTTACACTCACTCTTTCCACCGAGAACAGCTTCTGTTTTGGAAAACTCCATTGTCTTTTGGAACGCTGACATAATCTGCCCTGTGAAGCTTCTTGTATCATCTCTAGCCAGAGACCCATGGTATCTCCTATTACTTCTAACACAGAAACCCTTGCCATGTTATATTAAAGTCTTTGCTTATTTCATTGTGATGTCAAAGCACAGTACCTTCTCCCACCAAAGATCTAGCGCCATGCCTGGAGCACATTATAAGCGCTATAAATGCTGGCATCCACTATTCCCAGAGCAGCTCCACGCTCTCTGGCTAATCTCTGCAGTACTTGTTATCCTGTTTCTTGGTTCCAGAATATTTTTTATTAATTCATTTAAAGAGGTCCAGTATCTACATTTTTTAACAAGCATCCCTATTAATTTGGGAACAAATTTTGAGAAGCATTATTCTTGAATCTAGAACATTTTAACATTTCACCCCACTTCACAATTACTCTGTCCTGGGCTTGTCCCTACTGGAGACTCTTGAGTCTCTAGGATGCTAGGCAGATGTCTGCTGCCCAGTGGTTCCGCTGAGTTGAGCTGGTGTTTTGGTTGCTCTCTTCCTAGTTACATTTCCTTGGAGACTCCAGGCCTTGCTTGTTTATGTTAAAACCCACCTTGCTGATTTTATGACCTGTGTTTACTCATGCTGACTTCAACATTTTGTTCCCAGCATTCACCCTGCCTACTCTCACATTCCTGTCATCCTCAGGCCTAAGGTCTCCCTTCTGCTCCTAACCATAGTTTTCTACAATGAGACCGCCACCCCTCCAGAGCCTTTGTCTGCCCAGAGCTTTTCCCACATCACAGTCCTTGTCCTTCCCCAAACAGTGACAAGAGGCAAGATGAACAGAAACTTTGGTAAGAAAAATGTCACCACTTTTCCAATTATAAATTCAACTTGGATATTTCACTTGATATAGGTTTAAGGAACTGAAAGAGGTGAGCTCTCAGGCTTTGTTAACCAGTATCCCATTGAATTAGAAAGTCAAGTGAAGAGAAACCCCTAGGCTCTTCCACTTCCGGGGGCTATGGCACATTTTATTTCATCCTAACAAGCCCTACCAAGTTGTTTTTCTAATCTGCTTCCCTGCCAAACCTAAGCTAGATCTAGCCTCCAACATCAAGATAGTCTCAGCTATACCGCATCCCTAACATTCATTCATTTATTCTCAAGTCCCAAGTCATCTGGTTGATTTTTTTACTGCGTCCAGGTTGTGAGATGCTAAAGAAACAATGCTTAGCGACACTCAGGGAAAACAAAGGAAAGTTGAAAAATGTTTATATAGATTGTCTCCGAGACTCAAATGACCACAAAAGTCAGAAGAATAATATAAATCAGGAGTTGAAGAAATGTAAGGGAATGAGGCTTGCAGTGATGATTAGAAAACAGGAGTGAAAGTCAGTAAAAGGTATTCAAATTATAGGGGGAAGGGCTGTGATAAAAAATATTGTAATAAAAGCTTGCTAACAATCTTCATCTATATTCCCCAAAGATGCAGATTTTATCCAGTCATAATCAGGTTTTAATTAAACCACTAACAAAAAGACTCACACATTCAATGGCTCAGATAAAAATAAGCATTATTTCCATGGCAGACAAGAAACAGGCAGATAGATGGAGCCAGACACAGTCCTGGTCCCTGAGCCCTCCAGCTGTGGCAGAGCTCAGCCACTGCCTACACACAAATCCAGCTCCATGTTGGGGACTGGTCACGTCATTGTTCCCCAAAGCCAGACAAAGACACATCACAGCATAATATATACAACGTCCAGTCAGCTTCTCTACTCAAACACCCATGTACACTGTTAAAACCCATCTGGGCAATGGTAACACCAGAAGACAGAAACAAACAAAACCTCCTGGGAGAGGGCAGCAGCCTCTGCCCCCGTGAAACTCACGTAACTTTCCATAAACCCATGTCTCATCTTTTAAAGTGCCTTTATTGGTAAATCAGTTCTGAACCAATCGGTTTTTCTTCCTATCTTTGACATTTAATTTCACACCATATTCACTCTCCAGGAATGAGGAGGACTGCCCACACACTCACGTGAGCACCAGAGTTGTAGAGAAGGCGAGAATAATGCAGCGCAGCCTGGCTGGTAATGGGCTTTAAGGGCCTCATTTAATAGGCATAATGAAAGCTATCAACTACACTTATTGCTAATACATTACACACCATGGCAACAACTGCAGAAGAAGAAGAAAGGTGTGGATGGGTGTAGATGGGACAGATCAGAGGGAGAGAGGGAGAGCAAGGGCTCACTCATTCTTCATTATCTAAACTCTTGTCACAGCTGTTTTTAACTCATCTTTCTCCAAAAAAACAGAAAAGCTAGAATGAAATGAAGGAAACCTAATGGGGATTTGTTACATATAAAAGGCAAGAGAGCCTAAACAAGGCGTTGCTTAAGAAGAGGTGAAGAGCCAGCTGGCATGGCTTTGACTACACAGTTTAGTTGGTGGCAGATGAGACCTCAGGAAAGACTGATGGGATAGAAAACCCACAGGGCTCCTAAGGGCCACTTCATCTGCTTCATATGCCCTAAGCCTCAGCTCCCTGCGTGGGCTTGTACCTGTCTGTGGTCATGACTGTCCCTGCTGTTGCCTCTGCCTGTGGTGCCTCTGATCCACCCCTCTCCTCCCCTTGTCTCAGGCCAGGAAGTGACTTCCTCTGGGTCTTCCCACATTCCCAGAGGTAGCGACATCCCCCTTGCTCCCTCAGCCACAGCCCCTGTTCCAGCAGCCATACTGTTTATGTAAGCTGGCTCACCACCCGTTTTTGGATTAGTATCCTTTTCAGTGAGCAGACACTCCCTGAAGGCAAGAACCACGCCTCCTCTGTTGTTCACCTCTGTTTTTCCCTCTTCCTATAAGAGTGTTATTCAGCCAGGAAGTGCTCACTAAACGTTGCCATCTCTCCAAACAGAACGCTGTATTTCTAGCTACTCACCCTGGTCATCTATTTGTCCCCATCATTCAAAAATCTCCCCATACCTGCCTCACAAACTACGCACGAGAATGTTCCTGTGGGAATGTTTGAGTGACAGCTGTGAGAAAGCTAACATGCAGTTTGTCTATCAGGAAGATCATATGAATGTAAACTGCTAATTCATATATTAATATGCTAGAGAGCTGTAAAATGGAATACATTGACCCACACTTAGAAATCAGTTCTCAAAAAAAGCACTAAAGAATCATGGTAGGTAAGCTACAATGTGTTTGTGAAAACTATATATCATTGTTTTCTTTCTTTTTATTTTTAATTAATTTATTTTTATTTTATGCACACTGGTGTTTTGTCTGCATGCATGTCTATGTGAGGGTACCAGGTCTCTTGGAACTGGAGTTACAGACAGTTGTGAGCTGCCATGTGGGAGCTGGGAATTGAACCCAGGTCCTCTGGAAAAGCAACCAGTGCTCTTAACTGCTGAGCCATCTCTCTGGCCTCCATTAGTTTCTTTTATTTGCTTTTTTAAAGCTCTTGGTTGTGTTGTTCAGTGGAGAGGTTGGGTGTGTGGGTGGGCGGGACTTACCTCAACTATCCTATCCCAACTATCTGGAATTACAGGCGAGTACCGCCAAGCCTGACTTATATGTATTTATATTATGTTTGTTTGTTTGTTTGTTTGTTTGTTGTATACTTGAATCTGACATCTATTCAGTGCCACAGCATGTGTGTGGAGGTGAGAGGACCTGTGAGTATGGGTATGGTTTCTTTCCTCTACTGTGTAAATTCTAGAGACTGAACCCAGGTCATCAGGCTTAGTGGCAAGAGCCTTTACCCATGAGCCATCCTAGCCAGCATCTTATTATATGTATTTTCTTGTCAATTTAAAACAAAACAAAAACACCAAACACACTTACTACTTTTTAGTGTGTGTGTGTGTGAGTGCAAATGTGAGTACACACATTTGACGACAACTCGTGTAGGTCAGAGAACAATTTCTCAGGAGTTGACTTTCTTTTGTTCTTGCTGCCCCTTGTTTGCGTCAGGGCTTCCAGGTGCTGTCCCTCACCTAGTGTGATGTGATTACAAATGTGAGCAAGGCATCCACATCCCACTTTTTCTATTTCTGGGTCTTGAACTTGAGCTTCCTGGACAAATGTTTTTACTTGTTAAACCCTCACGTTAGCATCTACACTTATTTTTTTTTTTGAAGAAAAATAAAATGATGAATAAGAATTCCTTCCTGGGGGTTCACTTGCCCTACAGATCTGTGTTTTATTTTTATAACCTGTCTTGTGACTGCGTTCGGCTCTGATCCTTACAGTTATCAAGTTTCTTTCCTAGAGAAGAAGCTCAAATCTGACAATCTAGACTCCCCTGAAGACTCTCTGAGTAATTCTTCTTTGGCGGAGTGTGAGATGAAAAAGAAAAAGAGGAGGAGAAGGGGGAGAAGGATGCTAATAGCCTTTAGCCTCTAAGGAGCTATTTACAGTGCTCAGAGGAAATGGAATTTAAATGTATGGATTTAAAACCCTTGGCAGTTAACTATGGATTCATCCATCACTAAGTAGGGAAGTATCAGGAAGAAAGGCTAAAAGTCTCAGTTCCTAAACAGGAGAGCTCACTGCCTCCTCCATTTGACACAGAACATTACATTCAACCCACCTACCCTGTACCCAGAGACTGGGGAGAAATGACACGGGAAGAATGTTAAAGGAGAAAGCGTGGAGCCTGAGCGTCTAACAACCCTCAGCTTGCTGCATCTCCACATCCGTTTTCTGACCTTTCCTGGCCGGTTCTAAGTGGAACGGAGGTGAGCTTCCTGGGCTGTGTCCACCAGCATTATCCTTGTTGTGTGGCTTCCAGCTGGCTTTGCTAGTGAGTGCCAGAGGGTGGGAGGAAGGGAAGCAGGTGTCTTCATCATTTCCTTCTGGTTTTTGGTGTCATGGCTCTGGCTATCACCAAGCCCTGCACATCTAAGGGTTGGGCAGTATCTCTGATGACTCTGGGCCTCAGGGGGATTGATTTAAGATGAGCTGTCCCCTCACTACTGCAAGCCTAGGGGAGTGGATGGCTTCCTGCTGTAGTGACTCTCAGCCTCCTTTCCTTGTGGATTGCCTATTCCTGCCCACACCTCTACAAATAGTGAGCTCCTTCAAGTCACTTCAATTAAACATCCAGATGCTGAGAACCTAGTAGGAGGAGCTTCAGGTGGAGACCACTCTGTCCCTAACAAATGGAAGGCACCTACTCCTGTTACTCCCCTGGGCCCTCAGCACACCTTTGAGTGAGGAAAAGAATTGGATGACATTGAAAGTCATTGAGAGTCTACAGTCAGTCCCAAGTGAGTCTTTGCAGTGTGTTTAAACCTGCTCCTTTAGAGGAAAAGGCTAGGCGTTTGCCTTGAAGGTTTCATTGCTCCCAGAGAGAATATTTCAAAAGAGTGAGTTTGAGTCAAACACGGGCTGTTCTGAATGCTTCCTTCGAATTTCTTTTCCCTCCCCAGCTCTGGGCATCTGCAAAAAGAGGCTAGAGTGTTCCATCTGGCACTGAATATCACTACAGAAAGAGGGGACACCTCTCTGCCAAGACCTTCTAAGCACCAGGGCCACAAATCAGCTTCTCGAAGCCCTAAGCCAACTCTTAGTCTCCTGTCCAGCCTCCCCTCCCCCTTCCTTTCCAGTGCTTTCCCCCAATTTGACACACACATCTCTTGACTTATTATCTGTGTTTTTTAAGGACTACTTCTGAGGTCTATCATAGGCAAAATCATAGACGGTTGGCCCTACAGGCCTACTAGTTTATACAAGGAGCCCACCAGCTCTACAGCTAATTGCTGAGCCCTGAACCCAGTGTCTGGAACTCACTGGCCCTGTAGACTGACAGCACATCTCCTGGATCAAGACCCCACACAAAGCATCCAAGCATGCCCCACACTGTGCCTGTGGGATGGTGAGCAGATGGCACAGATGGCACCTACAGGGTTTCTAACCAGGCATAGTTGTGGGCTGTTATAACTACTTGGGGTGACCTAAATGCTTGCTTCATTTCTGAGGACCCATCAGACCTGCACAAAACTTGGTCCTGAGCTGGAGAGGTAGCGCAGAAGTTAATTTTTCAGAGCGCCAGAGTTCAGTTCCCAGGACACAGTGGTAGGCTCATAGCCTACCACTCCCATTCCAGGGAATCTGCTGCCCTCTTCCAGCCTCCTCGGCTCCCTCATGTGTACACAAGTGCACGAGCATAAAATACATCTTTAGATAAAGCCTTGACCCATTTTGACATCTTCCATTCCAATATTCAGAAAGAGGACTAGGGGTATTAAAACCTTAGGAAACCTTCTGATCATCAAGTCCTATTTCACAGCCTGGAATCTTAGATCTTAGCTTCTTTGCTTCTCCTGGGCTGTTCCGGAAACTTGAGATCCCAGGTATCCTTTTCCCAACACCCTGGCAGGAGGGAGGAGCAGCGCTGAGCGCTTGCTTCAGTAACCACCGGCCTCCGCTGGTTCTAACCACTCCAGACAGAGAGGAGAATATGCCTTTTATGCTCTGCCCAAGACATATGATGCGTGCCCTGAATTGACTCCCTTCTCTGAGACGTAAGGCTTTTGAAAACAGAAGCATTGCTTTCTGCTCTCTGCTCCATCCTATCCTCTGCGTCAAGCACAGGGCACGTCTCCCGTGGGAAAAGGGCAGAGAACAAAGCAAGAAGACAGACCAGTGACGTGAAGCACCAGAGCAGCACTGCCCTCCCCCAGCAGCTGGTTTCCAGCCATTCCACACTGCTCAGTTCAGTTCAGTCTCAGTCTCCAGACACAGCGGGGGAGGGACCGCCTCTCATCTAGTCAGACAGTTGGTGCCACTGGAGGGTAAATATGGTGGGAGCCCTCAGACTTTGGATAGAGAGCACTGCCATTGCTGAAGGCACACCCTTCATCTGAAGGCAAGCCTCAGCTCTACCAAATATGAACAGTGGAACTTTAGACCTCGGTCTCCTCAGATATAAAATGGGTATAATAGAAGCTCCAGGTCTGCCACCAGAGACATGAGAATTGCTCATGAGCACACACACACACACACACACACACACACACACACACACACACACATACATACACACACACACAACTTACTCTCCCTGGCATCCAAGAAACACGCCAGTGACCCTGCCTTCATTATTAAATTTGAGTCTTCTAGAAGTGTCCTGGATACTTCTTCCTTGTGTGGATCTACAAAGACAAGTCACATTAGTGTGGCAAGGATAAAATGTGTCAGCATAGTTCAGTGGTTTAGTCTCTAGAACCATGACATTCACACTGTGGTCTCCTGATGACATGCAGGATAACAAGTCCCTCCTCGGCAAGCTGGTATCGAGTACCCAGCGCACTCCAGGCTCTGCAGCAGAGGCTAGGGACACAAGGACACATTCTCCTCAGCGCTGACAGACTCCTACAACAGACAGACTCATAAAAGTTATGCATCTTTCACAGCTCTGACACTGCATTAAAGTCAAGGACAATATGATTGATGGGTCAGTTTTAAACATATCCATATTTACCATTAAAATAAGCTCTAAAGGCAAATCCTCCGGGCAGAGAGGTTAGACCTTTGACAGGAGTGAGTCCAACTATATAGGCAGGGCTGATCCTGACTCCCACACAGAAGGTTGTGGAAGGCTCATAGAAAACAGGACTTTTAGAGAGAGGCTTAGAGAATAAGCTGAAGTCTTTCAGGAGGGCCTGAGGGGATAAGAAATGGAAAGATTCTCAGACAGCAGAACACACAAGGAAGAAGAAAGTGAAAATGGAGTCGTGAGCAAAAGTCAGGGCCTTGAGAGACTTTGAGATCACACAGACAACTGCATTTGGTGCTGCTGTGGAACCTTTGAAGGATACAATGAAATAAATGGTCACATTTCGCTTAAAGAAGCAATTCTGGGGAGAAAGAGGAAGGAGCTTCAGGTCACATGATAGAGAAAACTGAAAGGTGACCATCAAGGTGAGAGGTGACAAAGGCCAAAAAGGAAGTAAGTGGAAGCCACCAGGGGGTGCATGCGATGCAAAAGTGAGTTGTTTTATTATTTCCTGTGTTCTAAGACCTCTAACTGACTTAAGGCATTCAAACCCTAAAGAGGTCCTTTGTGTCAAATATAATTATTATTCCTATTCGTCTTGCTGTTGTTTTTAAAAGATGTATTTCATTTTATGTGTATGGATGGCTTTGCCTGCCTGTATGTCTGTGCACCACCAGCATGCCTGGTATCTCCAGAAGCCAGAAGAGGATGTCAGATCTCTTGGAATGCAGTGGCATACAGTGGTAAGCCAACATGTGAGGCCTGGCAACAAAACTTGAGTCCTCTGCAAGAGCAACAAGTACCCGTAACTGCCGGGCAGCTCTTCAGCCATCTTTCTGTTTTTAAGATGAGAAAATGCAGCAGAGTGGCATGGGTAAGAAACATTGAGAACCAAGGTTCAGACTCAGGCTAGGCTTGTTCCAAACTCAGGATCACTGCCATATGGATCCAGACTTCTAGGGGAATCAGCAGGCCTGACACAGACATTTGCCTATGGGGCTTTGACAGAGGAAGAAAAGAATTGCCTCTACAAATAGATAACCGAATGAGCAAGGAAGATGAATGTTGCAGGAAAGGGAAGCAAGCTTGTTTGGGGATGGACGTTCACATGCCCACTATGTCCAATTTTCTGAGGAACCGCCAGACTGATTTCCAGAGTGGTTGAACCAGCTTGCATTCCCACCAACAATGGAGGAGTGTTCCCCTTTCTCCACATCCTCGCCAGCATCTGTTGTCACCTGAATTTTTGATCTTAGCCATTCTTACTGGTGTGAGGTGGAATCTCAGGGTTGTTTTGATCTGCATTTCCCTGA
>LR750086.1:0-86164 GCA_902729485.2 Mus minutoides | reverse complement strand
GCAAAGCTTCTTTTTTATGTTATGATGTCGATAGCAGCATGGGAGAGGAGTAGAAAATAAAACATGATCCACACTGATCACAGTTACCAACAGATAGTTATAATATGCACCAAAGTGATTATAAGAAAATTTCCCCAAAGAACCACAACATAGACAATGAGGAGCGCAGACGAGGAAGGCACGTCTTGCCCATAAGCAATGCATCCATGCCTAAAATGCATGTTGTTCTCAGATCCTTGCAACCCATCCGTCTGTCAGTTACCTCCCATGTTGTCTGTCAGCAGCTCCTGACATCTAGTTGACAAACGAGGTACCACAGACACAGCAGGCGCCGTAAGGAGAACTACTGGTGCTGGAGCCAGCTCATCTGGGTCTACACAAAACAGGCAGGGCTGGGGTACTTATTGCTGATTTCAAAATTCTCAGAACTTCCGAAACAGAAACTATAAGGAACAAAGCATGCATCGCTTGCACGGGACAGGGCTGCAGGTGCTTATTTGTTTCTAAGGTTTTAACTAAGACAATATTCAAGGTGGCGTTCTTCCCTTCTTTTTCATTTACTTCATGTAAATGCAGCCATGCACTGTCCATAGGGTTTATCATGCCTGTGAAGCCAAATCCATAGAGTTTTCTCATGCTTGTGAAATCAAATCTTATTCTGGCATCTTCTCCAGGTAAGGACCTGAAGTCTCCATTCTTAGATTTATTTAAAGAATTAATTTTTACCCCTGTTGCTGACGGGTACCAGCACTGTATCTGCACTATTGCTGTAGTTAAACCTACTGTGATCATAACTTTCATCCCTGTCTCTCGTAAGCATTGTGAAATCCACAAATCTATGTGAAGCACAAAACCCAAGTTGTGCAACAAAGACCCTAGTACTTCCCAGTGTCCCACAAATAAAAAGGCAGGAAGTGCCCCTTGCCCTGAAAGCTCTAAGCTTCAGCAGCTGCGAGGTTGGTAACTTTCATCCAGAGGAAGAGGGGAACATTTTCTCTGTTCCCTAGAGAGGAAAATGAATTATTTTCTGTTTGTAGCTTTCACACACCTGACAGCCAAGCCGGGCCTTGGGCCAGTGAATAACTCACTTGTTCAGTTAATGCCATGAGGAAAGGATTGGCTGCCAAACGAGGTGCACATTTTTGTCAAGACATCTTATAAAAGGATCATAGATTAGAAATGTCATGGGCAGCATAGTTTCCCTCTGGGTAACACTTGATACTGGGCTCTTTGGTGGTTCAGGGGGACTAAGGAGGATCCAGTGTGAAGGGCAGAAGGTTCCTGGCTAGGCTGACAAAAGCATCTGGACGTGGCTGTGACCAGAACTAAAGCAAAGGCAGAACAGGGGACTGGGGGAGTCCCAGGTAGAAAGCCCAACTTAGGCAGCAACTTGAACTGCTGTTTCAGTCAGATAGCCTGGCCTTCCTGAGCCATCTCTCTTTCCCGTCAGTGGTACCAGGGGCTGGAACTACAATGCTGAGCTGCTCTGGGAACTCAATCCTGTGTTGATCAACTTTCTATTGCTCTGATGAATAGTTTAAAGGAAGAAAGATTTATGTTATCTCTCATCTTTAACTGTCTCCGGTCTTGGTCACTCTGCTCTATGGCTTTGGACCTGAATTTCCTAGGTTCTATGACTACTGCAGCAATTCAGAGCAATGTGCAAGTCTCTATGGTAACACTTGTCCTTTGAGGTATTCAAGAGAGGTCACAGAGGAATCCTATTCTCAGATGCCTCCAGCTTGATCCCCACAGTGGCTACATCAGCTTACCTTACCACAGCCAACGTCCTCTTTCCCAACATCCTTAACAGCAATTCCTCTCTCTTGCTTTCTTCATGATGTCCATTCTGATAGGAGAGAGATGCAATCTCAGTGTGGTTTTAATTCCCATTTCCCTGACCATCAAGACTGCTGAATTCTTTTCCAAGTGTGTATTAGCCATTTGTCTTTCTTCCATTGAAAACTATCCATTCATTAGACTATTGACCAGAGAGAGAATTTTGTGTATGTAACATTTAACGTATGCCATTCCTACATATTCTAAATGTTAACCTGTCTTAGACATAGTTAGAATACTTTTCTTCCATTACGTGGATTATCTCCTCACTCGGGTGATTATTTTGCTGTGCAGAAGTTTTGGGTTTTGTTGTTATTTTATGTACTCCCTTTGTCAGTTAATGGGATTATCTCTTGTACTATTTTCAGAAAGTTCTTGCCTATACAGTTCTTTACCTGTATCTTGAAGTAGATTTTTTATGTTCTCCATTGGCACTGCCAAAGGTCCAGGCCTTGTGCTGATGTCTTGACTCATTTTGTGCAGTGTTAGAGATGCGGGTCTAGCATCATTCTTGTGATGTAGATACCCACTTTCTCCATCACCACTTCCTAAGAGACTTCCCCCTACTCCAGTTTATCTTCTGAATACTTTGTCAAAAATTAAGTGGCCATATCACTGTGGGCTGCTTTCTTGATCCTCCATTCTATTCCATTGCACAATATGTCTGCTTTTATGACAGTTCAATGATACTTCTGTTACTAGCTCTACTTTGAAATCAGATACTATGAGACCTCCTGATTTGCTCTTTCTTCTCAGATCCTGTTTGTTGTTTGGGAGTCTTCCCTGCTTCTATGTAAATTTTGGGATTGTTTTTTTCCAGTTCTTAAACTTTAACTAATGCCAATCTTCCTGCCTCAGTCTCCTGATTAATCCCAATTGGGATTTAGATCATTAAACCTTTGATAAAATTTAACTTCCCTAATAAAAGTCCCAATGAAACCAGGAATAGAAAGAACATATGTAAACATAAGCTACGAGACCACAGGCTGAGCCACTACACTGTGCTCTGTGAGGTTTTAATGTAAACACCTGTAGGC
Organism: Mus minutoides; assembly: GCA_902729485.2. Taxonomy (NCBI): domain Eukaryota; kingdom Metazoa; phylum Chordata; class Mammalia; order Rodentia; family Muridae; genus Mus; species Mus minutoides. The sequence continues at coordinate 83,288 of LR750086.1, read as the reverse complement.
ATAAATTCTTTCTTAGAACTGCCTTAGCTATACCATAGGGGTTCTGTATTTTCCATTTGAGGCTATTGCTTTGATAAACCAGCATGACCTAGGCACCTTAGAGAAGGAAGAATATTTGGGCTTTATGGTTACAGAGGATAAGACTCCATCACCATCATGGTGGGGAATTGTGGCAGCAGACAGGCATGGCAGCTGTAGCTGGAAGCTGAGAGCTGAGGGCTCACATCTAGAACCATAAACAAGAAGGGGAGACAACAAACGTGGAATGGCATGTGGCATTTGAAATCTCAAAGTGATGGACTTCTTCCCATCAGGCCACACCTCTTAGAGCTACCCAAAAAGGACCAAGTATTCAAATGCCCCAGAAAATGGTGGCCATCTCATTTAAAGCACTGCAACCTGGTGAAAGGCTATGCTGAGCGCTGTTCTCCATGTACCCTGAATCTGAATATGGCCTTCTGCCTTGATTTTGTGCTTTCCCAGATAAAATCTATAGCACATGCCCAGTAATTGTGTTTAAGCTGATCTGTCATGAGGAAGTTCTGGGAAAGGGCTGCTCTGTTAATATTTAGTATGTGCTTATTGGCATTTGTATACATGTTTTTCTGATCATGTTTTTGTGAACTCAAACAACCTTCCTTGGACCATTTCTTTCTTTGTTAGATTTATGTATAAAAGTACATTGAAACAAGTAAGGTTGTCTACAGCATTAGACTACAGCAGCCCCATTCTTTAAGGTCCTCAGATTCCAGGTCTTTGCAGGTAGATCTGCATCAGTCAACAAAAGTCAACAGTTGCCCTCTCAAGACTTAGACTAGACTTACCATATACTGTGCATTAAATGTTTGTAGGATTTTGGGTTCTCGAGTCCATCTGCTCCTAGGGAAGCTGCAGGATACCACTCTGGGGGTGGGGAAGCACAGACTGAAGCAAGGGACAGCCAGAGCTTGTTTCGGGGTCCCCAGGCCTGCAAGGAGGCTGGGGCTGTCTGGTTCTCAGGCTCTCAGGCTCTCAGGCTCTCAGGCACCCAGGCGCTGCTGGAAGCTGAAGAAGAGCTGAGAATGGACATGGGGACTGTGGGCTGGATCTAGCCTGGGGCCAAGAGGGAAAAGGGGGAAGCTCCAGCTGGTTGTGAGGGGAGAGTCCTTAGCTTGACAGTGGCAGCAGGTTTGAGCTTGGTGGTGGCCATGGCTGGGAGCGCTGAAAGGCCTTCTAGGGGAGATCAGGCGGTGGCTCTGTAGGCGAAAGTCTTCTCCATGGCTCCCCATGGTGAATCCCGATGAAAAGAGACAGGTTTTAAGGCATTTATTGTCATGGCAGAAAGTGGATGTGTAAAACTGTACCCCACTTCTCAGGCCAGGCCTCAAGTTAAATACCTTTTGCTGGAAGGTGTATCTGGAAAGGAGAGTTTATTGGCTAAGTCCTCCAGGCCTTTAGGTACCTCATTAAAATGGAGACGTGTCTTGAGTCTACAGGACCATAGGCCACATCCTCTACCTGTGGAAGGGTTTGAGCCGTTGCCCTCACATGACTGAAGGCCACAAATCTATGGGGAGCTGAGGCTAGTGACAGAAGCCTGGTACCTGAGACAGGCGAAATGCTTACCATCCCTTCAGGGTCAGCCTTAGCTCAACCAGACACCAGGCTGCCTTTCATGATCCTACAAATGTTGTTGGAATGTTTGGTCCCTGGCTGCTGCAGCTGCTGCTGCTACTGCTTGGGAGTTGGTAGAAGCCTTATGAGGGGCTTTTCAGGAAGGATTAGTGGGGATAGTCCTGGGTGTTTCTAGTTCGGTCCTGTTCCCATCCTGTCTCTGCTTCTCAATCTGCCTAGGTGTGAGCACATAACCTCATGTTCCTGCCTGCAGAGCTGAGAGCCACCCCACCACTAAGCTGCTCTACCTTCAGACTCAGAGACAAAAATAAACCCCATTCCCTTAAGTCAGGTCTTGTCACCGCAATTATAGGAGTAAGTAATAGAGCATACAACTCAGAAAGGATCCCCGTGGGTGTATCACAACAAGTGCAAAGTTACTTTTCATCCAGAAACTTGTATGTGAATGCCAAGCAGCTTTTTTCATAATGTTTGCAAACCTGGAAACTAACCAAATGTCCAGAATGGGTGAATTATCAAGTAAACTATTTACTACATACCTATACTACAGTTTACCTGACACATGCCAGCTATACCAGCTATATCACAACTCCTAGTCAATGTTAAAGGGAATAAGCCATTGTTACATGTAACAACTAGAATAAAATTTAGAAGAAGGAACTAAGAACTCCATTCTCAAAAGGATGCATTCTTCATGACTACATCCACATAGCCTTTATGGGACAATAAAATTATAGTGAGGGGAGATGAAGGCCCCCAGAGGTAGGGTTACAGTGTAGGCGTTGTGATACTTCACATCGATGTGCCTTGTCATGATATTCAGCCAAGACTCTCGATTTGCAGTGGTGGTTATGTGGAGTGATACATGTGATCAGGTTACACATTACATGTACACAAATATGCACTCATGCACAATACACACATACATAACTGATGACATCAGAAAGAGCTCTGTGGACTACACAAATGTCTATTTGTTCACACTGATATTGTACTATAGTTGCATGCAATCCTTAGGTTGGGAGAAGACAGTAATTCACCCTGTAAGTTTCTGTGAATCTATATTCTATTAAAGAAGGAAGAAAGGCAAACCCTCCCCCAAGCCACGTCATCTCTCTCTCATGCACAAAGAAGAAATCAAAAGCAACTTCTGCATTTAGATTTCAAAGATCAAACAATGTAAGCATGTTTTTCTTTTCTTACAGACTGAAGAAATTGGATTGAATCATATACTTAATGAAAATATTCTATTGATATAGAAATGAGGGAGATAAATTAAGCCTATAAAATCATATGGCCCAAATTAAAATGCAAATGATTTACATAGACAAAGAAAGCCAAGAACATCATAAAACTGGTAGGCAAATTAAAATTCCTAATAGTTTAAGAAAAAAAAACCTTTGCATGACAATCAACCGCTTCATTAGTTCTGATGCTAATGAAGCACATATTAATATACTAAATGCACACATTAATATACTAAATGCATACACTTAAATGTTTAATCATTTAAATGTTAAATCGTTTCTCGGTTTAATTCGAACTAATCGTCCACAATTCAAATATGCTTTCCTGGATTTCAACCTTCTCCAAATATTAAGCTTTTTTTCCCCTTCTGGATACATCATGAGTTAATTAAGATATCAAAAAAGGTTGTCCCCCTCCACCCTTACGTCACAGAAGTTCAGATCCATCTGAATTCACCTCAAACTTGGATGATTCAGGAAGCACATCCTAGAGGATTTATTACAGAGAAAGCCTGGCAGAACTTCAGAAAGAACATCTTCCAGGGACCATGGGGTGGTCACGAATAGGTGCCTGGTTGTAGAAAGAACAGAGGAAATGAATCCAAGCTACAAGGTAGCTTAGGATAACAGGCCAGGAAGGCCTTTCAAGGTCCAAGCGTAAATTACAAAGAGCAGTATATAGCTCCCTAGAAGAGCTGTGAAAACAAACTGTCAAAGCGAGACTATTCGGAAGGGTTATTATCTGCATATGTCCCCTGAGGGTTTCATTTCCACCGTGGGAGAAAGCAGAGATGTTCAGAGATGTTCAGAGATTAGTAGTGCTCTCTTACAATTTATTGGGCACAATTAATTTCACAAATCTTTTCAAGGTGTCAGTGCTGATGAGGTTCTTTTTTTCTGTTCATTTCTGTTTTCTATTCCAGTTCCTTAAAGCCTCAATTTCAAATTAGTTTCATCCCTTGAGGAGAGACAGAGACATTTTGCTAGGTCGTTAAAGAAAGTCTCATCCTACTGTTTTTTTAATTCACTTGACATCCCAATCTCTGCCCCTACTCCTACCCTACCCCACCCCCAATACACAATCCTTCCTCCCATCACCCTCCCCTCCTCCTCTAAGAAGGTGGATCCCCCTTCCCCATATAATCTCCACCCTGGCACATCAAGTCTCTGCAGGGCTAGGCACATCCTCTCCCACTGAGGCCAGAGAAGGGAGCCCAGTTAGGGGAACATATTCCAGACAGGCAGCAGCTTTTGTGATTGATAGCCCCCAGTCCTTTTGTGATAGCCCCCAGTCCAGTGGTTCAGGGCCCACATGAAGACCAAGCTGCTCATCTGCTACATATGTGCAGGGCGTGCATAGGTCCAGCCCTGGTATGTCCTTTGGTTAGTGGATCAGTCTCTCAGAGCTCCTAAGGGCCTAAGTTAGTTGACTCTGTTAGTCTTCCTATGGAGTTTTTGTCTCTTCCATGGCCCTCTCTTCTTCCCCCAATTCTTCCCATAAGAGTCCCCAAGCTCCGTCATATATATTTGGCTGTGGGTCTCTGCATCTGTTTCAGTCAGCTGCTGGGTGAAGCTTCCTAGAGGACAGTTATGCTAGGTTCCTGTCATGCATGTCCTTTGGGGTCTGGGTTACCTCAATCAGGATGATATTCTCAAGTTCTATCCATTCGCCTGAAAAATTCATGATGTCTTTGTTTTTAATAGCTGAATAGAATTCCACTGTAAATGTACTACATTTTCTATATTCATTCTACAGCTGAAGGACATATAGGTTGTTTCCAGTTTCTGGCTATTATAAATGAAGCTGCTATGAACATATTTGAGCAAGTGTCCCTGTGGTATAATGGGGCATCTTTTGGGTATATGCACAGGGGTGGTATAGCTGGGTCCCAGGGTAAAACTATTTCCAGTTTTCTGAGAAACCAAATTAATTTCCAAAGTAGTATATGTTTGCCCTCCTACCAGCAGTGAAGTAGTGTTTCTCATGAACCACATCCTCACCAGGATGAACAGTCACTTAAGTTTTTCATCTTAGCCATTCTGTGTATAATGGGTGAAAAGACCTTAAAAGAACAACAACAACAACAAAAAAAATAAATAAATAAAACAATCCTGGAACAAGAAAAGAACTTCCAGAAGTTTCACCATCCCTGACCTCAAGTCGTATTACAGAGCAAAAGTAATAAAAAACAGCACACTATTGGTATTGGAACAGATAGGTTGTTTAATGGAATCGAATCAAAGACCCAGAAATAATCCCACAAACCTATAGACACTTGATTTTTGACAAAGAAGGAAAAATCATATAATAGAAAAAAGAAAGCATCCTCAACAAATGATGCTGGTCTAACTGGATGTCTGCATGTAGAAGAATGCAAATAGATCCATATCCATCACCCTGTACAAAACTCAAGCCCAAGTAGATCAAAGACCTTCACTTAAGCCAGACACACTAAATCTAATTGAACAGAAAGTAGGGCATAGCTTTGAACCTTGGTACAGGAGACAGCTTCCTAAACAGAGCATCAATGGCTCAGGCTCTAAGATCAACAATTGGTAAATGGGACCTCATGAAACTGGAAAGTTTCTTTAAGGCAAAATACACTGTCAATACGACAGAACATCAGCCTATACATTACAAAAGGATCTTCACTAGTTCTATATCTGTCAGAGGGCAAATATCCAAAATAGATAGAGAACTCAAGAAGTTAGACACCAACAACCCAAATAATCCAATTTAAAAATGGGGTACACAGCTAAACAGAGAATTCTCAACAGAGGAATCTCGAATAGCCAAGAAACACTTACAGAAATGCTCAACATCCTTAGTCATCGGGGAAATGCAAATCAAAATGACCCTGAGATTCTTATCCTACTGTTAATCTAATCACAGAACCTTGTTTTCTATCTGGATTGAACCTAAAGCAGAGGCGCTCAGCCTCTCTAATGCCGCAACGCTTTAATATAGTGTCTCATGCTGTGGTGATCCCAACCATAAAATTACTTTTGTTGCTACTTCATAACTGTAATTTGTTGCTGTTATGAATAGCTGATATACAGGACATCTGATGTCTGACCCCTGTGATAGAGTCACTCAACTCCCTGTAAAGGTTGCAACCCACAGGTTGAGAACCACTGATCTACAGAGCTCAAGGGACCAAATTTTCAATTTATAGCCCTGCTCAAGACAAGGTAGGAACATGGGGTTGAAATGTACACAAATCATCAGCCCTAAAGACTAAGTGTATGGCCATCTTTTCTCTCCAGGAACCCACTTGTATTCCTATGGAACTTCTTCCCTCAAAAATCGTTTTAGGAGAACCACTCTTGAAAAATACAAATTAAGTTGCTGTCCTTGCCTTTATTAAAACAATAAGAAAGACAGCAGTTGATTTATGAGTTTATTTATGAGCCCCACCCCAGTGAAGCTCTCTCAGTTTGTCTGTGAGGACCTTCATATAAAAGCAAAGTTCACAGGATATCCCAAACTTGCCAAATCCAATCAATGGATATCTCAATGCATAATGATTAACAAAGGTATTATGAATTGAATATGTCTGTAACTGTAATTTATTGATCAGGATTTAAAAATCCTTATTAAATGCTGGTTCATTCAATGTGAGGACTAATATTTACTTGTTTGACAGCAACCGATACACATACATGTTGGCAGATCTCCTACTATGGATATTTTAACCCCAGTCCAGGTTGGAAATCACTGTTCCGAATAATGTCAGGACGCAATCTGGTAAGTGACTGGATTTGGGATCTTTTGTCTGTTTATATGGCCATGGATAGCACATGGTATTATGTGATGCTATTTCTTGGAAGAGGGAGATAAACATCTACTTACTATAGATAGGGACATAACAACAAACTAAGGTAAAGATACCACCAAAGTCCAGTGGGTGAGCCAATGAGTTTTATTGAGTTTACTTCTAAGAATATGGTTGAAGGGTTACTTACAGGACAAAAATGACTCAAAAACAGTTGTGTTGGCAAAGCCCACTCCAACAAAGGTGACAACTCACAAAATCTGAGAACCTGGAACACACTGAATAGCCTATAGGCAGCTAAAGGGGATGAAGAGTATGCCTTCCATTCAGTTGGTCTGAGCATCTCCAGATGGCTAAGCTGGTCTTTGTTTCTTCCAGGTAGGTTGGCTGGCCTGGGAATATCTCTGGTCAGCCTTCCAAGGTGACATGTGCCTGAGAAAGGAGGAGCCTAGTGAGTCAGGTTCGAGGACTTCCTGAAGCAGTTATTGTCGTTTATTTTCTGAGACTAAGGAGCTTCCCTGCTGGATTAAATTGTTCAGAGGAAACAGCTACACAACCACGGAAATTTGAAAATATCATAAAAAAAAAAGAGGGGAAAAATATCCAAAAGTATCTTAGAGGTTTGGTCAAGGTGCCCTGGGGTCATTCAGTCTCACCCTGTCTGCATAGCTTGCTCACATGCCCCACATGCATGGAAACCTTATATCCAGGAAAGTTTCTGCTGGGTTCTGGAAAGAGTCCTGGGCCACAATACCATCCTCCGTCTCACTGGCTCTATCTAGTGTTTCTGCTTTCTCTCTCTCTCTCTCTCTCTCTCTCTCTCTCTCTCTCTCTCTCTGTGTGTGTGTGTGTGTGTGTGTGTGTGTGTGTGTGTGTGTGTGCGTGTGTGTGTTTCTGAGATAGACACTGATACCAGGAGTTCATTATGATTTTGCTTGGAAGGCAGGCTTTGATGATATAGTCCAACATTGTGGCCTCTTATGGGTGGTAGGGACCTGACCAAGAACCTGGGATCTCTTTAAGGTAAGATGACAAGAAATCTAGTTTTCTCTTTGTGTTGTTTATTCTCTGGTGTCTTTTATTTCCCCGGGGGTGCATCTGGCTTATGTATCATTATAGGAAAAAAACACTTGATAAAAAAAACTATTGCTCCTACTAGAACAGAGAGCCAATTATCAATCAAATAAATGGACAGGTGTGGCTGTGAAATCTACTCTGTACCCCTAGCCAGCCTGTTACTCAGCCTCCACCAACCAGTGAGCTGTGCTGACCCCTGTTGTATTTGTGAAATGGAGTATGCTAGTTCTTTATGTGTCTCTGTATGTGACCAGCCTGGCTTTGATTCCTTAAAAAAATCTTTTTTCCATAACTGTTCTTTTTATATCTATGTCTAGAAACAGCAAATATACATAGAGATAAAGAGAGAGAACATGTATACACACATACATCTATGTATATGCATATCTATAATATGCACACACTCTAGAAGATAAAGTTCAAATATCATATAATCCCGTCACCAATAAAAAGAAAATGCACAAGGATTTAAATTAATGAGACTGGTCTGTATGCTGTTACAGACAAGAGCTCTGGCCTCTGATAGGGCCTTTGTAACACAAGCAGTTGTGATAACTCTGTGGGTGCTCAGCAGGTGGGCTGTGTGGGGCAGGGAAGGATCTCCAGGAGCCATCTGATACTCGTGGCCTCCAGAACAAAGAGGAGGCTCAGCATTGCCTCCCCTCATTCCTTAAAAGAATCTAGATAATTAGAGAAATACTCAAATGGGTCAAGTCAAGGTATAAAGAAAAGTAAGCCTTAGAGATGAGCCTTTAGTGTCACTTGATCTGACACACAAACGCCACAGAAAACCCTGCTAGAACTCCAGCTTGTCCAGGGATTGATAAGACTCTTTAGTCACATGAGTGTGAAAGCTTTTAGAGCAAACACATTGGCATGTGATACACCTGCACTGAAAATAAATAGATGAGACTGTCACTAATATTTAATGTTTAAAGATGTAATTATTATTATTTATGTGTAATTGTGTGCATGAGTGTATGCAAGTGTGTCACACAGATGAAGATGAATGTGGAGGTCAGAGGAAGGTATAAGATCCCCTGAGCCAATCTGCTAGGGGCATTTTCTCAGCTGAAGTTCTGTCTTCCCAAATGACTCTAACTCATGTCAAGTTGACATAAAGACTCCCCAGCACACCAAACAACACAGAACTAAACCAAAATTCCGTGACACCCCCCCAAAAAAAACCCAAAAAACAAAAACTAAAAACTAAACAAACAAACAAAAAAGCCTACTTCTTTTTAAGTTGATGTCTCAGACATTTTGTTATAGTAACATAAAGCCAAGTAACAAGAGAAGAATTCAACTTAAAAAACTGGTTGTTAATTCTAAGAGAAAATGCAAAGGAAAGCAAGTTATACGGGCAAATTAATCCTAAAAGTATTTCAACATTAGACAAAGTTAAAGACTTTTAAGTATGGATGTAAATATAAAGGAACCCTGACTTTACACCCTGGTGGTCCACCTCCACATCCTTCCTTTCTCCCAGTTCACCCTTACAAATTCCTCCCCTACTTAGCTCCACCTCAGAAGAGGAAGGCCCCCTTGGGTACCACTACACTCTTGGGTAGGTCTATGTATCCTCTCCCCCCCCCACCCCAGTTCTAACCCCCCACTCTCTCCCAAGTCTCCCTGAGCTCCTCCTGATGTTTGGCTATGGTCTCTGCATCTGTTTCCATCCAATGCTGGGTGGAGCCTCTCAGGAGACAGTTATGGTAGGCTCCTGTGTGCAAGCATGGCAGAGTACTATTAATAGTGTCAGGTTTTGGCCCTCTCCCATAGGATGGGTCTCAAGTTGGGCCAGTAACTGGTTGGCCATTCCCTCTGTCTCTGCTCCATCTTTATCCCTGCACATCTTGTAGGCAGGACAAATTTTGGGTTGAAGCTTTTGTGGGTGGATTGATGTCCCCTTCCCTCCACTGGAAGTCCCACCTGGCTACAGAGGGTAACCATTTCAGTCTCCATATTCCCTGCTGGTAGGAGTCTCAGCTAGTGTCAACCCCATAGACTCCTGGGAATCTCCCCCATCTTGGGTGTTTCTAATCAAGTGTCAAAACAAAACAAAACAAAACAAACAAAAAAGAAACAACAAAAAAACAAACAACATGAAAAATATTACTTCAAATAAAGGTTGGTTTTATTTTTTTTCCATCAAAAGTGCAAGCTGTTTTAAGCCTACCTTGTCCACAATGCATTTCTTCTGTAGAAGCAATCACTGCTCGCTTCATTTAAAATTCCATACAGCAAGAAAGGGGTTTGCCATCCTTTTCTGATATCAGAACATGTTGCAATAAACTGGCCCAAGCCATTCAGTCTCTTTTGACAGCTCTTTTCTGCTTTTTCTTCAAGCATGTTACAAACTAAAGAACAGAAATTGAGTCAGGGCCTGAGAACCTCTGGGAGGGGCTTAGAGGAGAGATGGGGGGGGGGCTTAGAGAAGAGATGGGAGGGGCTTAGGGAAGAGACGGGAAAGACAATAGAAGACAGGGGATATTAAAGAGGAAGTGGCTACTATAAATAAGGCTGCTATGAACATAGTGGAGCATGTGTCCTTATTAGAAGTTGGAGCATCTTCTGGGTATATGCCCAGGAGAGGTATTTCTGAATCTTGCGGTAATACTATTTCCAATTTTCTGAGGAACTTCCAGACTGATTTTCAGAGTGGTTGTACCAGCTTGTAATCCCACCAGCAATGGAGGAGTGTTCCTCTTTCTCCACATCCTCACCAACATTTGCTGTCACCTGAGTTTTTGATCTTAGCCATTCTGACTGGTGTGAGGTGGAATCTCAGGGTTGATTTGATTTGCATTTTCCTGATGATTAAGGATGTCAAACTTTTTTAGGTGATTCTCAACCATTCAGTATTCCTCAGTTGAGAATTCTTTGTTTAGCTTATTTATAATAGCCAGAAGCTGGAAAGAATTCAGGTGTCCCACAACAGAGGAATGGATACAGAAAATGTGGTACATTTACACAATGGAGTACTACTCAGCTATTAAAAACAATGAATTTATGAAATTCATAGACAAATGGATGGATCTGGAGGATATCATTCTAAGTGAGGTAATCCAATCACAAAAGAACACACATGATATGCACTCACTTATAAGTGGATATTAGCCCAGAAGCTCAGAATACCCAAGATACAATTCACAAGCCACATGAAACTCAAGAAGGAAAACCAAAGTGTGAATACTTCAATCCTTCTTAGAAGGGGAACAAAATACCCATGGAAGGAGTTACAGAGACAAAGTTTGGAGCAGAGACTGAAGAAATGACCATCCAGAGACTGCCCCACCTGGAGATCCATCCCATATACAACCAGCAAACCCAGACACTATGGCAGATGCCAACAAGAGCTTGCTGACAGGAACCCGATATAGCTGTCTCCTGAGAGGCTCTGCCAGTACCTGACAAATACAGAAGTGGATGCTCACAGCCATTTATTGGACAGAGCACAGGGTCCCCAATGAAGGAGATAAAGTACCCAAGGAGATGAAGAGGTTTGCAGTCCCATAGGAGAAACAACAATATGAACTAACCAGTACCCCCAGAGCTCCCTGGGACTAAACCACCAATCAAAGAAAACACATGGTAGGACTCATGGCTCTAGATGCATATGTAGCAGAGAATGGCCTAGTCAGTCATCAATGGGAGGAGAGGCCCTTGGTCCTATGAAGGTTCTATGCCCCAGTATAGGGGAGTGCCAGGGCCAGGAAGCAAGAGTGGGTGGGTTAGGAAAGCAGGGGGAGGGGGGAGGGGATAGGAGATTTTCAGAAGGGAAACTAGGAAAGGGGACATTTGAAATGTAAATAAAGAAAATATCTAATAAAAAAAACTTAAAAAAAAGAGGAAGTGGAAATCTGGGGAAATAAAGGGATACAGAAGTGGGGCAGGGAGATGGGGAGGTTGAAGGGGTGTTCGATCAAACGAAATATGCATGAACTTGTCATAAGGAAACTTGTTACTTAGTACAGAAAGTTTTTTTTTAAGGTTTTGAAAAACAGGTTGATTCTGGCAGGCGAAGCATGGGCAGAGCCACAGTGAGTTTTGTGTTCTGTCTAGTGGTCACTGAAGCGATGGGCACACAGGGCAAGGGTGGGGCTGACACAGAAAGTACAACAGACATCTGTAAGTCAGTATGAAGGGCTGAGCTCAGAGACTCCAAGCCTACTCCAAACGTGGGGGAATTCATAGAGCAGGTGCTCGCTGACCATCTGTGAAGCAGGGGTTAGCTGCCCTGATAATGCCAAACAGGAATCTGTCACCAGGAGCAAGGGGACCCAGTTCAGCTCAAACAGGAATCTGTCACCAGGAGCAAGGGGACCCAGTTCACCTGCGCTTAGTGGTGTGGCTTTGGTTGGCTTGTTTTTTTGTTTTTGTTTTTTGGGTGTGTTGTTGTTGTTTGGTGTTTGGTTTGGTTTGGTTTGGTTTCGTTTCATTTCGTTTCGTTTCGTTTGGTTTTTAAGACAGGATCTCCCTCTGTAGCCCTGGCTGGCCTGGAACTTGGTATGTAGACCAAGCTTGCCTCAAACTCACAGATATCATCTGCCTCTACTTTCTGAATGCTGGCACAGCAGCTGAGTGCGCTGGCTATTAGTGCGGTTTTGATGGGCATCTGAGAAAGCCCTTTTCTATTTCTTCTTAATCCACCTCTGAAGGTTAAATGAAGAGGTTGTCCATGTATTAAACTAAAATAAACCAATCTTCAGATGGTAGCATAAAACCGAACTCTCAGAAGTTAGAAAATGTTTCCATAAGGATCTTCACATCATAAGCTAAAAGACAATTTTAAAAATCCAAGATTAAGAATTGACATAAAACAATTGGCCTTTTTCTATAACACAATTCAAAATATGGGTGATATGGTGAAATATTATGCAACTTTCTGAGACTGTTACACTTTCCAAGTTCATACTGATGTATAATGTGTTTAATGTGTCCTTTTCCCCTCAACTATAGTTGGGAAATTTAAATTTGTAAACAGAAGCACACCAGAAGCGTCACATAGCAGAACACATTTTAATGGGTGTGATAAGCCCATCAGTAAAGAATAGACACTGTACATCACATGTGAAAGTGATGCCTATAAATTTTTTCTGCAAAGAAATTGGCCTGGCATCTCTTTTATAGCTATGAAACCCTAGAGGGACAGATGGTGAGAATACCACATTCCTGTCTGGCCAGGAATAACGAGGGACTGTAGATTATAGACACTGCAGCTGAAACCTGGGAGAAAAGAACTGGACAATTATTGGTTTCTGCTCTCAGTAGACAAGCTAATAAGGATAATAAAAATACTTCTAGTACATAAGAGGAGTAAAAGTCCATCCCTGAATGTTCTATGAAGCTTTCAAACAGAAACAGACTCCCATGGCTCTGTGTCTTATGGTCCTACTCCTGTTACTACATCACAAAGGGGCATCTGCATGTTCATCGACATCCTTTATGACACCTGTGCGAGTAAAACCAACTGAATAAAAAAAAAGCATCAGATTAATTATGTGAATTGTAAAATAGCTAAGCAAACCTATAAGAACAAATGGGCACCCTTGTGGGAATTAAGGAGGAAGATGGTCATATGTGCCTCCTTCATGAGTAACTACTAACCAGGTTGGTTCCAAAGCCAGAAATTGTGAGACACCTACTTGAGATGGAAAATAACAGAGAAAACAAGGTGAGGGTGTGCATCCAGGCTTACCTTGCTGTCTCAGAAATATGTGAACCTTGAACCATAAGCCATAGACTCCCTTTAAAACTAGTGGGCGAGGGAAATGGTTCAGTGGGTAAGGGTAAGCCTGGAGTTCAAATCCCCTACACACATGTAAAAGGCTGGACAAAGCTGTGTGTACCTGTAACATAGATAGCACGGTGTGGGGGGGGGGTGCAGGGGGATGTCCAGAGACAGGCAGACCCTAAGACTTTGCTGGTCACCCTAGTCAAAATGGTGACCTCCAGATTCCGTGAGAAACCCTCATCTCAAGGCACTAGAATGAAGAGCGACGAAGGCAGACACACCCAATGTTCCCCACTGGCCCTTTGCATCTGTGCTCAAGCAGGCTCATACCTTGGCACACTCATGTCTATGCACCACACATGTACAACATACCATGCATTAAAGGAGAAAAAGCAATGTTATTTTTGACTTCTGAAGTGATGATGTCACCAGATAGACAAGCACCTTTGAAAATAAGCCAATCAAATGAGAAGATTGCCAAGAAGATGCAACAGCAACCTTGAGTATCTTGACTTCTGGTCTTTCGGTAGCTAATTGCTTTGTCTGAGCCATATTCATAAACCTAGACTTCCTTGCAAGGGTTTTTTTTTTTTTTTTCTGTTCTAAATTAGTTTTGTTTCTGTGGCTTCCTTCCATGTTTTAAACCTTTCCATCTGAGAAATAGCTCCCGGCATAGTGGCTCGGGCAAGTTTCTTGCGAACCTGCCCCAGATACTCAGACCCTGGCTTAGTTCCAGTTACAGGTAGTTGGCAGCCACCACCTTCTATAATGCGGATCCCAAGGGCTTGGCAGCCTTGCACAGCTCTGAGCCTCCACGGTTGGCATCTGGCTGTGGCAGGCAGCCATGTGTCTGGCACCACCAGGTTATGTCATCCCCTTTTTAGCCTTGTAGACCCTTTTAACCTTCAGAAATGGTCCTAAGAGGAGCCAAGAGAAAGAGGGTGAGCGGAGGCCTTTGGATGTGGTCAGCCCAAGTGTGAAGAATGCCCTGGGATCTAATCTGCTTTCTCCATGAGCCTGTCTGTGAATGAATGGAGTCGGCCTGCCTCCTAGCCATTATCTGCTTATTTTAAAAGTCTCCATGGCTTCCTATTAGATCTCCCTTCCCTCTCCTGTTAAACTGGGTCTGGAAAGCAGCCTGCTGCCCTTCCTCTGCTGTCTCAATTAGCCAGCTCTGCACTGATTACCATCTTGTCCATTCACTCTCCAGACACTCCTGCATTTCCTGAATCAAGTCAGTTTCTCCCTTCCTCTCTCCCTCTGAAGCATTCACTAAGCCTGCAGCCCACATGACTCCAGCTGCCTCCTGCCTCTTCTGTACAGGGGTTGGAAGGTGGGGTGTCCTGCTTACATCTCTGGGTGCTTTGGGGAGTCTGAAACTGTCCCAGTGACCAACAGAGTTTACATGGGATTAAGGATGCCCCAAACTCTTCAATTTTGCCTTAGTCTCGGTAACTAAGGACTCTTGGTTGAACCCATTTGTCATGAAATCACATCTCAGAAGTTAAATCAGCCAAGTCCTTCCTGCTCCCCTCCCCAACCCCTCTCCCACTCCCTTCCCTCCCTCCATTCACCCCTAATGTCCACTCTATCTCTCCTTAGTGAGATTCAAGCGAAGCCTTCCTTGTAACTTATCTTCCTCGGGTCTGCGGACTGTATCATGGTTACCCTGTACTTTGGAGAGAGTATGGGCAGGGAGAACTGGAATGGGGGGCGGAGCATCTCTTGGATGAGCTAGAAACCTAGGATAATGGAGGCTCCTGGAAATCTATAACAGTGGCTCTGACTGAGACTCCTAGCCATGAGGGATATGGAGCGTGAAATGGCCACCTCTTATGGTCAGAAAAGACCAATGGAGGGACTGGAACACCAGCCCAGCCACAAAATCTCAGACCCACAATTTCTCCTGCCAATAAGATGTGTAAGGGTAAAGATGGAGCAGAGATTGAAGGAATGGTCAACCAATGACTGGCCCCGCTTAAGACTCATGCCATGAGAGAGCGCCCACCCCTGACACAATTAGTGATATTCTGCTATACTTCCAGAAAGGTGCCTGGCACAACTGTCATCTGGGCCATTTCTCCAACCTCCAGTTTGCAGAGTCTCCTATGTGTCCATATGAAGTATCTACCAGTCCTTTCCCAAATGATGAAAGCTAACAAACATCAGGAAGATGCTGAAAATGGACCTCTCATATTCTTAAAACCGAACACAGGATAAGTACTGGATCCCTGTTCTGAGTATACAGACAAAGGACATGAAGTCAGAATGGCAAGGGGAGATCAGCATACTTGTATTCAGTGCAGCGATAGTCACAGCGGGAAAGACGTGGAAGCTTAGTTGTCCGGTGAAAGGAGGAAGTGTGGAGATGTTACATAAAGAGATGAACTGCTCTGTTCACTTTAAAATGGGGAATCCTGTCACCATAGCAAGATGGATGAACATGAAAGATATGCTAATGGAGATGAGCCAAACACAGAAGGGCAAGTGACACACAGAGATCTCACTTACTGACGCTGGGGGGGTCTAATAAAGTGGAACTCAAGTTGTGAGAAGAAACTACCAGAAGCTGGGAACAGAGAGGGACTTGCTGGGAGTTCCTGACCTCAGGGCACCAAGGTTCAAAGAGCTCTGAGCCCCATCATACAGTAGAGAACTATAGTCGACTGTAATGTGCATTTCAGAACAACTAAAAGCAACTTTCAAATGTCTTAGAAGAACAATAGGTGAGCAAGGTGATGACTGTGTTAGTTGGCTTTATTTGATCATTCCTTGTGGAGAGTGGAGGAAGCCTGCAGTGTCAGAAGTCCTGGGTAAACGTTTATGGTTGACATGAGCCATCCATGTCAAGGGCCCTGGCCTCAGACCCATGGAAAAACCACAAAGTCCTACCTCAGCCTCCAACCAGGGAGAGGCTCAGAAGGATGACAAAGCCTTCTTCCTGTCTGTGTGCAGATGTTGAAAGTGCTACAGAAAAATGCCCACTGTAGCTTTGTTCCCATGGATGCTTGCAGCCGTAAGTCTGCTCCACTACAGAAACTGCTCCTATGAAGATTATCTGTATCTGCCTCCTTGTTCAGTGGTGTCATAACCCCACCTCCCTGTTCAACTGTCCATAATATACACACTGAAATTTCAGGGTACTGAGGTTTCTCTGTCATACAGACAAGGCCACCTGACCCCAGTTTCTCCCTCCCTCCCTCCCTCCCTCCCTCCCTCCCTCCCTCCGTCCGTCCGTCCGTCTGTCTGTCTGTCTGTCATTTCTTTATTCCCTCATCACCCCAGTTCAGTCTATCCCTGGAATGCATGCTGGACATAGCAATGCCACATTAATTGCACCAGTATCAAGTCAGCCATGGTGGTGTGAATGAGCACTGCCCCCTACAGTCTGTGTAATGGGAAATGTAGCCCCCAGCTGATGGGAAGGCTACTGGGAGCCTTGCTGTAAGAGGTAAACCACTGCAGGTAGTTTTAGGCTGGTCCTGCCTGATATTCTCTCTCTCTCTCTCTCTCTCTCTCTCTTTCTCTCTCTCTCTCTCTCTCTCTCTCTCTCTCTCTCTCTCTCTCCATTCCTCCTTCCTTTCCTTCCTCCTTCCTTCCCTCCTTCCTTGGGGTTAAAATGTGATCTGCTTCCTGACAGCCAGGTTAGCCCCATGTTCTGCTATCATGTTTTCCTCAGCATGAAGGACTCCATCCCCTCTGGACCTGAAGGTAAAATAAACCTTTTCTTCCCTAGATTTCTTTTTTGTCATTGTTTTTTAACACACCAGCGAAAAGTAAGTGATGTACCATTACACTGAACCCTGTAGGTCTAAAGGTTTACAAGTTAATCAAAACAATGTTAATAATTATTCTTAAGCAATGATCTATAAGTATTGAGTATCTGGGTCTCCCAAAGAGATAGTTAATCAGTCATCTGATTAACACACATAAACACACACACACACACACACACACACACACACACACACACACACGGCATATGCACCTTTAAGTAACATTTTCTACTTCCTCTTAGTTTCTGTGATGGTTTGTTTTGCTCAGTCCAGGGAGTGGCACTATTAAAAGGTATGGCGCTGTTAGAGTAGGTGTGGCCTTGTCGGAGTAGATATGTCACTGGATTTGGGAAATAAGAGTCTCATCCTGGCTGCAAGGAAGCCAGGATTCTGTAGCAGCCTTCAGATGAAGATGTAGAACTCTCAGCTCCTCCTGCACCATGCCTACCTAGATGCTGCCATGTTCCTGCCCTGATGTAATGGACTGAACCTCTGAACCTGTAAGCCAGCCCCAATTAAATGTTTTCCTTATAAGAGTTGTCTTGGTCATGGTGTCCGTTCACAGCAGTAAAACCCTAACTAAGACAGTTACCAAGTTCTATTTTGGTTAGGAATCACAGCTGTAAAACTAAACTCAGTTCCTTACACTTCTCCATGATGCTGCCCTTCGATTTTGCACAATATATTATTGTATATTATTTCAAATCAAATAATAAAAAAATGTTTATCTCAGAAAAATAGACATAAAATCCAGAAAAGAAAATGCAATGTATTTGAAAGATTTTTCCATCCATGACTAAATCTGACTTATGACCCAAAAAAAGAAAGTAGAGAATGCAAAGAAATCACTAATTGATAAATAGTACAGGAAAGAACTTAACATCATGAATGTCAGTGAAGGGTCCCTGTAGCCTAGTGGGTTTCAGAACCGCAAATAGGAAAGAGCAGGCCTCTGAGACCAGTCAAGACACAGAAGCCCTGGGCTACCCTCAAGGACAGACACACTAAAGACAATGCAGCCACGTGTCCCAGTGAGGATTGCTAATGCTCTGACGAATCACCTTGACCAAAAGCAAGTTGGGGAGAAAGGGTTGTTTTAGCTTGCACTTCCAAATCACCATTCTGTAATGAAGGAAGTCAGGACAGGAACTCAAGCAGGAATCTGGAGGCAACCGAAGATGCCGAAGAAGCTTTGAAAGGGTGCTGCTTACTGGCTTGCTCCTTGTGGCTTGCTCAGCTTGTTTTGTTTTGTTTTGCTTTGCTTTGCTTTGCTTTATTTTTGATAGAACCCAGGACATCAGCCCAGATATGGCCCATAATGGGCTGGTTTCTTCCACATTAACCACCAATTAAGAAAATGTCTTACAGGCTTGCCTAAAGGCCGATCTTCTGGTGGCATTTTCTTGATTGACATTCCCTCCCCCTCAGATGACACAACTGTAGTCAGCACACCATGCCTGCAGAAGGCTGGCAGAAAGTGATTTCCAAACTGCTTTTTGTTCAAGCTGCCAGTCAGCCTTCCTGTGGGAAATAGAAACATTTCAGACATGCAGTGTCTTCTGTATGCTACCATCATGTTTTCTTTCTTGGAAAGCAGTTTTATCAGTAGGAAGTCTGTAGGTACAGAGCCAATTAAATGCACTGAGATCTCTCTCAAGGCCTTTACACCTCCCCCCATCTTTCCCTTTCCTCTTCTCTTCTCACGTAAAAGTCTAGAGGACAGAACAGAATCACTATGTAACTCCAAGAAACCTTTGGGCATGTACGTCATTCTTTCTGATTGCTACCGTTAGTATCTGCACCCTCACTCCATGCCTGTCAGGGGTCCAGCCATCCATATATGTGTCAGAGGAAGAAAACTTAAAAAGCACACAGAGGAAAGATCTCGGAAATCTGAATCACTTACATCTCTTCACCACATCCATTCCTTAAGGGCAAAGGTCATCATGGGTGAATACATTAGTGAACACATAAAGATTCTCCCAAATAGCAAGCATTAAATATTGGTTTGGCAACTAGAAATATAATAAAATATATTCTCCACTCCAAACAGAAGAGGGTTAAAAGATGTAAAGATTGAGATGTGGTTGCAGAGACGGCTCCGCAGTTAAAATCACCTGCTGAGCTTCCAGATGACCCAAGTTCAATTCCCAGCACCCACTTTAGGTGACTCAGAACGTACCAAAATCTAGCTCCAAGGACATCCTCTTCTGGCCGCTATGGGTGCCTACACATGCACACACAAGCACAAATAAATCTCAAAGAAGAATTGAGACAGTTCATTTAGTGGGGTGCCTGGTGTGTTATGGGGATCCTGGTGTGTTATGGGAAGCCTGGTGTGTTATGGGGAGCCTGGTGTGTTATGGGGAGCCTGAGGACTGGGGTGCCTGGTGTGTAATGGGGTGCCTGGTGTGTTATGGGGTGCCTGGTGTGTTATGGGGAGCCTGGTGTGTTATGGGGAGCCTGAGGACTGGGGTGCCTGGTGTGTTATGGGGAGCCTGGTGTGTTATGGGGTGCCTGGTGTGTTATGGGGTGCCTGGTGTGTTATGGGGAGCCTGGTGTGTTATGGGGTGCCTGGTGTGTTATGGGGTGCCTGGTGTGTTATGGGGTGCCTGGTGTGTTATGGGGTGCCTGGTGTGTTATGGGGTGCCTGGTGTGTTATGGGGAGCCTGGTGTGTTATGGGGAGCCTGGTGTGTTATGGGGTGCCTGGTGTGTTATGGGGAGCCTGAGGGTTGCAAGGTGGCTTTCCATTCTGTTTTATAACATGATGGAATGGCAAGCAAAGAAAAGAACCGTGTGCAGGGAGGGAAACGCAGTCCTAGCATATGCCGTGGTTCATCTACAAACAGCTCATGAAGTGATTTCGCACTTTTCATAAGAAAGTGAACACTCAATTTATTTTACCAAAAAAAAAAAATCATAGTTATATTTGTAGAATGGAAAGAGAGGTGGTAGAGGGGCTTGGAAATGGAAAAGTCTAACTGTTCATCTGCCATAACAGAAATGCATTAGGTATGTCTCGGAGCGATAAATTAAGAAATTGTATGAGTGTCAGCATAACATTTAAAAGATAATTACCAAGAGCAACAGCTACATGTTTAGAGATGGGGTCAGACTGGGAGGACTAATATTACTTCTTCCGATCTTAATGTATTGTACTACTTAGATGAAAAGTTTAGACAAGGTTTTACAATTTAATGACTACGGTAAGTGTTTAACTTGGCAAACAATGTGAACAGTGTAAGCCCATTCTCAGAGTCTGGGTGGGAAAAGCATACTGCAGGAAGCAGGTGCTGTTCCACACAAAGGAAGATGAGCTTACCAGAAGACATCTGCAAAGGCATCCTCCTGACTCCCCACCCCTCCACCCGACTCCCCGCCCCCAGCCTCCATCAGTCAGGAGGCTCTTTTGCTCCTGGGAGGACCTTCATGTGACTGATGGTAAATTCAGACTTAAAATTGCTAATTGTGTCTGAATGTGAATTAAAACATAATTGAGATTTATGTTTTAAACAGATATTTTAGGGACTGGAGAGGTGGCTCCACAGTTAAGAGTACTTGCTGCTCTCCTAGAGGAATCAGGTTCAATTTCTGGCACCCATACAGGTACCACT
Organism: Mus minutoides; assembly: GCA_902729485.2. Taxonomy (NCBI): domain Eukaryota; kingdom Metazoa; phylum Chordata; class Mammalia; order Rodentia; family Muridae; genus Mus; species Mus minutoides. Next base: position 62,446 of record LR750086.1, on the reverse strand, counting down.
CATTCCCACATACATGGTGCCCAGATGACGTACATGCAGGCAAAACACCCACACACATAAAATAGTTAAAAATAGTGATTTTTAATTTAAAAAATAAAGTAAAATAAAAATTAAATCAGATTTTTAAGGGAAGGACCATCTCTCCAGACCCGCACTGCCTTTGTTATTTTATTATATTAACTCTGTTTCCTTTCCAGCACTTGGGAGGCAGAGGCAGGCTGATTTCTGAGTTCAAGGACAGCCTGGTCTACAGAGTGAGTTCCAGGACAGCCAGGACTACACAGAGAAATTATCTCAAAAAAACCAACCAAACAAAAACAAACAAACAAACAAACAAACAAACCCTCTTGCTGTCTTCCAATAATGTCAAGCTAGAAACACATAGGCTTTGGGGAGATGCTCTAATCCACTATAGAACATATAGGTGTATATGAAGAGATGATAGATAGATAGATTGATAGATAGATAGATAGATAGATAGATAGATAGATAGATAGATAGAGTTTAGGCTTCATTTGCCCTTTCTGTAATTTCTGTCTATTGTCTATTACAGGGGTTAGCTCATCTACACCTTCCATCAGGGACTAGATTTTCTCTCCTGCTACCATCTCCTACCTCCTGGGTTGACTCAGCTACCCTGCAAAACTCTGTAGCTGCAGTCAAATTTCTACCCAGAAATGGGTGTCTCCACTTCCTCCATCTTTGTTGGCACAACACAGAAAGCCTTTGCTTTGAGCTGTCCTTGATATCCTGGGCAAGATTCTGCCTTCACCTCAGTGACCTGTCATCTGCCTACAATGGCACAGGTGGAGCTGTCAGTCTTGGAGGACTCCACGAGGACCAGGACACCATCAATCACTCATTTACTTTCTGACCTTCACCCAATACTTACACTGGGTTTGCCTCAAGCCCAGAGCCTTGCCTGGATCCTACAGAAGACAGGATAATTGGAGGAGGGCTAGAGCATGGTACCTGATTCTCCTGCACAAAGCTTTCTTTCTCTTCCAGCCTCCTACCCCTTTCTCTGTCTGTCCACACTGGTGAGTGAATCTATAAACTATCCCTAGTGCCAACAGCCTCAGGTTGTACGTAGCTTCAGCTGTCAATTTGACAAAAAGTTAGTGTCACCTGGGAAGAGGGCACTTTAACTGAGGAATTCCACCATCAGTCTGGCCTGTGAGCATGTCTTTGAGGGCATTTTACTGATTAACAACTGATGTAAGAGGGTCTAGCCCACTGTGTGCAGTGCTATGCCTGGGCAGGTGGGTTTGGACTATATAGCCGAAGTAGCTGAACAAGAACCTCGAAGCAGGTCAGTATTCCATGTTCCTCCAGGTTCCTTCAGTTCTTGCCTTAGCTTCCCTCCATAATGGACCATTATGAAATAAACCCTTTCCTCTCCAATTTGCTTTTGGTCGTGGTGTTTGTCACAGTAATAGGAAGCAGACTAAGACAGCCTCCAGCAAAAGGATGCTGAGGGTGTGTACCCATGACTGAACAAGTTAAGTTCCTTGAGTATTTTCAAGAAGAAAACTAAAGGCATGATGGGGAATTTCAGTGGCTCCCAATGAGAAGGGGAAGAGGGGGGCTTACCATGGAAGTAGAGCTGTCAGGTGACAGAGAGACAGTGCTAGGAGTGGGAAATCCTACTCACTTTGATGGAGTGAAGTGGGAGTGAGGTAGTTCTGTATTTGGTACCTTAACACGCTTCCTCTAATGTGAGGCAGTCAAGACCAAGCTAAGCTGTCCTTGGTGAAAAATATGTACTCACAGTGGCCAAGGAGGGGTATGATTTAGGCCACATCTTCATTTATGAGGATGGGTTCATTTCCATCTCCATTCCCCATGACTACAGTGGCACGGGATGTTGAAGCTTAGAAGCTCAGTGACATAGTTCTTGTTCAGTGAGAGCAATTCCAGTTTAACTTGGGGAACCAGGCCAGCACTTGATGCCTGGGAAACTTCTTTGTACTTGCACTCTGCAACTGCCCAGTAAGAAAGCTCTGCTCTCCTTTTACCACATCAAACACAGGGTGGCATACCCATGATCTGGAAGGGGCTGGCCATGCCAAGATGGCTAGTCTCATTGGCTCTGGTGGGTTTGTTTCTTGTGTATGATCTCAGTCAAAGTGAAAAGCTGGAAGTGCTGTGACTGGCAGCCTAGAACCCAGAATATGGAGTAGACCTTGTAACGAACACTCATGGATTCCCATTTATAATGTTTCAACTCACATTTTTTTTAAATTTTCTGATGATGCAGTTGCGTGTCCACACAACCATTCTGCCTAAACCTTTCATCATATATTCATACACTTCAATAAATTACAAGCGACATAATTTGAATAAACTTCATAGTATACAATTCTCCCAACTGTAGGTCAATATAAGAGTTTTGATCACATTTAAGATAAGCTATACTGAGCTATTATGTTCCATAAGTCATGTGTATTCATGCATTTCTTGGGAAATTTTCAACTTATGCTGGTCTTGTAACACTACTGCAAGCCAAGGACTATTTAAGATCCTAAGCACATACAGTACCTACAGCAGCAGGCTAGAGTACCTGTGAGCCTTTGGCCAGGGATAGAACAGTAGCCAGACATGGTTGTGGATATAGTGAGCTCTGCCAAACAGGTATTAAATCCCTGGGAAAAGAAGCTCTCCCCCAAACAAAGTTATAGTATTTTAGATACAAGTATATGGGATAAATTTTTGCATCAAGGACCTGTTTGCTATCTTTGAAGAATGTCTTTTCTATGGCTACTGCTGGGACAAGATGAAGAGCTGGACTATTCTCCAAGAGTGCACAATGCAAACCTCCCATGTTGGGCACCATATGAAGCATTAGAGCAGCATCTTAAATTGTTCCTCTATATTTGACCATTAGGAACTAGACCTGAGCTGTGGAAAGTTGGTTCTGAGAAACGAGTCAGCTGTGCAAAGCCACCTCCATCAGGGCAGGCTTGGGGGTTCTGAGCAGTGAACTCTACCACAGCAGTGGCAGGTTCTATCAAGTGAGTAAAACCATAGAAACTGAATGGCTGCCAGGAGAGGGATGGTTACCACAGAGAAACAAGACTTAGGAACAAATTGGAGGAGGGGCATTGGCAAGTCCATGGAATTTGTTTTAAACCCAGAATCTTAGAAGGGAATTAAAAAGACTAGCAGGAACATGCAGTCTCTGAAAATTAGGTTTATTTGGTGAGTCAAGGAAGAATTGAATCAGCCTAAGAAACAAGAGTCAGTCTTTTCTGTCAGAGCACTGGCTACAGAAAAGAAAAAGGAAAGGCAAAAAAAAAAAAAAAACCCAGAAAATAAAAGGCATACCGATTAAACTCCAGGGATGAAAGACTGTACAGGGAGAAAAGCCAGGAGCCTCTAAGGCCACTCTAGCAGATCTGAAAGGAAAGAAGCTGTACGTGGACCCCATGGCAATAAGCCATGATGGGGTGAACGAGATCATAGTTATTACCAGATCAGAGGGAGCTATGAGAGCCAACGTGGTCTGCACAGCAGGTAAGTAGGGACAGCAAGTACTCACTGCAGTGAGAACCTGGGGCCATGGAAGCTCAGGAGACTCTGAAGGTTCAGCCTGTTTGAGTGGCAGGTTCCAAATTAACAAGAGCAATGGAGAAGAGCTCTGAGATGACTGGATGCTTACAGGACAGATGAACACTTACAGGACAGATATGTAAGTGTCACACTGAGGTGGTGGGGGCGGGGAGGAAGACCCAGAAATCCAGAATAAGAAATTGCAGGAATTAAGAAATAAGCTTCAACATCAGGAGGCAGCCTGGGTTTGTACACAGAGAAAACATGCCTAAAATATACATAGGATTAGGTATGGGAAGGAAGATATGGATTAAAGGCTGGCTGACCCAGGCTTGAGTTAACACCAGGGCCATTCAGGACCCTTCCTAGGTGGGTTACCTGAGGGAAGATGCTGGAGGACCTTATAGTTGCCCAGGAACACAGCCAACAAGGAAGAAACAAGTCGTAATGATTAGAAAACCTTGGGCTTCATTGTGATTTCTAAGCAGGACAAGCTTAACTGGTACCTAAAGACCCAGCTGGGTCCATGGCTCACTCGTGAGAAAGGTTCTTTGAAGAGGCTGAGATCACCCTGGCATTGCCTAGAGACTACAGGGTTACAGAAAAGCCCTCCACGTGACTCCAGAGAACAAAACAGAGCAGGAGATAATGGGCATGTATCCTCAAGTTTTATCTAAAAAGCCAAAGCTTTTCATCCAGACTTTCTTCAGACTCAGGAATGGAGAAAAAATATCTCATTGTGAGACTGGAGATATGTGTGTGCTCCTGGCACCAACAGCCTAAACTGTTCAGATTGTCATTTGAGTTCCTCAAATCATAACTGAGTTTAAGAGAGAATTTGAGGGAATGAATGGGGTACAATAAATAATTATCTTGGAGGGGCTTCAACTAAATTCCCTCCCCTCCCCCATTTCAAGGTGCAATCACGGTTGAGCCCAGGTTTATTGAGCAGTGGACTAAGGGGTCAGACCCTCCCTTATTATGATGCTAAAAAGTGAGACTGTTTCTGCTGTGAGACGCAGGAAGGGTTCTGATAAGCACGCAACATCATGGAGAGTTAAGGTTTTGGCTGCATCATGGCAGTACTTTGGCTCTCCTTGGTGCCAGAAAGCCCCTTGAGGCTGGTTGCTGACACAATACAATAAATACGACTATATATTGTATTGGTGACACAATACAATAAATACGACTATACAATCCAAGGTCAGCAAGAGCAATGTGACTGTGTATACTGACCCCACAAATGGAGGGCAGAATCTCACAGCTAGTTATGAGGACAGATCATCTGGACACCCAGGATGGGGAGCTTAGGTTGAAGACAGTGGGGAGAAGGTGAGTGTAGCTACAGTCTTGGCCCCTCTGCTGAAGTAGAGGTACAGATGTCTGCACTCACGTTACAGCACCCTCCTTTTAGACTCTCAGTAACATCCACTTTGAGGTATCTACAATAGAATAAGATAAACTTTAATGGGAGATGCTACATGGAAGGAAGATGTACAGTCTCTGCTTCTGTCGGTACCTCAACCACAACTATCAGGACAGTGGTCTGAATGCCAACTGCCGGTACATTTCTGGTCTTCACCAGAAACTCTGTGGCTTCCAGAGCCAAACACCAAGAAAGAAGAAGCAGGGTGTCACCAAATAGCACAGCAACATCCTTACCAGGCTCCAGAGTCTTCAAAGCAGCCTGAACAGAAATCATCCTGTGCAAACTTAATAGTGTGCCCTGCCTGGGCTGCCTTCCTTCCCACGCCCCTCCTCTACAACCCTTGCTGGCATTTTCAACACCCTCAAATTCTGGCTTCCAAGCAGACTTTCTGGTCTTAGCAGAAGGCTACTTAAGACTGCCATCTTTGGAGATTGCTAGAGAACCAGTTTATTCATTTAAACTTTGTAAATAAAGAGAAAGAAACTAATATTTATCCTCCCTGACATATAAGAGATGGCATTATCTCAATGACTTTTACCAAAGACAATACCTTTATAGAAGCCCTCTGGCTAATAGCAAGAGGAGAACAAATTAAAATATCGTTTGTAATTAGTAAAGAATCACTACTGGAAGCTATGGTCATTGATTTCTAACCTTGAAGCAAACAACCGATCCCCATAATTTACCTTCCTTAGAAACACATGATATTACCACCTGTGTATGGTGTATGGTCTGTCATGTATCCCCCAAATCTGGGAAAATCTGTAATTATGGTATTAGAGTAGATACAAGGAACTCAGAAAGACTGAACTCTAACCTGCCAGGTCCAAACTGAGAACTCCACACCCCGATCAATTCTTCTGTCAGCAATAGCAATAAGTGTGAGAAAGAAATCAGAGATGAAGGGCTGTTCAGGAGATTTAAGTGACTTATCAGCTACCTGCAATGATGGCCCCTGGGGACCCTCTCTGAGGCAACAGCAAAAAGGGAGGTGGAGAGGGGACAGGAGCTGTAGAACGAAGGAGAGAGAAAAGGCTGTTTCTTCAGTAAAATTTACATACTAATTGGGTACATGTCTAGCAAGACTGCCTTTTCCCATCAGAGAAGGAAAAGTAGCTGTGAATTCTAAGTGGAGAGGGAGAAGACTTTGGAAATGAGACAGCAACATGGAGAGCACTGGCACTCTACTTTAGAGTGTGCCTGCTTTTAGTCTTAGTTTATGCCAAGGGGGGAGGGCTAAGCCATTTCCCATCAAAGCCTGCTGTGTCTGCCTGCCCTCTCTCCTGCGTTTCTCATTTCCTTCTTGGTTTCCACGTGAGCTGAGCACCCATTCATCTCTACAGAAAGCGCCCCGGTGCCCTAACATGCATCATGAGTCAAGATGCAAAGAGCTCTTTTGACTTCCTGAGGAACTTGAACAGGAAATGCTTGGTGCACTTACTTAAGGGGGCGGTTCCTCTGAGCTGCAAACCTTTTTTTTAAGACAGGGAAGGAGACTAAGGTATTAGTTAGCATAAGTATGCACTTCAGTGTCTCTCCCATTCATTCACCTGAGCAGGTGCAGAGTCCCTTAATCATAACTGTCAAGAAAGGAAAGCTTGCAATTTCTACCATTTAAAGGGGGAAATGACAAAATAGGGGATGAGGGAGGAGAGGAAGGGAGAGAATTACATGAAATGGACGTATATGTATTTTGGAAGGCAGGTGGAGGGAGGGCGGTGGGGAATAGAGTGAATGAGTTCATCTATTTCCCTGTGATGTGTGAATAATGAAAACTCCTTTGAATAGAGAAAAATAGGAACATTTGATCTTACAATGGAACGGGAAACTAAAGACCTTTCAAAATATTCAAAAGTGCATAGGATAAATATTTAGAAAGAAATGCTTAAATTACAGATTGTGTACACTCATTCATACCTCCTCAGATTCTGAGGGACGGTGGTGTTAGGAGGACTGATCACTTGTTTCTGTTTTTAGGCTGAGCACGTACGTATATGTCTGCATCTTGGAGTAGCCCAGGGAGGGCTTACTTCTACTGGAAAAAGCAGAATAGGGGGGTTTAGAGAGGAGGGCCTCAAGGAAGTGCTTGGAAAAGCACCAACAGGTAAGAAAGAAACATGAAGAAAAGGTGGACACAATGGCAGCTATGGGACATCTGTTCTCCAGGGGCAAGCATCAAGGGGAATCAGCACCATGGCTGCTTAAGGCTTTATTCGTGCCATGCTGGGGACAATCTCTCTGCACCCTGAGCCCATCTCCTCCAAACTCTGGTAAAATACTTATCATTTAACACACTTGCAGAGCCAGAGAGTGAGAGTCTGAGGATGAGCCAGAGCAAGAATAAATGAGGGGGACAGAGTACAAGAAGCTGACACTGGGGCAACCTGAAAGCCAGGGCAGACTTGAGTGAATCTGGGCAGATGTGGATGGGAGAACAAGCATTTGCAAGGACAGAGCTATCCTGTAAGAACCCGAGGGGAAGAACTGTGAAGACCTTTGCAGCTTCACCTCTGGGGGTCGCCGGGGTAAGACACACCATACTCCCTTGTCTCCTTGCCCACAGAGGGAAGCAGACTTCTGCAGATAAGTGGGGAGGAGGCCTCTGGTGAGAGATCTGCTCTGTTAGTGCAGACTGGAGAGAGTGCCTGCCAGACTCATTCAACCCTTGAGGCAGCTGACTGGCTGGTTTGTCAGTTCAGTTTACCAATGATCAACACCAAAATGACAAAGTTACAATCCACGCATGAGTCACCAGAGGGCCCTGCAGCTGCCTCTGTGCACTGGGCTTCACTTCCAGTAGTGTGGCAGGGAGATGTTGATGCCTGAGTCATCAAACACCTGAACAATCAGAGCTGAATTAGTCGATGGATAGCACAAGGCACAGCATCAAAATGTTGTACAAAACCAGCATATCTTCATGTCACGTGGAACAGAAATGTATTACATCATTTACCCCGGGAAGTACTCACATGGCTGTCAGGACACGTAAGCTGTAGTACACCCCAGTTGCTTGACTCAGCCTGCCCAAAACTTATCTGATGCCTCCCATGACCACTAATATGCCCTTAATATTATTTTCTGTAACTTATAATACTAAATCAAATGGAGTGAGTTTTTTAAAGTTTCTATGACTAATGCCCGTATCAAATAATCTATGGGGAAACATAGTCGCAAATAATTCAACTACAGTTCAGAAGGACTCATGCATGCTACAGATAAGAGAACTCAGAGAGAGCAAATAGCAAGTATAACCAATGGGTACTGGCCTGAGACATTAGCAAAGAAACCAAATCCCAGAGAAAATCCCACCTAGAGGACAGAGATCTGAACACAATGTATATTTTCCAGAGAGGCAGGCAAGCAGGCAGGCAGATAGACAGGCAGGTAGGCAGACAGACAGACAGATGCATGTGAGTGGGAATAGGGACCCACTGTATAGAAGAGATAATTAATCTACTAACTGTCTGTACTGTTGCCAGAGTCCTAGGCTGGATTCCCAGCACCCACATGGAAGCCCATAGCTGTCTGTAGCCCAATTCCAAGGGCCCCAACACCTTCTTCTGGCCTCCTCGGGCACCAGACAGCACCTGCTGCAGAAATACACATGCAGGTAAAACACTCATACACATTAAGTTAATTAAAATTTGAAAGTTATTAAAGCATTACAAGCAACACTTCCAACAAAATCAAAGAATACAATGAACCACTAGTTAATTATTTCTTATTATCAAGACAGTAAATGGCTGTACAAATAAGGTCTTTACAGAGATAAAGGAAATCCCTCAGGAAAGGGTGGCAATTTCCTTCTTGAGTATTCTAGAAGATCTTAACCTCATAGGTCCCCCATACAAGGAAAGGCACCTACCTGTTTGAGAAAAGTGCTTGTCACCAACAAGGGATAATCGGCATCAGAGACCAGAGGGAATGTTGTTTAACAACATAAGTGCCTCCTCTTGGCACCCCAACCTTCGGACAATTATGTTTAGTATTCCTTTTGGCACGAGGTTAATTGCTCACAGGTTTCAAAAGCAGCTGATGTCAATTCAGCTTTCCCTCACTTTCCATGGGAGGATCCCAGCCCAGAGTGACATACCACAGAAATGGGAGTCGGAAAGGTGAGAGACAGAAGCACCAGCAAATGTTAATATTGTAAATACTAAAATCCATGCCAGTAAAGTGAAAGATGAGCTGAACATATACACACGGGAAGTGTCGAATCTCAGAAAACCTGTACTCTGCAAATAATGGAGTGCAAGTGTTAGAACTCATTTTCTAAAAATGAGCTTTTATCATGGAAGTCCATTGATGGAGAGGCATCCCTTTCCTCCTTATTTAGATGCTATTTGGTTAGGTTAATAAATACATTTAAGGTCTCGATCATCTTTTAATTCAGCTGCACAAACAGGGACAGTTGGGATTTGATTGTGGAAAGAATGATTCGGTCATTTGAGAAAGCCCTTCCTTTATTTGCTCAGAACATGGTTTTGGCATTCTATTAACATTTCCAAATTGAATGAGCCTGTCTCTTTGTGTTAGGCAATAGTCTAAGAATAGGGAGAGACCAACGATCATTAGCAATCTATTGTCCTTGCTGACAAATTAGAAACCGGCCTGGCCGGAACATTAAGTTACAAGGGCAACAGGGATGTCTGAAGGATCAGTGGTGCAGATGAGTGTGCCACAGGCCATTCTGGCTCCTCCCGTGCAGTCAGCGCACGGAGGCCTTTCCTCGCACTCACTGAACGCCGCTGAAGTGAACATGCACACGCAGTTCCCACACAGCGTCCACACGTGGGAGCCTTCCATGATCCACACAAAGGAAGGCAAACACACACGCTCACATGGGCCTGCAGTGCACGGCCACACACCAGCTCACACAGACACATGCTGAACAAGCTCCACTCCCTTCCCAAGAAAGGGGACACTCCATGCCAGAGCCCTGGAGACTCGCAGGAATTTTCCTCTATGTCCAGTCTAGAGCAATCTAGACCCAGAAGTGGGCCATGGGTCTTCTTTCAAAATGTGATGTCAGAATGCCAGTGAGCTGAAAACATAGGACAGCAGCCCAGAGCCCCTGCACAGCCTCGTCATTCACTGCGCACGAACCCCCCACCCCCAGCAAAGTCCATGTACCAGTTATAGATGTAACTCAGTCTGTCTCAGAGGAGGAGGAAAGGCACCTACCTGTTTGAGAAAATTGCTTGTCACCAAATGATACAAACAATGAGGGCTCCATCTGCTCTGGTCAATACAAGTGACTTTATTCTACCAAAGATGATTTCTCGTAAAAAGGCTTGCCTATCAAAATTGTGAACCGCACCTGCCATCGCCAACTCCTCTTGACAGTCTGTTCACTTCAATGCACACAACCAAAGTGGCAAGCAGCCACTTACTGAAAGTGCCACTGTGTCAGTGCCACTGCAGTCAGGACAATGAATAGAATCCACTCAAAACTTAACCCACTGGAAACCTGTCCACACCCAGCAGCAAAAGGATGAGAAAGCTGAGAAGAGGTGTGGTGGGGATGAGGTGGGCAGTGATCCTGTAACCTCCTGACAACAAACTGCATCTCTAGTGATCCTCATGGAAGAAGACATTGAGTTTAAAGAATAAAATGTGCCTGGAACCCTCACTGTGTGAAATGCTGTGTGAAATATGTTGTTGATATGTGTCAGAGTCAGGGGCTAGGAGATAGTGTCAATTTCACAACTACTTGGCTGTGGGGCTACCCACAGACAGCCTGGTCTCCAGTCGGGTAAAGATCTAGAACCCCGGGGGACCCAATGGGTGGTGATTTCCACCTACATGGGATGGAAGGTGTTCAATCATGTCTCCTGGACCAATGGCTCCTGTCAAAGTTACGGCCCCCATAGCCCCTGCAGGAGAGGTGTGTGACTGTCAGTTCCGCAGACAATGTCCCAAGCTCCTGGCATTCTGGATAGACTCCATGCCCACAGTTACCTGACTATAGCCAGGTATGCTCCTCCCACAGTTACCTGACAACAGCAAGGTAGCCCAGCCCACTATAAAAGGGGCTGCTTGGGCCCTTCTCTCTCTCTTAAACTCTCACCTTTCTTACTCTCCTCTCTAGCCCTCCTCTCTCTCTCCCTCCAACCCCCTAAGTGGCCATGGCCAGCCTCTCTCCTTCTTTCTACTTTCTCTCTTTCTCTCTAGTTTTCTACAATAAAGCTCTAAAACCATACACTGTCTCTGCCCATCAAGGCCCACCATGCTTGAACGATGGGATAGGCTTTCCCCTAGCGAGCTGTGTCTAACCTCCCACTGGAAGGCCTTCCTGTGCTCCAGCGGGACCAAGAACTCTCACCTGCATGGGAACCACCCAGCTCCCCCCACCCACCGCCCTCTCCTCCCTTTGGCCCCGGGACTGACAGAGCTGCCCCCGGGGGGCAGGTGTGGGGTGGCTCTTCCACTGTGTTCATTGGTGTATGGATGCCTGAAGCTGAGAACCTGGTGCCTAGGACTGGCCCTTGTCCACCACCCTCCGAACTGGGGTACATGGCTTCCCACAGCCAAACACCCACCCAGGTCCTTGTGGAGAGTGTGTAGCAGTCCTTCCGAGTCTGCCCACCCAGAGAACCAGAACTCTGGTGGAGCTCAGGTTTTCTCCCACTCCCTTTATTTCCCCCCCACCCCCCACCCCCGCATCCTCTGCCCCACACTTGGCCATCTAAAAACTTCCGTAATTTAATATTTTTTTCCAAAGCAGACACTTTGCTAGGTATGCATCCCAATAAAGCAACAGTGGCACGTGTGCTTGTTATCTATTGCTCTAAAGCAAAACGACTTCAGTATTAGGGGCTTAAAATAATTTATTATTATGTTCTACAGTTTGAATATCCCTTCCAAAGCACTTCAGAAATTCAATTATTCAATTATTCAATCATACTAGTATTCAAAGGTGGGACTTTAGGAAGAGACTGGGTGATGCAGGAGGGGCTGCCACAATAGACATGTCTTATTGCAAGAACAAGCTGATTCCCTCCACGTTCTCTTGCTCCCACCCTCTCTCTTGAGCACATGCTCTCTGGCCTTGTGACACCACGTTATGACACAGCAAGAAGGAAGAAGGGCCGCAGATTCCGTCCTGTGATCTCAGACTCCTCGGCAACAGTTACTCTAAGACATCAGTTTCGTCTCTTTCTGAATTGCCCAATCTATGGTATTCTGTAACAGCAGCAGAACACAGGCTAAGACAGGATATTTCATGGTTCTAAAGGTTTACTGGGCTCTGTTGAGCACTTCTTTACTGGAGATCTTGTATTAGTCAGGATTCTCTGGTCAAATAGAACACTTCTGTGTGGGAGCACATGTGAGTGTTAGGTGTCCTGTGATGGTTAGTGTTCTAGATCAATGTGGATGAGTCATGACCAGATTCCAAAATCAAACTGTCAGCAAGGTGACTTGTTCCCTACAAAGGCAGGACCTTCTGGTACCTGTTGGCATTCTGTAGTGTGGTCACCTGTGCCCATGGTTACATCACTGCCTCTTCTGCATGTGCTTTATCTCACTTATTAAACATAAGCCCGGGAGCATCTTCCCATATTAAAACCATTATTACATTACTGTCGTAGCTAGGTTTCCATTGCAATGATAAAAGGCCATGCCCAGAACAACCTCAAGAGGAGAGGAATTGCTTCAGCTCACATGTCTTGATCACGGTCTTTCATGAGGAGAAGCTGGGAGAGAAAGCTGGAGATCGGAACCGAAGCAGAGGATGTACTCATGCTTATTGACTGCTTTCTTAGAGAACCCAGGACGGCCAGTCCAGAGGTGACACCACTCATTGGGCTGGGCCCCTCCCCATCAACTACTCATTAAGGAAAATGCCCTACAGGCTTGCCTACATACCCATGTTATGTTTGCATTTTCTCAAATGAACTTTCCTCCTCTCGGATGACTCGAGCTGTGTCAAAGTGACATAAAACTAGCCAGCACAATTATACCTGCAAGGGACTAGGATGTCTCTACCATGGGGGAAGAGTCATCTTAGCCAAATACGCTAAATGTAACGCAAATTTGTTTATTCTAACTACCATCATATTAAGACATTATGCTACCTCTAGGCATGATTCTCATTTTCTATGTTTTTTCTCTAGTATACTTATTCATAATTTCTCTTTATTACATTCCTGCTTTCTATTGGTGAGATCAAATTTTCTCTTGCTAATGTAATGTTTACAAATGCTATGTGTGGTTTTATACTGCTCGCTTGCCCTTGGGTCTCTCATCATTAGAGCTAATAAGAACTTAGGGTCTCAGGAGCAGGCTCACCCTAAGCACAATGACAGTTCATAATCTGCAGCAGTCCTGCCTGTCAGAGTCTCCCAACCCCCTTCCTACCTGCTTTCCTCCTGGAGTAAATCCCATTTGAGCTGTGTTAGGCAGCAGACATTTTACTAGGCTTTAACCTCATAAATCCCTGCCTAGATCTGAATGTCCTCTGTCTTTAAGTGAGGAAATTAAGGATTCAAAAAGATTGAACTTGGCCCAGATTAAATTTAAATTCTTAAATTGCAGTGTTGGATTTCCAGCTGTCTAGCCCTCAGCTTCCCCCCCCCCATGTGTTGTTGTGACAGTGTGTCACAAAGCCACTCTGAAGAGCTGCTTACTTCTTTCACTCATGTATCTTGTCTTCAAATAACAACATGCACCCTGTTCAAAGATGCCTGACACAGTCTAATTGACTTTTTCAAACTTACTTACAATAGTGTATTACTCAGTGTTCTCAAGAGGAGCAGAACAAAATGAATGAATATATATATATATATATACAAACACACATATATGTGCACACACACACACATACACACACTATTTAAGTGCCTCACAGTCTGTGATCTGTCTAGTCTAACAATGGCTATGTCCTAACAGAAAGGCCAAGAATATGGTAGTTGTTCAGTCCGCAAAGCTGGGTGTCTCAGGTGGTCTTGAAACTGTTTTGGAATCCCAGTGAAGCCAAAGCTTCCTTTCCCTTCATGTAGACTGCCACCAGAAGGTGTGGCCCAGATTTAGAGTGGACCTTCCTACCTTCAAGATCCAAACTTATGGTGTGTTCCCACTTCCAATGATCTGATAAAAAAAAAAAAAACCCACAAGTGTGCCCAGCTGCTTGAGTTTTAATTGATTCCAGATGTGGTCACACTGACCAGATCAGCCACCACAAGTAGAGATGTCATTCATTTCAGAATCAAATACCTAATTTAATCTCAGTTCTGCCACTTCCTAGAGAACTAATTTAATACTTGTCATATGATTCTCCTGAGCCTTATTTTCTGTCCTGTAAAATGAGGATAGCAAGAGCTTATCAGTTACTCTGTGTCTCTGTGATAACATATCTGCCAGGAACAACTTAAGAGTAGGAGAATTTACTTCACCCCACCATTTTAAAGAATTCAGTACATAATCTCATGCATGTGGGTATGACAACTGGTGTCAGGAATAAGTGGCGGGGGAAATCTGTCTACTTCCTAGCTAAGCAGGAAGAGACTAGGGATATGTCTTAAATAGGGTTCATTGCTGTGAAGAGACACCCTGACCACAACAACTCCTACAAAGGAAAACATTTAATTTGGGGTTTATTCACTGTGTTAGAGGTTTAGTCCAATATCATCATGGTGGTAAGTATGGCAGTGTGCAGACAGAGTTACTGCTGGAGGAGTCAGAGCCAAGAGTTCTAAGACTTAATCTGCAGGCAGCAGAAGGAGACTGTGTGCCGCACTGGGTATAGCTTGAGCATAGGAGATCTCAAATCCCCCCATAGTGACACACTTCCTCCAACAAGGCTACACCTCCTAATAGTCCCACTTCCTGTGGGCTAAGCATTCAAACACATAAATCTGTGGGGCCATTCCTATTCAAGCCGCCACAGGATAGTTTATCTCCAAAGCCCTGCCCAAGGTGACCTGCTTTCTCCAGCTGGGACTTGGTTCCTGAAGTAAAGACAAACTCCCAGCCTCCCCAGCTAGGTCCAAGCATTTAAATTCAAAGCCTGTGTCAGACACCTCAGACTTAAAGTTGTTTCTACCTCACAGAGTTTTAATGGAACATACTTATGGCCATGCTTTCAAAACTGAATATGTGTATTTAAATTTTGATTGTCTGTTAATAAGAGCAACGAGGCATCACTGGTATACATGGTAATCCCTGGAAACATTGCCATGATGTCCACCTCATTCAAAGAGGGGAGACTAAAACGATTTGCATGGCCCCTTCCTGTTCTCACCTTGGTGTCTATTCGCATGGACCACCTTGAAGTAGGGCCAGCACTGCAGGCCCTATTTTACTTTAGTGCTGCAAAAGAGAGAATATTTATAAAGACGAATAAAGGCAATGATAGACCGTGTTTTTTCATGTTCTTCTTAATATTGGAATAGTGCCCAGAGTGAGATTTTATATTAAGCTTTATTGTCAGGACACTGCCCATTGATCAGAAAGCAGCTCCCAGAGACAGCCCTGAGCTTACATCTGTTGAAACATTAGCTGTAGCTCAGCTAAACAAGGCAAGTAGAAACATCTTATTAAGTTTTTACTGGAGTAGACTGTATGTGCCCCTGTCCATTCTGCTGCAATGAGACCTACAGTTAAGGGCCCCAAATCGTAATCTTCGGAACTGGGTCCAGAAGTACATTCAATATTTCAACGTAACTGAAGACTAACAAAATGGTTTCTACTCCTATAGTACAAAAAATTCTGTGTGTCTGGTAAACAGTGGTTCGTATGTCATTCAGGGATATAGGAAGGAGTGAGTCTTATGGTTATTAAAGGACACAAATTTATAGGGGTGAGGAATACTGCTTTGGAGAAATAAAATAAGCAATCTGTTAAATGTTTTGACTTGGTGAGACTTCAAACAACTACTGATCCAAAACAGTAAGTCAGTGTGCACGGAACGTGCACAGCACTCAAGGGGGCACCTCAAGCCAGAAACGTGCCTCAAAAGCTCAGGAGTTGACCGACGAATCAAAGGACTTCAGCACTAACATCCCTACTGGTTCCAGAACCATGATAGCAAGCACATTTGTGATTTGGGGTGGAAAAAAAATATTTTCAATGTTCCCTTCCTTCTGACATTCTGAAGAACATTGCCTAAAAACAGCCATTTATAAAATCTATAACAACAACAACAAAAAAGAATCAGCCATTAAAACAAAAGATGCCCCTGGCTCTCACAAGATTCCCAAAGGTCTAAGGGCATTGGGTAGATGCTATCACCTATCACTCAAGAAATTTCAGAAGTCTTGAGACCTGTATTTTAAGAATAGGGTGAACAAAAACCAAATTCATGTTCCTTAAAGGTGGGGCATACAGACTGGCTCACAACATAGCTCTACTCTGACGCTAACTTGTCTGGAAATGACAAGGCCACTGCCATCAGCAGCTGTGGTCATATGCACAGGTCCTATCAACAGACAGATGGAAGGAGGGACCGTGAAGGCCACCCTCCCTGCTGATCTACCGAAAGAGTCTGGGAGAGGGGGGAACGTTGTCATCAGATGTATACCCCCTGGAGTGTCCACAAAACCCCACTGGACAGCTCTGAGCCCATAGTTACACAGATGGCCCTGGTTAATTTCAGTGGGCCAGAAAATAAAAGAAGCTATTAATGGGGAAAGGACCAGTAAGGAAGAAGAGGGCTGGACAGGAGTGGGAGGGAGATGAAAGAGGGTGAGCATGAGAGTACTTCGAATGTATTATGTGCATCTATGAAATTATCAAAGAGTACATTTAAGTAAAAAGAGCAGAATGGGAGGGGTCTGTGCAATTTACTTGCAGATGCAATTGTAAAAATACATTTTTTACCAGCCATGGCTGATCGACTCCTCAGACTCGGGAACCAGCAGTTAGAGAAGATTCACTGTATTTCCTCCTAAAAGTGTTTTGTATTCTCTAAAGGTAGCAACCTTCCCTGTTACTTGACAGCATCTATAAAAAGTAGTCCTTGAAAGGACTCTGGCCAGCTTGAACATGGAAAGCATGGTCTGGCAGGCCTTGCCCTTCTCCCCCTACCCCCTCTGCCTTGCTAAAAACCATTAGATTGCATTCCTAAAGCTATCCACCAAGGTCTGTTCCCTTATTTGGCCACTTTCTCCTCCTGAGGCTGACTACCAAATCCAGTTATCAAAGTATTGAAGTCCTGCAATCAAAAGCTCCTTTAGCTCACCCAATTAACACGCTCAATCAAAGCAAACCAAGTCATCCTAGCACAGGTTTCCCCTTTCCCTCTATAAACTGCCATTTTCCTATGGGCCACATCTGTCTCCTTTATCCAGAGGCAATCCTGGGTCCCCCTCTAGGACAAATACCTTCTCCCCTCTTCCCTGTTCCCTTCCCCTCTTCCTGTTCCCTTCCCCCTCTCCCTCTTCTTCTACCTCCTATTTGGTTGTTTTTTTTTTCTTCCTTTTATTCTCCACCCTTTCTCCCATTGGACCAAATATGCCTCCTTTGTGTTGAGAACTTGGTCTTGTGTGTCTGGTGCCAACACTGGTCCTTTCACCTGGGTCTTTTAGTTTAACACCATTCTGCTGCACACAGCCCAGAAGTCCCTCAAGGATATGGATCGTATCTGTTTATCTACTGCTATCTAATGCCTGCCACAATGCTGAGCCCTCGGTAACTATCTGTGGAATGAATAGATGAGCTAGGGATATAGAAGCTGCTGTGTTTGTAATACTCTTTGATCCAGGAGTCACATGAACCATGTCTCTAGGTACCCAATCTGTATAAAGTAGCTCAAAAAGCAAACTTCTATCCAACCATCTGGATTCAGACTAACTGAATGTGGCTGATGACTTATTTAATCTTAGTTTCAGTGTATTAAACTGTAAAAAAATAATGTGTTCTGTTTGAATCTTCATTGCAAGAATAAAATAAAAATAAATATAAAGGCCTAGTACTACTAGAATAGCAAAAGCTATTTTTCTATTTTATTCTTAAATCTTATGTCTGGATCGGGTCAGTTGACAGTACTTTCCTGAAGTGCTAGCCCGAGGATGGTAGGCTCCTACTCAGGTTCATTGAAAGCTTGTCATGAGTAATTAGTAACATCTGCCAAGGGTGAAGAAAAGAAAACAGGGAAGCGTGTGTTCTGTATGTAACAGCTGGGGACAGACATGATGGACATTTAATAATAGTTATGTTTCTTCACTGTTATAAGTTCTAAGTAAACCTAAAGTGATTATTAACATAAAATATTTCAAAATCTAAAGCAAAGAAAAAAGTACTTATGTATTAGTAGTAATTGTTGTTGTGTTTATAAAAAAAATAGAGAGGGATTATGTTCTATAGAGGTGTGGTGAGGTGTGGGGGGAGGGGGAGCCTCAGCAGGCCCATGGTAAAGTATAGAATAGAATTTATTCAGGGCATGGGGTTGGGAGTTAAGAGGGTAGTAGAGGCAGAGAAAGGCAGAGAGAGGGAGAGAAGAGAAGTAGAGGAGTAGAGGACAGCCATGAATGAGTGGAGAGAGTGGGGGGAAGGAATGTGAACAGAGGGGGGAAAGGAATGTGGATAGAGGGGGAAAGGAAGAGCAAGAGCAAGAAAAAGCAAGAGAGCAAGAAAGGAGCAAGAGAGTGAGGAGTGGGCAAACAGCTCCTTTTATAGTGGGTCAGGCCTACCTGGCTGTTGCCAGGTAACTGTGGGGCAGAGCGTAGACAGAATGCTAACAGTAGTAGTAGTAGTAGTAGTAGTAGTAGTAGTAGCAGCAGCAGTAGTGATATTATTTATTACTACTATTACTATCATTAAGGCAAAATGAAAAAGTGCCTTGTGGGAGACAGAACTGCTTGTGAGCTCAAACAACATGAATTTGTAGAAGTCCAGGTACAGTTCAGGCCAGGATGCTTGATTCCCTGGGAGTCGGGCTCCCTCATGGTGTGGACTGGTACAAATGACTCACAAGCACCCTCACTGTAAACAGCATCCATCTGGGCAGATGTCTTGTGACAAATAGAGCACAAAATCCCAAGGCTTTTAGGGATTCTGCTTCCATGAAAGTAAGTGATGGGTTTTCTCGGGTAGGTTAGTAAGCAGCACATCTGACGGTGGCGTGGGTGTTCTCATGCAAGGATAGTGATGAGTAAATGGTAAGGTCAAGAGAAAGGTATCTTTAGAAGCGTTCTCAGCTTCTTCAACAAAAAGCAATGTAACGCTAAGGTAGCATGAAGAGTAAAAGCTCAGCGGGAGCCACAATGCTATGGCTCTCAAGGTATTCCAGAGGGTTCTCAAAGGACACCAAACTGGGCCAAGTTTCAGTGTGTTTAACACTTTTACTAAGTATGCACTTCTAAAAATCCAGTGAGAAAGTGGAGGATTTTGTCTCCCTTGAATCTTTCTGAGTATTCCCCAGGGTCAGTGACTAGGAAGCTGTAAGGTAACCGAGCAAGAATAATCACTGGGTCGTTTCACTCAGCAGGGAGAGCAGTGCACACCCACCCGAGGACTCAGTCCACCCCACCATATTTAGGTAGCCTTGCCACCCTGTCTCTGTCCCAATACCAACCACACTCTAGGAAGCTGTTCTAGTGACTTTGTGCTGCCCTTGACAACAGGGCCAACATAGCAGTTCAGTGCTATTTGTAACATTCTTACAGTGGAAAGTATAAGACGTGATCTGAGGGGACGTTAGGGAAACGGCATCCCTGCAGTAAGCTGCTGACCTCTACTTGGTGAGTGCACGAGGTCTTCATTCAGAAAAATCCAACCTTTTCTCCATACCAAAGGTCTAGCTAGCTACCATTGAGTTTCTTGTTACATCAACATTACCTGAGGAGATGTAAGCCAGCATTTGTTTACCCTGCAGGAAGCACTGATGACAGACTGAAGAAATGATTCCACCAGCTTGGCTTTGCAGACCAGTGAATTTATTGGAGTTAGTTACCAGAAGAGGTCACCTTATTGAAGCCACATATGGGCAGCTACCCCATAGAAGAAAATGTGTCTTTCCAGGAACGGTGAGAGCTCCTGTATCCTCAGGGAGGGATGGTCTCAAGTGATACATTGTGACTCCCGTTCCCTCCACAGAAGAATGTTCATAGGCCATTCTTGTGAGGCTGTTCTTGGGGTAGGCAGGGTCACTGTTATTTCAAGATAGTATTAGCCATACCATGCCAGGGACCGAGTTCCACAGCAGACTCCAGCACAAGCCATGTCCCACCCCGTCTCCCCTCCTGCCACAATTGAGTTAGGAGGAGCAGGGAGCCTGGGGTTTCACAGGAGCTACCTGCCATTCCAGCCCAGTGCTGACAGTGTCTAGACTGTGCACACTAGTCGCTTAATCTTTCTGGTTAATGAAAAGGTTAGGGCAAGTTGATGTCCTAATGTCCCGTGAAATGAGACACTCTCTATTCTATGAAGATGGATCCAGGTCTTCTGTTTCTTCCTTAACCTTTGAAGAGATCCTTAGCTTTCAGGAACTCTGTATTCTGCTCATCTGTATATATATATATATATATATATATATATATATATATATATATATATATATTTTTTTTTTAATTGAATATTTTATTTATTTACATTTCAAATGTTATCCCCTTTCCCGGTTTCCCCTCTGCCACCCCCTTACTCTGCTTCTATGAGGGTGCTCCCCCACCCACATACCCACTCCCACCTCACCACCCTAGCATTCCTCTATACTGAGGCATCAAGCCTCCACAGGACCAAGGGCCTTCTCTCCCAGTGACGCCAGATAAGGTCCCTTCAGCTCTTTCAGTCCTTCCCCTAACTCCTCCATTGGGATCCCAATGTTCAGTCCGTTGGTTGGCTGCGAGCATCTGCATCTGTATTGGTCAGGATCTGGCAGAACCTCTCAGGAGACAGCTGTATCAGGCTTCTGTCAGCAAGTCTTTCTTGGCATCCGCAACAGTGTGTAGGTTTGGTAGCTGCATGTAGGATGGATTCCCCAGGTGTGGCAGTCTCTGGTGGCCTTTCCTTCAGTCTCTGGTGGCCTTTCCTTCAGTCTCTGTCCCTCTTTGTCCCTGTATTTACTTTAGACAGGAGCAATGCTGGATTAAAATTTTGGAGATGGGTGGGTGGTGGTCCCATCCCTCAATCAGGGGGCCATGCCTAACCTCTGGATATGGTCTCAACAGGTTCTCCCTGCCCTTTGAAGGAGATTTCAGCTATTGTCATCCCTGTGGGATCCTGGGAGTCTCTTGTTTTCCTGGCATCTGGGACTTTCTGGTTGCTACCCCCAGTTCCCCATCTCCCATCGCTACATACCTCTGATCGATTTCCTGACCTCTGTACATCTCCTCCATCTCCTCCATCTCCTCCATCTTCTCCATCTCCTCCCATACCTGATTCTGCTCCTTCCTTTTACCCCTCCCCCTCTTTTCTTCCTCCCAAGTCCCTCCCACCCTGTATTTCCTTTAATTATTTTATTTCCCCTTCTAAGTAGGACTGAAGCATCCACTTTGGTGTTCCCTCTTCTTGAGCTTCATGTAGACCATGAGTTGTATCGTGGATATTCCACGTTCTTTGTTTAATTCCACTTACCAGTGAGTACATACCATGTGTATATATCTGTTTCTTAAAGTCCACCTTGACATGCCCCTAGAGGCTTCCTGGGCTCCTTGAAAGAAACAACTCTGTTTTGTTTGTTTGTTTGTTTGTTTGTTTGTTTGTTTTTGGTTTGGATTCACATCACTATAACATGTCAGCTTCTTCCAGAACCTTATGGAACTGATCAATAACGCATGGAGAGTGCCTCCCAGTGCCTGATCTGCAGCACACATACCAGGGTCCCTGGCTTTGCACCTGAGCTCTTCACATCTGAAGTGCCCTTTAAGTTCCTAAACATGCAGGGTTGCTGTCTTATTTAATAATGCCACTGAAAGGCCTTTGTAAGTGTCGCTTTGGGTTCAGGACACTCAATACACTTTATGAAGGGTCCTACATTGCATCAATGACCCAAGGTAGAGCAATCTTACTCCCAAAGCTATGGTTTTAATGAGTGTGTGATAAAGTCTTCCTCAATGAAAAGCCACAATGAGGAAACTTTATGTTTCTAAGTAGCATCATGTTCATACAATGTATATGTCAAGATACTTTGATATAACTTTGCACCATGCAACACACCGTAAGCAAATTAGAGGATCCTTCAATTCCAAGATGGTCAGAATTAGAAATTAGTAGATTTCACTTGAAATTGTGGCTGAGCATGGTGAGCTACTTAAAATTTGATGCCATTCCTATTTCCATAAGGATGGTGCACTATGAAATGCTTCCACATCCTATATTCAAATGCCCCAAGGCACATGAACACTGAATCCCCACATCTGCCTGCAGGCAGAGGAGGCACAACAGAACCCTGAGCTAGAGGAAGTCAGCAGCCCTGAGCAGCTGTGATCCCAGTGGTGTAACCACCCTGAAGAAGGAAAGAGGGTGGCCAGTTAGCAGTGTTTTCACAAGACAGTCATTCCTTAGATGGGGCCAGGTCACAGCATGTGTATTATATGATGTCCTCATTCAATGGAAGCTAAAGATTTTTCTCAACTGCCGAAGGGCTGCACTGACTTCATCTTGGGCTTTGTTGAATCTGCACACGGGCAAGGGTCTGGCTTCATTGTCGTGGCTGAACACCCCATTTTCAGGGTCTCTAGGAAGAGAAGTAGCAGTTGGTGGGAATGAAGATCTATGAGCCCAAACACCATCATGATCTGGTGATGAAAGTTTTCACCTTGGCTGTTGGTTGATCTCCCTTCACTTGGATGACCCCCTAACTCTTGTGTCCCCATTTGTAGTGGTCTAAGTCATTATTCCCATTGCTTACTGGACTTTGCCACATGTTCTACAGTCACACTGAAGCAGAGGCCTCTCTCCTAACCCCACTCTACCCTCTGTACTGATCATCATGACTTGTGGCATCGTGACTAGACAACTCAGTCAGCTCCCCCTCTCTTCTGCTGTCACATCCAGTGAGTCACTAAACCTACAATCTGTCTCCAGTGTCTCATCCAGCCACTCCGCCCAGCCATCCCTTCGGCAGCTGCACTCATCCAAATCATGTTCTTGCCTCTGATATTATCTTTCTACTTCTTAGCTCATCTCTATTCCAGGATGACCTTTCTGAAATGCAGGTCTAATTCAGCACTGCCTTGCTAGAAAATCCTCCCTGGTGGTCTACGTTGGATTAGCTCAACAATATTGATCTTGTCTATTACTGACTCCTTGTGACATCTCCTCCTCCCACAAACTGTGTTAGTCTAGACAGTGAATGGCTTCACTTGACATATCCCCCCAAACAAGTGAAAGAATTGATCTAGAGTTGCAATGTTGCAGTGAATCTAAGAGGCTGGCGGTGCTGGGTTTCAAAGCCACAGAGAGAATGGTTAAAGCTCTTCTCCTACCACTGGCCACCCTGCCACTGGCCACCCTGCCACTGGTCACCCTGCCACTGGCCAGTGATGCTTAGTCAGTCTTTAACTCTGTGAACCAAGGTCATTCTGTCCTGTCCTCGTGGAAATTTCCACCTGAGGAAGAGCAGAATAAATGGAGCTGGGCTTGGAGGTCCCAGGCTATGAAGGGTAGGAAGCTCTTAATACTGTGTGTGATCACCCAAATTGCAAATGTTATTGTCTCAAATAGCGGCAGCTGAACAGGAGGGGTTTGCTTAAAGCTTACTCTTTAATGCTAAGCTTCGTTGGCCTCATGCCCACTTGCCTCTGTCATACCATGTGGTTCCTGCTTCCCGACTCTAGTCTGCAAAAGGTATATCTGGAATCTCCAGGTTTGGGTTCATCTTATACAATTAAGAATTGTTCATGTGTTGACACTTAGGGAAAAGAAGGATATATATTTCAGGGGACCAGATGGATGCCTCTGAGTCCTTGGGGAAAGTGAAGCATGCATGCTATAGGCTAGACAAGTCTTCTAGTAGCCATTCTGAATCTGAGACTTGTACAACTGCTGGTTAGGAGAGGGAGGGGCTTAGGGAGGCCAGAGTAGCCTGGTAGTCTCTCCCCAGTCATGATCAACTGATTATTCACTTCATTTAGAAAACGACAAATGGAGGCTAGGCTCAGGGTCAGCCCCTGTAGCTGTGCACATGGCCAGACCTGACAGGGTCCATTTGCTAATACCACACAGCTACTATTTTGTTTCATCAGAGTTTGAACTCGAGAATCAAAAGCCAGGCCATTAGTCATCTGGGAATATAAATGGAATTTCATGTTCCTATGACTGATTGGTCTTAATTTATGAAAAAATAAGGACTCTGTAAGGACAAACAACAAGAATCAAATATATACCCTTGCCAGGGCTCATAAAATGGCCTGTAATTGGTCTGGGCCTCTGCTCTTTCTGTGCTCTGGGCAATCTTAATATCTTTAAGAAACTAAAAGCTTCTTTTCTAACCTGTTTGGCCTTAATTGATGATCTCAAGGTCAAAGACAACATATTTATATTTCATCTTTTTCCCTTTGCAGACCAAACAGCAGTGTGAGCCCAAGTACTCACACATATATCAAATGCCAGATACAAAAACAGCATATAACTGGGCAGAAGTCAAGTCCTCTGACATGCACGTGCTTGGCAAAATGGGTCTAGGGCATTCGCGCATAGAAACATGCATTTTCAACATCTATATTATTAAAATTGTCCTTAAACAAAATGTATCACAGAATATGGTGTATCTCCACTAACTCTGTAAAGGGTATTTTCAAAATATAAAATTACTATTGGCACTAGACAGTATCACATGTACAAAGAAGACCATGTATATAAAAATAATCAACCTTGAGAAAAATTATAGTTCCTTTCTACTCACTAAATGGCTCCTCTGTACTGCTTAGGAAATTGTTATTGAGTACTGTTATACACGGAGCATCAGTCAGGAAAACAGCAGACAAAACAGTTGCGGTCACTATTGCCACAATGCATCCATTCAAGTGAATATAATTTAAAAAAAAAATTAAAAGAAGCAAACAGTCTCAAGTTATGACTGGAGCCTCAAAGAAGCTAGGTATGGCTCAGAAATCAGAAGCAACCCGAACATCAGCCAGCAATTCCCTAATATCCTATGGATAAAGAAATGGCTCTCTACTGCTGAGATGACTCTCCCAAGGACACACAGTGACCATCAATCCCCTCATTTCCCAGATAAGAAAATGTGTTAAAGCTACATTCCAGACAAAGGCAGAATTTCAGCACAAACCAAGAGACTCCTAGGCTTGATTTCCACACTTGGCACTGACACTCTCCTGTGAGTGTGATTACAGGACCAGGGCACTGGCATTGGCTGCCTTTTTTAGGCTAGTAGGCAGCTCCAGGCTTCTGGTCACGGAGTGGAGTTAAAAACCTGGTCTCCATAGAGACCATCCAAGGTGTCAGCCCTGACCAGGTGTGGTGAGCATATCTATACTCCCAACACTTAAAAGAATTGGCAAGTGTAAGGCCAGTCTGAGCTACAAAGAAACTCTGAAAAAAAAATAAACAAGAGCAAAAGGACTCCGTGATGGCTCCAGCTGGCATGTGCCAGCACAGACAGCACTACTCCTGTTGAGGATTTGAAAAAAA
The DNA here is from genome assembly GCA_902729485.2 of Mus minutoides. NCBI lineage: Eukaryota > Metazoa > Chordata > Mammalia > Rodentia > Muridae > Mus > Mus minutoides. The sequence continues at coordinate 36,933 of LR750086.1, read as the reverse complement.
ATCATTTTCAAGCCCAGAGTATCAACAAAAGGATGTGTGTATCAACCACAGCTCATATGATGCTTCTGTACATCACTTCCCTTAGGCCGCAGCAGCAGCCCACTTTACAGATGAGTGAACATCAGAATTATTAACTAACTTACTCAAGTCACTGAATGAACAAGAGCCAGGGACAGGACTAGAACCTAGAACTTCAGACTGTAGGACCTGTGTTTTCTCAGTACAAGTTACCCCTCAATAGTGGCTGTCTGGAGAAATGCCTCAAATATGGGCTTAAATAATAAAATCGTTATAATTAACTAGAGGTTGGACTTTAACCTACACTGTCTTGTCTATTGAAGTTGTGGGTGTCTGATTTTAAAAAAATCAACATGAGATAGAGCAGCTGGAAAGAGAAATCGAAGTTAGAAGAAGACCCCATCACATGTCCAATATGGTGGCCACATGGTGTGGCAGGGATAGAATGCATCCAGGATGAATATTCATAATAATGGGCCACTAAAAAGCACCTTTTTGTTAACACCCCCACCTCATTTCACATATAGTAATTCTAGTCTCTAGTATACATACTTTACAGATGGAAAATAAGAAGAACAGACAGTTATCAGTACTTGGATGTAGATAGTTAAAGTGGGTTTTCTGTTTCCAGGGTCCTGATCTCAATGGCTATCCTACAGTGCTGTGGTTCCACTGCCCTCTTAAGCTCACTCCTCTGTAGCCATCCAGCTTCCTAGAATGGCATTGATTTGGGAAAAGTCGCCTCTCTCATCACAGGTAGGCTTCATGAGCTCTCTATCATGTTGTCCTTTAAAGCTTAGTCCATCTACTTCTTTCTGCTAAGAACTGAGCGAGGGAAAACAACAGGAGTAGATGGCTCACTTGGCCCCAGCAGGCCCAAGGCAGTGCTTCCTGCCACCTGAATCCTGAGACCCACGAGTCCAACTTTCTCAGTTTGGTTCTTCAGATTAGCCCTGCCCCCAAGACTCCATACCTAGTATACTCTCTGAGTTAAATGAGTCAGAGCCCATTTCTATTGCTCACCAGCAAACTCTAACGTACTGTCATCAGTCCCTGGTCTGCCGCCAACTCCTGAATGACTCCACTCTGCCCCCTCAGAGTCCCAACTGTCTGAGCTTAGTAACTAAATTAGAAAGATCCCCACTTTATAATGGTTCTAAAAGTCTTGAATTTTATTCTATGATTCACGGGTCTCCCTGATTCTCACTAGGTCTATAATGCCTATTCCTGTGGGTAGGCAGAGAACCCTCTGCTTTCTCATTCAGGCTCCAGAATGCTTTCCATGAAAACCTGATTCATCTGTGCTCATTTCTCTGGCCTCCAGGCTCACTCTCCACAATAGCTACTCAGACTTCCTTCTTTCTCTTCGCAGTCTCTCCTTTGCCCAAGGGATGTTCCGACGGCCTGCTTTAGTAAGAATATTGAAACCATTCATCACTTAGCCCACAGCCCAGTGTGTATTCTCATCCTCTCAGCCTCAGCTTCCTTTCACTGCTTGTTTTAGTTTCCTTCCTGGGATAGAACATCATGACCAAGGCATCTCATAGAAAGAAGGTGACCACGAACCAAAGCATGGTGGCCGGAGCAGAGAGCTGAGGGCTCACACCTTGAACCACATGGACGAACTGACCTGTGGCTTGGAAACCTCAAAGCTTGCCTGCAGTGACATAACTCCTCCAGCCAGCCCCACTTCTTAAAGCTTCCCAAACATGCTACCAAGTTAGGACTAAATATTTAAATGCCCAAGACCATAGGGAACGTCTCTTTCAAATCACCAGGCGGTTTGACTTTCCCCCCTCTCAAGCACACCTCTTCCTGAGGATGCAAAGCATAATTCAACAAACCAGTGGCTCGCTTCTAAAACAAAAATGGCATCCTTTATTAAGGCATAATTAACAAAGGCTCACACATTTGGTGGGTGCAGTTTGTTTTGAACATATGCAAACGTTCATGATAACCATCAAGATGACATAGATATCCAACACCTTCCTTAGTTACCTTGTACTGTTTTGATTTTGAGTTTTTAATTCTATCTATCTATCTATCTATCTATCTATCTATCTATCTATCTACCTACCTACCTATCTATCTATACTACCTATCTATATCCTACTTCCCCCACCTGTGTGTGTGTGTGTGTGTGTTTGTGTGTGTGTGTGGTATATGAATGTGTGCATGGGACTATGTGCACCTCTGCAATCTGAAAGCAGAAAAGGGAGGATGGGAACCAACAAAGTGGGGTCAAGGAAGATGGGGAGGTTGGTGGGTCAGGAGGAGGAATACAAAGTATACTGGCATGTATATATGAGATGTCATAATTTAAGCCCATCACTTTAGTTACATTTTAAAATTGACCTCCTGTATGCTGTGCTAGTCCATGCTCTGACCATGCGTGTGCTTCTCAGCATGGTCTCTCCCTCCCACGGGTCCTCTTTATTGCTGTGCTAGTCCATGCTCTGTGACCACGCATGTGCTTCTCAACATGTTCTCTCCCTCCCACTGGTCTGCTTTATTCCTCTTCACTCTTGGCACTGCTCACTCACCTCCATCCTCATCTCTCTGCTAAGCATCCTTTTCTCCTTGGTGTATCACTCATCCCTGGGTTGCAATGGCTGTTTCTGCCCTGTGACTTCCAAATCCAGCTTGTTCCACGTCATCTTCTTCCCTTAACACTCAGGAAGTTTCTTCACTGCTCTGTGGTTCTCATCAACATCTGTCTCCAGCTCCTAATCCACAGCCTGCTGAGCATTCAGCAACTTACAAAAGCCCCAAGCACAGTTCATGTGTGTCCAGCAGCCCATCCATCTCTGTTTTATGAAAATTAAACTATGAGAGAACCATTATTGATAGGTTGGAATCATAATAATTTAAATTCTCCTTTAAGATTTTGGTGTGGTGTAGTATTTACAATCAATACATTTGCTTTCAATATTTGTTCAGGAGCTTTTTTTTTTTTAAAGAAATGACTGTCAAGCATATACTCAAAGGACTGTTTTTGCCTGGTCTGCTCACCCCTCACCACTGGTGTATCAGTCAAGCTGGCCTGCATTCTGCCAGAGCAGACAACTCAAACTCCCAATGGCGCTCAGTAGTAAAAGCCTTTCTCTGCTCTCACATTCTGTGCCCTCTTTCTATCCACTCCAGAAACTACTAAGGCTGATGGCAACGCCAAATCTGGGCATTTTAGCCTCAGGGCAAGGGGATCAGAGCTGCAGAGGATTGGGACAGATAAGTAGTCACCTTTACCTACAAGTGATGTGCATCTTGCTCATCATTGGCTAGAATGACTCCCACAGCTGCCTTCACTACACAGGAAGCAGGAGTGAAGTCCTGCTGTGTTGATTGGTAATGGTAGAAACTGGAAACTCTTAGTAACAAAAACTAATATGTTCCAAACTATCCAGGCCTCTCAAACCACTGGAATTAGTGTCACAAAAATTGGGCCATGAGACTTTATATGCCCCAATACAGGGGAACGCCAGGGCCAAGAGGTGGGAGCGGATGGGTAGGGGAGCAGGGCCGGGAGTGGGGAGGGTATAGGGAACTTTCTGGATAACACTTGAAATGTAAATGAAGAAAATATCTAATAAAAGTTGAAAAAAAAATTGGGCCATGTCCTTGCTCCCATCTGTTAGTTCAGTGGCCATAGTCATTTCATCCCCTCAGTCTCATTTTTTAAACATTTCTGTTCCCTAGCTAGACTCCCAAGAACATATGCAATACTGCAAAGAGACCATTGCACACGTCTATAGTAATGAGAGGACTGAACCTACTGTGACACTAATTTGGTGGCTGGTTTATGAAGCTGGGGGCATTCGTAATGTCACTTATGAAGACATGTAAGGTGAGCAGATGTGACAGCTGTGGGGGACAGGGTCTCCCCTGGGAACTCTGCAGAGCCACCGTACTCTTCCTGTGCTCTGATGCAGGGTGTCACTCCATTCCTGGCTTGGATCTCTTCCCATACAGCCAGCTTTGAGCCTCCTCTGTACAGTGAACTCCTCAGTATATCCTTCAAGGAAACACCCCCAGTAGCTAATGATCTTCTATGCACCTCTGCTCTCTCCCAATAATGTCACAATTTGGCAATCAAACCTTCGCCGGGAGGAAATTTATCCACACCGTACCAATTCCAAACCTACCTTTCACTTTTCACCTTTCAAGTTCCTCCCCTCTATACTTTTCTTGGCCACTTCAATCTGTGCAGGGAAGCTGATTTTTCTCCCTGCATGGAGGCATTTTTTTTTCCTTTCAGATCATTACACATGTGACTATTTTGTATCTCTAACAATTTTGGTAGCACTTTCTAGCACATTCCATTCCTAAAGGCTGCTTTAGTCTCCCCTCAGATAGAGGGGAAGATTTATGCATAGTCTGAGAAAGGAATAATTACTTCAGTCCCTGAGCACAAAAGAAAAAATTATTCAGGGGACCAGGCTACCCACCCTATAGGCAAGGGCATTTTAAGTATCACATATCACCCTGAAACTTAACCCAACAGTCACATCAGAAGAGTCATCTTTGAAATTCAAAGGAAAACAGCAGTTACTGGGTGCCAAGACCTTTTATGCTCCCCCACTCCTCCAACCCCATCCCCACCCCCAAGATGGTTTCTAAAGGTTGGGCCCTGGAGAAATAGCTGTCCCTCACATTTCAAAGTCAGGCTTACGGAGTTTGCATGTAGCCAAGTGGCAGAGCGTATATTCAACCTGTATGAGGCCCCAAGTCCAACCCCCTAAGTAAATGAGCACACAAACAAGACTATCTAACGCCTGCTTTGGTGTCCCAGACCAGCATGAATACAGACTACTGCCCTTGACTGCCTCAGTGATATGTGACTAAAGCAGAAAGAAGAATTCTCACCTCAGCTGGAACTTATTCCAGAGGGAGGTGACCATTACCACCATTACTGAGGCACTGCAGAGACAAGACAGATCAACCCCAGGGCCGAGCTCCCAATGCAATCTGCTCAGCTGGAGAAGCCACAAAAAAATCATTAGGACCCATAACCTGGCAATACACCATAACATAACAAACACCCAGAATGCTGGTAATGGGGATGGCTACAGACACCCTAAACGAACAGATGGAACATGACGGAGGCATTGGCAGCGCCTCAGAGACACATGAGCATTCAGACCTTGCAGAGGGAGCATTTGGTGACAACTTTAGAGCCACTGCAGCCTCCACCAGGTGCCTATGTAGTGGAGAAGCCTGCTGCACTTAAGGGAAGGGCAGAAACACACTCTAGTGACAGCCAGATTTGGAGGGGAATGTATGGCTCTTCCTTTGCTCCTTCCTGCTTAATTCCCACTTACCATCTGTGAGGACCTCTTGTGTCAGACAGGAGAAGGACGCTGGCATCAGCTGTGTGCTTTCTGAACTGACAGTCTCATCAAGGGACCACACACAGACACACCTTCCCAACAGATGCCACTCGGCTCCAAGGACGATATCTTGAACCTGACTCAACACAATTTCTTGTCTTCGTGTTTTCATTGTGTTTGGGAACACATTAGGAGTTTGGGTTTCATCGAATTATAATTATTTCAAGATAAATTTATTTTAGAACGATTCCGATTGAGAGAAATTGAGACTCCTCCACCCCAGCAGCCACATGCATAGCCCGTTTATGGTATTCCTTGTTATTTGGTTTTTTTGTTGTAATTTTTGGCTTGATAACTCTACTTGAATTTTCTTTTATCTTTTGATGTGCTGAAGTGAATTTCGAGTTGTACACAAATCACTTACCAAAAATGTACCGTGTTTGGTTGGTGGCTCACTAAGGAGGAATCATCGGAGAATAGAAAGGGGAAAGACCTAATGGGGTAAATTCATACTTTCAGTTTTTAATTTTTCCTAAAGCAAAGGTTTAAAAATAGAATCCATCTTTCTGGTTCTGGCCTCCCGATTGCTTCCTTAGTTAAGGTTCCATTGCTGTGATGAAACACCACGACCAGAAGCAGGTTGACAATGAGAAGGGTATGTCTGTCTCACACTTCCACACTGCAGTCCATCTTTAATGATGCCAGGACAGGAACTCAAATGGGCAGGAATCTGGAGGCAGGAGCTGATGCAGAAGTCATGGAGGGGTGCTGCTTACTGGCTTGCTCCCATGGCTTTCTCAGCCTGCTTTTTTATAGAACCCAGGACCTCCAGCCCCAGGGTAGTCCCACCCACAATGGCCTGGGCCCTCTACCATCAAACACTAGTTGAACAAAATGCCTTAGGAGCTCGCCTACAACCTGGTCTTATAGAGGCATTTTCTTATTGAGGTTCCCTTCTTTCAGATGAGTTTAGCTTGTGTCAAGTTGACCTTTAAACTGTCCAGCACACATCTCAACTTAACAGTCATAAGCACCAGATATGTTTGGCAATGACAATTTCTTATTTATGTGCAGTATGAGAGGACATTTATAGGTAACAACTGGGCCTCTCTCCCATGAACCACAGAAACACATGCAATGTGCACAATCCCAGGAAGCCCCTCAATACTGAGGTGCTGTCTAAAAGGCAAAGACGTTTCAGATACAGCCCATCTGGCTCCACTCTCAGCTTTTAATACTGACAGTCCATGACAGGGAGGCAGATGGTGGCATAGGTAGCATTACAACATTGTGAATCTTCTTAATTAAATTAAAATTTTACAGGAGAAATTTTAAAACCTAATGTAATGGCATGCAATTACCTTAGGAACTTCATGCTGGTAATATTACCTGATGTTCATTTTTGTGTTCTTCTGTGGTACAAAGTTATTAACTGAGATCATGGGTACAACCGCATACTTGATAATGTTAACAGAATGTGAATTATCTACTATATAATTATAATATAGAGGAAAGGCAAGTATAGTCAAAATTTTCTATGCTAGGCCATCAGGTAGATTGCATATGTGAGATATGTATAGATGCATATTTAAGCGTAGAAAAGAGTGCTTAAAGAAGGTAATTTTCATTTAAGGGAAGAAATTCAGAGCCTGGTGCTCTAGGGTCATTTGAGGTTCAAGGCTCAATCAACCCTCTATGCCCTCATTCTTAGTGTTTGGCTCTGTGCTCAAAGATGGATGCATGTGTGTCCCTCCCTTCCCTGCCAGAGGATGACAAGCAGTGCTAAAGTGACACACGTCTCCTCTAGGTCAGTGCCCTTCACAAGCTCCAGCCAGTGACTTCTGTTTTTACCCTATTAGCCATCCCTGACAGCAGGGAAAACTGGCAACTTCATTCATTTCACTCAAAGGCATTCTCCCCATCCAAAAACAAACCAGTAGCCAGAACACAGGGGTTCAGCTCATAAGAAATACAAGGAGCAAAGATGATTGGGGAAAACTAAAGGTTTCTGTCACAAAGTGAGAGAATCTCATCCAGAGACGTACACAGGAGGTAGGGACCAGAATGGCAGCCTGGCTGAATCAACAGCACAGAGCAAGGGAAGACCTCAACAGGAGGGCACAGGACTCTGAAGCTTCAGGGCTGCAGGATGTTTCGAAAGGAATACAGGCTCCATTTCTTGGTTACCTGTGGTCACCTTACCTTTATAACATCTAAACAAACAAACAAGCCCATGGCTGTGGATTCTTACTCCACATCAGTATACAAAAAACAAGAAAACCACGAAGTCTCTGCACCAAGTTAGAAATGTCAGTCAAGTAGGGTATCTGCTGCTTCTGGTCTCTGTATCTTCTCAAGAAGGCAAACCTTCTTCACAGAGCATGTGAAGGTATCTAGAATAGTCTAGAGCAGGAACCTGCTAGGACATCCTTTGTCTTCTGTACAGGACAATTGTCAGGCCTGCAGAGTTCTGTCTAGAAGGAAGAGTCCATGGGTCTCCTGTTCTCCTCTGACTGGCTAGCAGACTCTAGTAGGTGGGCTTCCACCTCAAGACTGTGTACCTGAGAGGCTGGGAGAGGTAAGGTGGGCAGAGTGGGAGGGGATAAGCTCTTTCTACCACAGAAAGAGTTATGTTCCTCCCCAGAGTTGGCTGGTGCCCTGAGTACATGGGTTAAATTCGGAGTCAAACGACCTAAAGAGATGTGAATCCAGACTCTCCTAGCCTAAATCCAGGCAGTGATAAAGCAAAGCTTGGAGTTGCCAGCACTCAAGGTGGGGTCCATCATCCCAACATGCTCATTTAGACTTTGCAGGTGTCAATGCAGATAGTGATCCATGAAGAGACCAGAACGAAAACATCGGGCTCTGGGGAATCTAATGCCCAGCGTCTCGTTGTCAGCATATTTAAAACACAATATAATTTGGGGAAAAGTTTCTAGGCAACAACCAGTCCAATTCCAGGTACACCACAATGCTCAGAGTGTGACTACATAGAAACTCCTTTACAAAGTACATGTGATCATGAGGGTGGTTCCTACAGCTAAAGGGCCGAGAATCAGTCTCTGACTGAGACAGCATAGATGTCTGGCTATAAAGCACATCTGAAATCTCCCCTAAAGTTAGAGTCTATTAACTTTGAGAGCTAAAGATAATGATCTAAATAATAGGAAGTCTAAATAAAGATAATGGGAGGGAGAGTCTGAGATAATCATTCTGTGGAATTTGGGTAAGGTCTGTATCTATAGCAAATGGTGGTTGAGGTCTGCCTCCACAGAGAGCAAAAAAAAAAAAAAAAAAAAATCACCAGGTTATTAACAAAATCTACTCAAAGTCTTCCAGGTGGGAAAACATGTATTTTCTCTCCTCCATAGGAAGAGGCCTGTGTGTTTAACATACCTGGTTTCCCTAGTGATTTGTGGGTACAGGGACCTTTGTGCCCCAACAGTACTATTTGTTGTTTGTTTGTCTTTGATATGGTCTTGTGTGGCTCAGCCTAGCCTCAAATTCCTAATCCTCCTTCCTTGCTGCATCTCTGAAGTTCTGAGGTTACAGGCATTGCTGCCATTCAGAGCAGAAAACTGGCTGATCACATTTTATCTGCACACAGACAGCAGCAGAGCCATGGCAGAGAGAAGAACAAGGCAATAAACCCTCAAAGCTTGAGCCTACAGTGACGTAAGCCCTCCAGCCAGGCTGCACCTCCTACAGGCTCCATCGCCTCCCCAAACAGCACCACCAACTGGAGACCAAGAGCTCAAATACTGAGCCTGTGGGGAATTTCTCATTCAAATCACCACACCACACCACAGATGGAGTGAGTGTAGTCAAAATGAGCAAATCAAAAACGAATTTGTTTAAATGGAGATTTTTTTCTTACAAAGTTGAAACATATTAAATAGTTATGACTAAATGTTAGTAAGTATACTATCTACTGGAATTAATGAAACTTTTTTTTTTTAATGAAGCCTATAAGCAAGTATGTGGACAGTCAGGGTGTGGGGTTTTGAATAAAAATGAACTCCAAAAGTTCATAAGAAAGGGTACTATTATGAGGTATGGCCTTGTGGGAGTGATTGTGGCTTTGTTAGAGGAGGTATGACTCTAGGGGATGGATTTTGAGGTTTCAGAGCTCAAGCAAGATCTAGTGTCCCAGTGTCCCAGTTCTTTTCATGCTGCCTGTGGATCAAGACGTAGAATTCTCACCTCCTTCTCCAGCATCTTGTCTGGCTGTGTGCCACCATGCTTCTTCCCATGACAATGGACTACACCTCTGGAACTGTAAGTCAGGCCCAGTTAAATGTTCTTCTTTATAAGAAGAGCTTCTGTGGTCATAGTGTCTATTCATGGCAATAAAAACCCTAAGACACAGGGAAATAGATAAATATAATTGTGATGAAAAATTTACACATCAATCTCATCTGCAACAAACCAGATTAATAAAAATAAGCATAGAAGAATCAAATAATTAAAATCTTTCAATAGATAAATACTAAACTTAAAACCTATAGAGTACTAACAATTTCAAGAGTAAATTAAATATTCTTTAAAAGCATATACCTCAAATACTGAGTACTAAGGGTTACCTCCTTAAATGCCAGAATACAGAACATTTAAGTCACCTTTTCTTGTCATAGTAAAAGAACACTATAAATTATTCTTTAAGAATCAAAACAAAGCCTGACTTCTACAGAGCCCTGACTTCTACAAAGCTATTTTTGAACACTGCCTATGCAACTGTTGATTCAAAAAGGAAATCAAACCTGTCATAGCCAAGTATGATCCTCTGGAGTTGGTGGCCGTGGCCTTCGGCCTTTCTGTTTTCATGGTGGGAAAACAGAAGCTTGGAAACTGGGCCTGAGAGAGTCCAACCGATGGATCACCAAGCACTCAGACCAATCCCACCCACGTGTGTCCAGAGTGTTAGAGGGTCCATAAAGGTGGAGAATACTGGAGATGGAGGGATCTCTGAATACGGACCACTAAGTAGCAGTTACAGAGCAGTGTCGTGAGTGTTTTGAAGGTGTACGGGGGAGGGGATGAGGATTTACCACCTGCACTTGGGAGGCAGTGGAATCCATCCAAGATCCGAAGGAAAAGGATCAGCTAAAAACAGGTAGCGCCAGAAAGTCTTCAGCAGACACAGACTAGCAAGCCAGAAAGAAAACCAGACACAATAGCAGACTGAAAGACAGAGGGATGTGACACTTAAATCTAAAAGTAGTCCGGAGCCAACCAAAGAACAGCATCCAAAGGAATGCCTAGGAACTGTATCCCCGGGGAATGGCAATGAGGCACATTCCCAAGTTAGCAGGACCAGTGCATAAGGTCACTATCCCTTCTCCTCTCTCCTCTCACTCAGTAGAACTCTTCCCAGACACTACTCTATGGGTAATTGCTTTACTGAACATAATAAAAGCAAGGACGAGGCTGGAAAAGTGGCTCAGCGGTTAACAGCACTTAACTGTTGTTGTTGACCTGGGATCAGTTCTCAGCACTTCCATGGCAGCTCACAACCATCTGTAACTCTAGCTCGAAGGGGTCAGTTGCCCTCCTCTGGCTCCTGCAGGCACCTGACATGCAAACAGTACACTTGTATATATGCCGACAAAACATTCATATGCATAAAATAAAAATAAATAAATCATTTTTAGTGCCCCCCCAAAATGTAAATAAGAGGAGGATTGCAAGGCACAAATCTGGGTGTTGACTTTGTAAGGAACTAGACAGTCCTCTACAAGATCAGACAGTCCCTTGCTCTTCACTGAAGAATGCAAAGAGAAGCATTTTATATTTAAGACCTGGTGGACTGCTTTCTTAAACAGAAACTGGAACTAAACAGCCTGAGTCCCCAAAAAGATTGTCCATTATTGATATCACCACACCAGTAGGCTTTTAAAGAGAGTATGTACTTACCAAAATAAACAACTCACATGAATACCTTTAGAGACTGTAGATATTTTTTTGTTTTCTCCTTTGAGATGATTTTCCTTAGCAGAATCTGGCTGGGCATTTCTCTCGATTATTTACTCAACATGAAGCCATGAACTCCTGGCATATCGTTAGCATCTAGACTAGCAGAACTACCCTTGTTTCCCTTCACCGCTTGTTCTCCATCCTGGGTTTCAGAGAAGACTGCAGCATCTGACAACCTTGTTTAAGCAATCCTCTCTATCGCATTTTAGTCTTTTTAAATCATCAGGTGAAGCAACCTGAAGGCATGGTTCTATATCCTAAGTGTGAGCCTCCCTTTTCCTCATGGCAAAGGAAGCAGAAGCAGTGAGCAGGGTTCAGAAAGCCACAGGTTTGATGGAGAGAACTTCCAGGAGTCAGCTTCAGAGAGACAGCTCATTTTATTGTTCCGAGGTAGGGTGTATGAGGGCCCTTAGAGTTATGAGAAGAAAGGCCTGATTGGCCATAACTCAGCACCTAATTATCATATGGCTGATTGGCCATAACATGGTACCTAATTAACATGTGGATGGGAGGAAAGAACAGGACTTGTGCTGAGTCTTGAAGCTTGCAGGAAGCTCTGTGCAGGGTTCTCCTCTAAATAGCGTCAGGCATCTGTGCTCAGAGACACTCTACAAGACCAGGCAGAGAAAGGGAAGCTCTGCTGAGAAAGGGAGTCCTTCATTTTGTACCAAGCTATGCAGACATAGTGGACTTCAACCTTATTAGCAGGGTTCTCCAACACCTAAGAAGACTCTCTTGAGTACTGTTGCTCTAGCCACCAGACTATAATTATGACACAGATAGAGAGTCTCAAATCTGGTGCCAGTTGTTCACAATGCTATTTGCAGTTCTTCTAGATCCATACTTTTAGCCAATAGCCTTATCCTTTGTGTGTTGAGGGTATGTGTATGTACATGTCATGTGTATATGCATGTCATGTGTGTATGTCATGAGTATGTCATATGTATGTGTGTGTCATGTGTATGTGCATGTCTGTATATGTGCATATCATGTGTGTATGTCATGTGTATATGCATGTTGTGTGTGTGCATGTCATATGTATGTGCATCTCATATGCATGTGCATGTCATGTATTTATGCACATCATGAGTATGTGTATATCATGTGTAAGTACATGTGTGTGCATGTCATTTGCATGTGTATGTTATATGTATATTCATGTCATGTGTATGACATGTGTATGTGCATATCCTAGTCACAGTTTTCCCCAGACTCCATCAAACCTGGATAACTGCAGTTACTTGATAAATTATTTGCTTTTCTAACTATCTGGTGCATCTTTAACAAACATCCTTTCTTCTTTCAACTGTTCCTCTCTTTTGAGTGTATTTGCTGTATTTCATTTAGCAATTGGATAAACTTCACCCTCATTACCTTCTGTTATGTGAGAGACTTTTCCTTGAGAGACACAACACACACACACACACACACACACACACATACACACACCTCTACTCACCCTACAAAGAGAGTCCAGGATAGACCAAAGTAAAATTGCACCAAAGTCCAACTTGATGAACCAATTTTTAGGTCTCAAACCTAGGACAAACCACTGAGGTGCCTATTTAATAAGTGACCTGACCACTAGGTTCTCCCGGCATCCACCTCTCAGTCCCTACCTGTTACAGGATACGACTGACATAACCTGCTCCCTGCCATAAACTTCCCCTATCCTGGGAATGTGGCCCCTGGAACTGGGGCCAATTAAAGATGGTGGCATCTTGGAGACTCTCAGCCTTTGCCTGCTCCTGTCTATATGGATAGGAGAGATGGTGTTGATAGAAAAGGATGGCCTATAAGAAAGAGGATGAGGAAGAACATGAGACCTTAGTAAAATATTTATGCCTGAGTCAGATTTAACTCAGAACACTGCTGGATTCCACAGCTCACAGTTGACTACATCGTCAATGAAAGTTGTTATGAGCCTGCCGAGCAAATTCAGCCCCCTGTATTTTGTGCATCTTAGGACCTCAGAGGCCAGGTGTATAGGTATACTTTATGAGACTAGAAAGAAAGATGTTCTACTAGCTGAAAAGTGAGTTCAGAAATATAGCTGAAGAGCGTTTCTGGAGCTGATGCCCATCCCAGGTGCAATCCATGAATCTCCTTTCACAGGTTCTGTGGTTTTATAGCTCTTCTCCTGGCGTCCTGTGACACATGACAGATTTGCTGATAATGTCGTGGGAATTCCTCTTTGTGGCTTCTTGACTGGAGTGACTGTGAGCCCGCCATGTTGTCTTTATTTGGGTAGAATTTCTTCCATCCTCCTTGCAAACAGCTGCCTCATTTAGAAACCTCTTAAGGATATTTATTACTTATAGCCACACCCAAGCCTTTAGAATGCACAAAAGCTGCAAACAAAGTCAGTGTGACTTGTACCTTTTGGAGGAACAAGAACAAATCACCCAGCATGCAACTCAACTGGAAAACACTCAGGAGATCCATTTCCAGAACTACTATTCTGCCTCCCAGTGCCTTGCGCTGTCACTGAGATGTCCTGGTCCTGACATCTGAGGTACAGCATGATAGAAAGGTGTCACCTCTGTGTCTGTCCTCCAACAAACTAGAGGTTGCCCTGAGAGCTGCCCATCTCTGAAGAACAGAGTGGAGAGCAGCCAGGCGCTCTTGGAGTGTTGATCTCCTGTCTCAAGTGACAGTAAAAGAGAAGAGAGGACAAGCTAGTAAATTCTTTCAAAAAAATTTTTTTAAGGAACCAGCCTGAAGCCTGGCCCCAGATTCCCTAGCTTCAGACTAGCCACGTGATCTCTTCCACATGTACTCCCAACATCATGACTCCATATGCTGTGTGGCTCTCACCAGAGGTCAAACTGATGACACCAGACAGTCCCTGGCTCTGAAACCAAGAACTAAATGAACTTCTGTCCTTTGTAATGTACCAGCCTTGGTTATTTCTATAAGAGAAGAAAACAGACTAAAACATTTCCCTCCTGGCATTCATTCTGCACAACATGAGAAAACTCTCCCTCCACCCCACCACATTCTCCAACTATGACCCTAGGGCCTTGTAATTTTCACAGAAGACATTTACACAGATGTGCTGTACTTCTCATCACATCCTTGGCACACTTCAGCTTGGGTTTTCTGCATTGATTTAAGTACAGTCTGGTTTAAGCTATAGTAGTAATGCACATACATATACATATACATCATATACATATTCATATACATCATATACTCCAAATATATCATATACACCATATACACCATGTACACCATATACACCATAAACATCATATACACCATATACATCATATATATCATATACATATACATATACATATACATATATATATACATATACACTTCTCACATTCCCTGCTCTAGAAGGCAAAAACTGAGTCTTTTTGCCTTGGGTCCTTTATAATACCAAGGTCTTCATCAGTTCAGTTTGTAGTATTAAGCCATCATCATTCTTTAATATTCTCTTTTATAATTTTTAAGTTGTTTGTAACTCTGCCAGGTCTCATTCCTGTGCCTGTCTATTTGGAATATTTGCTCTCTAGCATGACAATTTTCTTTCTATTAGTTAGTATTCACAATTTAAATTACGTTCTGTGTTCAGTGAACTGATGGTTGTGCACAAATGCATTTTTCAGAAAGAATATGTAGCTGACACTTCACAAATTTCAACCAGATGCATCCAATCATTCTCTAAAATCCTAAGGAGGAGTGCCCAGTTATCACCTTCACACACAAATCTGCACTGGCATGAAGTTTGCATAATCATTCCCATTGTCCCTGGTAAGCTGTCTAGGAGAGCAGATCTCCACAGAGGCCATGGGATTCTGCTTTCTGTGTTGATTAGATTAGTCAAGGCTGACACTCACAACGCTGCACAAGTGACTCTGGGGTGAGGACCATGTTAGGAGGCCTTGTTATAGGCAGGCCTCTGATTGTTCTGGGGTGCTAGGTGACACAGAGTCTAAGAGCAGCCTGAGGAGGTTTTCTTTTCAGATACAGTCTCTTCTCATCTCGCTTGCCTGGGTTTAAATCTAAATGTTATTATCTCACTCCACAGATAGGCCAACCTCAGATCTACGGCCTCCCAAGTGCTGTGATTACAGACTTGAACCACCACACTCGATATCAACCCTTATATTCAAATTGGTTTCTGTAAATCAGTTTTCTTCTTTTACACCTTACATCTCAAGTTTATTCTATCAATCATGTATATTCTCTGACCAATGCATCATTCATAGGTTGGGTCTTTGTGCGGTTTATCCATAGTCTCGCCTTCTCTGTCTGTCAAGATGCATCATGCAGCAGTTAGGTCATTGTAGAGGCTACTCTATATTTCTCACCTTCCTCCCCTTTTAACTACTTGTAGTCTGGAAGGTCCTCCTCAGTTTTAGCTTCTACTCTGTGGCTTACAGAACTGTAAGGAAACAATAGTGGAAATTCTAGAGAAATCCTATAGGTTCCATTATTTGGGTCAAGAACAAAAATAGAGAGGGGTGCGGTGGGGAGGGGTACAGTGGAGAGGGGTGCAGTGGAGAGGAGTACAGTAGAGAGGGGTACAGTGGGGAGGGGTGCTGTAGAGGGAGTGTAGTGGGAAGGGTGCAGTGGAGAAGAGTACAGTGAAGAAGAGTGCAGTGAGGACTGCAGTGGGGAGGAGTGCAGTGGGGAGGGGTACAGTGGGGAGAGGTGCAATAGGGAGGGGTGCAATGGGGAGGAATACAGTGGAGAGGAGTGCAGTGGGAAGGACTGCAGTGGGAAAGGTGAAGTGGAGGAGTGCAGTGGGGGAAAGGGAACTCTACCAGCTTTCCAACAAGAAGCCCTCTACTGCTGTGTCTTGTTTGCCTGATGCCTTCTGCTGGTGAACTTACTTTCTTCTACCTGTAACTTGAGTCTTCATTGGAGAGTGATAGCAATATTCCAATAAACCTCTTCCTAAGACTTTTCCATATTAATAGCAACCATCAAACATATGTACCCTAAGTTTTTCTTCTAATTTTCACAGTAAATCTAATTTGCATTTCCTTTTCTCCCCTTGACTTTAAAACATCACTTACCTTTCTTAATTCTGTAAGGATATTTTTTCCAGTTATCTTCTTACTTATCCTTACCACAAATCAGAGGATATACTGTTAGCTGCATTCACCATAACTATTTATTGTCCCTTCTCAAACTGGGAGGCTTAGCCATCAAACATCAAACCAAAGCAAGTAAGTCACCCCAGGTCCAAGCCAAGGTCCTCATAGGTTGGTAAGACTGGGCCCTATATCAAAGTCATTATGATTCTTGGTCATCATTCCCTAATCATGAGAAGAAAACGAAGTCCCAAAGAAACAAGCGAGCTCTGGGCCACTGCTCTTTGGAGGGAAGTGGTAAAAGGATCTCCACTCCTCAGTTCTCAATGGTGCCTCTGGTCTCCTCCTTAGCCACATTACAGAGGACACTCCTGCCTTAAACCAAAGGCTGCTGATGCTCAGAAAGCAGACAGCACACCCTGCTAGGTTTTTGTTTGTTTCTTTTGTTCTTTTTAAGCTCTGTTTTTGCATGTGATGAATATGAAGTCTGAATCTCTTGCCATACATGAACACATACTGAACTCCACAGTAGCCTCTAAATCTCTGCAGAGTGGCCTTCTCCTCTAAGAAGACTCCCTTGTTCAAACAGAATGATCTCTGCTGTATATACTTCTACTTGGCTTGCTAGCTTAAATGCCTGCCTCTGCTGTTAGACTGTCCCTTGAAGCTAAGAGATACAGTTCCCAGCCAGGTGCCTCTTTAACAATAGACTGGCGTATTAAACTAAAGGGCTGTGGAACAAAGACACATTGTAGCTACTGCAGAAACAGCTTTCATTCCGACAGAAGTTGGTGCCTGGCTTTTTGGTTTCTAGAACTTTTATGGGAAAGGCCTGGGTAGGGTAAGGTAAAGAGTTACCATTAATCATATTGCATCAATAAACTATCATCCAGTGTCACAGACTTCATAGTCAGAGTTTCTTAACCCAGTCCTACCACAAAGAAAACAGTAGGAACTCCCCATGGGCAAGGGAATATATGTGGGAAAAGTGGTAATTAAGGTCAAAGTTCACCATTGACTTGATAGTCTGTGGCTCAGCTTATAAAGAACTCCCTTCTTTAGCAGAGTCTCTCCTTCTCTCTCCTTGACTAGGGTAGCTTAAACCCCCACACTTGTCTCTACCTGGGGAATGTCGTAACCTCAACTAGTTTATAGGATCAATTTCTTTTCTCCTGACAAAACCTATTCAGCCAGTACCTGAGATGCCTGAAATGCTTCCCCATGCTAATGAGGCATTCCAGGTACCATAAAGCCCCCAGCCAATGACCTTTGTCCATCCTCAATGTTCCTACCCTCAGTACTCCAAAACATTTTAAGCCATCAACTGCCATAAGTGAAGTTGATCTGCCTACTGGTAGGCAGTCCCAGTGTGGTCATTCCCCACATCACTCGCAGGGCTTTTGAACCCCTCACTCACCTTCACAGCTCCCATTGCCCTCATGGACCGAATTAGCCGACAATCCACAAGGGCAGGGAGACCCACAAATATGTCAGGTCTTGGTCCTAATTCTTAGAGTAATTGCAAAAGGCGAGGTTATAATGCTGAACGCGCACATTCCTAAAAACAGAACCAGCTATTTCATGACTCAAATAATTATGCTATCCGTGTGTGTTCATAGGTGTTTAATAAGTATTTGAAGGACATTCAGTCAGAATGAGTCAGATTACAATGATTTTGCTAAAAACTGTAATTCAAATGAGAAAGCTAGTGTAAGTAAAAGCTAAGAAGCATAGTGAACAGCCTTCATTAAATGGTCATTTAAAACCTTTTAGCAGTACCCCAAGAACTGCTTAAAGCCAGAATCCGAAAATTGCTCTGGTTGCTTTCATCTGCATTTAAAAATACTCCATCCATAAACTAAGTGCCCTTGGCAGGAATTTTTGCCTACTGTCCTAGTAAGGGTTTTCATTGCTGTGAGGAGATATCATGACAAAGACAACTCTTATAAAGGAAAACGTTTAATTGGAGCTGGCTCAGAGTTCAGTTCATTATCATCATGGTGGGAAGCGTGGCAGCATGCAGGCAGACATGGTACTGGAGAAGGAGCCAAGAGTTTTATTCTAAATCCTCAAGCAGCAGGCAAAGAATATGACACTGGGCCTGGCTTGAGCCTTTGAAACATCAAAGGCCATGTCCAATGATACACTTCCTCCAAAAAGGCCATACCTGCTCCAATAAGGTCACACCTCCTAATAGTGCCACTCCCTATGGCTAAGCATTTTAAACACATGAACCTATTGGGGGGGGGGCGTATCTATTCAAACCACTACATTTCACACCCTTGCCTCCATAGGTTTGTAGCCATAATGTAGTACAAAACATATTTAGTTCAACTTCAAAAGTCCGCAGAGTCTATCACGATCTCAACAATGTTTAAAAGTCCAAAGTTCAAAGTCTCTTCTGAGATTCATGCAATCTTTTAACTGTAATCTCATTAAAAAATTAAAAAAAAAAAAAAAAAAACAGATCACATATTTCCAACCTACAATGGCACAGGATAAATAGTACCATTCCAAATCGTAGGGAAGGGAGCACAGTGAGGAAATGTTTCTGACTTTGTTTCAATTCTTTTGCTGTGGTAAAATATCCTAATAAAATCAACCTCAAGACAAAATGAGTTTATTCCATTGTACAATTCCAAATTATAATCCACTGTGATAGGGGAGTCAAGGCAGAAACTAGCTAGTCATATCAGACCCACAGTCAAGAGCAGAGATAAATGAATGCATGCTTGCTTGCTTGTTTGCTTGCTTAAATACAGCTCAACTCCTCCATGCTTAGAAAAATTCTGTCTCCCTCTTCCTAGGGAATGACGACACCCACAGCTGGCTGGGTCTTCCCAAATCAATTATCTTAATTAAGACAATCCCTATATAGACATATCTACAGGCCAATTCAATGTAGATAATCCCTCCTTGAGACTCTTTTCCCAAGTAAGTTTAGGTTATATCAACTTAACAATTAAAGCTAACCACCACAATTTCCAACCAAAAAGTCCAGATATATTAGGGGACCCTGACATAAAGCTACCCCACCCTTCTGAACTTTCTTAACAGACTCACAGTCCTTCAAGCTTTTACTTTGTGTGTGGGATCAAATTCATACACATCAAAAAACATTCTGTATGTTATTTATTTGGAAAGCTTATGAATTTTGTGGTACATAGTTGGATAAATGTTCTTCATTCATTCATATAGGACAAATAGCAGAAAATACTTTTTGATAGTTACTAGTATATCTTATCTGACCAATACATAGCCACCTCTTGGCCCTATCAAGCTGACATATAACATCATAGAACTTGTCAGCTCAATTTAGGGGACAGATGAAGCATAGCTGCCTTCTCCAGCCCAGCAATGCCAGTGAAGCCAGGTGCCTAGGAGGGGAAGGGGACTTGTTGAGCAATGATGGAGACCAGAGTTCAGAGCCCAGTGCCCACTTAACAAGCCAGGCTCTCAGAAATGCCTTACATTAATTCCAGGGGATCCAATGCCCTCTCTAGGGGGGGTACATATGCACATAAACACACACTTACAAAGACACATACATACAAACAAATAAAAAAAATTAAAGGCTACTGGTGGCAGCCTTTTCATTTCTCTTTGACAACTATGTCTCTCAGGCTGGTTAAAACTCATAGTGAAGAGTGGCACGTATAATTATCACCTCCCCTCAAGCTAACGTCTTTAAACTTTTTGACGTATACCTTTTCAAATTTTTGTGGGCCTTCCCTGTTTCTGTCTCAAAAATTCAATGGGAGAGGGCTGCTTCATTTACTCTTCACCTACTTAAGAATCTCTCCTGCCCCCCATGGCCCAGTTCGAATCCATCTGTGCTTTCTGAAACTGTGGTAGGGATAAACAGACATCTAAATGCTGATATGGCGCCAAGAGTCAGTTCGTCACCACCAGCTTGATAACACAAGTGCAGAGACTGGCTTCTGGCTTGCAACTGCACTAAAAATGCAACTGATACCATAAAAAAAAAATCTATTTGGCTTTGGGCACTGAATATATTCCTATTCCCCTTAAGAACATTTTTAAAAGGCCTTAGAAGACTAAAATGATACAATTAATATGATTCTATTTAATATTCTTATCAAAAGTCTTAATCCGAATCCATCAGCCAAGCCTCTAGGCTTAACTCTCCATTTTTCAGGAAATAAAAGGAGCTGAGGGAGCCAGGAAAATGTTCCGGGAGGAAACAGTCAGATCCAGAATCTATAGGGTAATCAAGCTGGACCCTTCAAAGAGTAGAGAGGAACTTCTGAAAAATTAATGAGAAATAATAACTAAATGTAGTGTGTGAAGTTAGCCTGAAACCTAATTTAAAAAAAATTATAGAGGCAGTGAGGAAGAAAGAGAGGGGGAAGCCGGAGAGGGGGCAAACAGTGGGGTCAGTAGCTCTAGATTTTTTTAGAGATTCATTTTGAAACAACAGTGGGAAGTTTGAATCTAAATTATAGTGTAATTATATAACAAAATTAAAGTTTACTTCCTAAAGACAGCTGTAAAACTAAATGCCTCATTCTTGGGAGAAGCAGATGGGAGCATTTAGGGGAAGGCATTACAAAAGTTGCAAGTGGCACTCAACCCACCAAACCGCACCTGAAGGCAAAGCCAATATGTTAGTCTGCAGCTGCTGACCCCTCCTCTCCTCTCACAGGGGATGTGGACATTCACAACGCAGGCTTTTTATGTTTCTGCATGTTGAATTTTTTCATAAAAAAAAAAAGTTCAGAAAAGGCTTGATGGCCCAATTTGTTTTCTGAATGTTCAGATCACCTGTGCAATACATTAAAGCAGAGCCCAGCAGAGTGATGAACAGTGGCCGTCCAGCTATGTGGCAGCCCCATGCCCCACACTTTGGGAAACTCCACAAATCTGATCACTGTGAGCCCAGCTGAGTCCACAGCATGGCACCTCAACCTCCTTCCCAGCTCTGGTGGGACCAGGAGCTGTTTCCATGCCTTTTAGCCCTCTTTTTCTATATATTTTTAGAAGACATTCTTCTTCGTCTTTGACTGTCTCATAGCTTTGTTAGTGGTCAGAAGTACTTAATAATTTACTGTGAAATGTTAGTGGTGTGCCTCTTTCTTTAAATTTCTTGAAACACCAATTTGGAACAAAAACAATGGCTCATTATGACTTGGTAATACGATTTAGCCCATTTCAAAAACATTTGGAAATTAAATTTATGAAAAGCATCATCATTCACAATCAGTCCTGTGTTCCCCTCAGAATATTACCATCACCATGCTGGCTTACTTGATCAGCTGAGGAGTAGAGAGAACAGAACACGGGACCACTGGGAAAGAGCATGATACATGTATAACCCCCGACTTTCTGAATGGAATTGTTCTGAACACACCCTGACCTCAGGAGAGGCTTCTCCAGCAGAGTCTCCGTGTCAGTCATAGACTTTTCAGCCTCTTACTCAGTGAGAAATACTCTAAAGATGTATTTCTCCTCATTTCCCTTGGTGATTCTAATGACAGCCAGCTCAGTGAACCATGGCGTCGCTCAGCCACGACCATTCAAACACCAGCTTCACACACACACACACACACACACACACACACACACACACACACACACACACATGAGTTTGCTTGTGGCTTGATACTGCTCATTTCCTGTCTATACCTCCATATTTCCTTCATGCCTCCATTTTATCCCCACTTTAATCCAGTAAGTAACCTTCACCCTTCTTTCTGCTCTCTAGCTTGTGAAATTTAGCCACACCAAGGGTTTTGGTGGCTTTTCCCTTGCCTCTGTTATTTTGTTGTTGATTTGGGTTTTGTTTTTTATTGTTTGTTTTTTTTTTTTTCCAGAGCTGGAGAGCTCACACCAGCCTTCTTGGCTCCTTAAAGTAAAGCATGTCTCACTCACCAATTTTCCAGCCCAGGAGAAGAAGGACATTTAAGTAAAGGCCCATCAACAGCTTTACCAAAACTCCAATCAAATACTGATGTCCACAGGCAATGTAAGGGAGCCAGGTACCATTTTCTATGGGACGGGAGGGCCCCTCCCAGTTAAACACAGTCCTACTTTCATTTTCCTCTCATTACAAAGGTAACTGTGGTAGGTAACCTCATTGTAAAAAAATAATAATAATTTAAAATAAAATTCAGGTGAGCTAAAATCACAACATCCATTTCCAATCTCCCTCTCTCAGAAGGAATGAA
Source organism: Mus minutoides (assembly GCA_902729485.2). Lineage (NCBI taxonomy): Eukaryota > Metazoa > Chordata > Mammalia > Rodentia > Muridae > Mus > Mus minutoides. The sequence continues at coordinate 14,376 of LR750086.1, read as the reverse complement.
GAGCAAATATATTTCACTTTACACTTTACAGTCTTCTTGTATTGATATACATCAGAATAAGCAAGTGCCTTTTACCTTGTAAGATAGGAGTTTGTCCTTTAGGGTACACTTGGAGATGACTTCAGACAATTGGGGTGTGAGTACTTCAGATGATGCTAGTACCTAGTGTGTACAGTCCAGAGATGCTGCTCTACATCCTAAGAGCACAGGACACCACACACCCATGCCCTGACAAAGAATTATCTAGCACAAATGTTAGAAGTCCCCAGGTTGAGAAGCCCTAAGTTCAACTACATGACATTGTCGATGACCAAACTTTTTGTGAAATTTAAAAGGACAGTTTCTAGTAACGCAAGTGAATATGTTTGTGTAAACATGGAAACCCAGCATTTTGTCTGTGGCTGTGTTACACCAACGTGTTATACAAGTCCATACTTGATAGAAGATTCTTCATGTCAGGGGCCAGAGTTCCCTTGCTGGGAAGTCTCCTTTATCCACTCTCTCAGGGGGTGATGTTGGAGAATTCTGGTCCTTCCTGGCGTGATTGAACTGCAGTGAACATTCACATGTGGCTAAGGCCTTGGGTGGGGTAAAGGATGCTGGGCACTGAAAATCAGGGGAAAGGCCCTGTGCTTTGAGGGAAGCAAGGAGTCCTCTGCTCTTACTGGCGCCTCCTTCTTAGGCAGGGATTACCACTAGGTAGGTCACATTACTGCCGGCTACCTCCTGCCACAAACATTTTTAACAGAACACTATGGGCCCTGAAACTTCCTGTTGGGTTTCTTCCTCTGATATTCTCCCAGGATGCCCTCTCTCCAGGCATAATTTGCTTGCCACCTAGGCCTCTCCAGGAGCTGCTGGGAGTTCTGGCACACCTCTTTGAACCCTATTCAAATACAGACACATCATCACTCAGCAGAACAAAACCCCAGGGACTCTTAGCAATCAGTACTGTTACAGTCAAAGATTCTGAGTGACAGGGACCTTAGCTTTTCCACAAATGGCTTCAGGGTTTTAATTATCATGGCAAGTAACATGTAGACTAACCTGAGACAAAAAGACACCCCTCCCCACATGTCCTGGGACAACTGCATACTGTCATCTGAGAGAGTAATTTATTTCCACATAATTGACTCCATAAAGGGCATCTTGGGTGTCAAGTTCCCTAAATAACTTGGACCCACCTTTGCCAGTGCCGAGACCATCGAGAGAGAGGAGAGCCATAATTAATTGGCTCGTTTATGATTAATGTAGCCCTGCCTTCCTTTGCTGCCAGTCTCTAAAGAGAAAATTGCCTAGCCCTCTGACTCCACTTCCAAGGAACTAACTCATTTAAAATAAATAAAGAAATCTGGTTGACAAGCAAGGAGTCAGTTGTTCATAGAAACTCCTTGAGGCTGCACCTCTCCTGTGTGCCTGTCTGTCTCAGGAGCTCACCTGAGGAAGGAGTGTGGAGCTCTCTGCTTGAGGCTGCACCTCTCCTGTGTGCCTGTCTGTCTGAGGAGCTCACCTGAGGAAGGAGTGTGGAGCTCTCTGCTTGGGACACTTAGTAAACACAGGGAAGCCTTGCTTGATTTTAGTTTCCTGATTTTTTTGTTTTTGTTTTTGTTTTTTTAATCCCTTAGGTACCTAAGGAGGAGGCACAGACAAGAAGTGGGGAAGGAAACGAAAATTGGAAGAAAAACCCCCACAAAAGCCCCTACTTTTCTACAGCACTGAAGTTATCTTGGGTCCAATCTGCATTTATGTGACCTGCTCCAAGTGAGTGCTGGAGTCTGAACTCAGGTTCTCCTGGCAGACCAGGAAGTGCTTTGAATTTAACTGCCCCATCCCCCACTCTGTTTCTAAAGCAGAAAGACCACAGTGGGACACAGCTTACCAATGTTGGGTTTTTGTTGTTTGTTGTTGTTGTTGTTTTCCTAATCATTCCTGGTGTTTTGAGAATCTCTTACGGTGCATTGTTTAAGTGATATTGTTTAAATATCAACTCATGGCAGGCAACAACTTAGGAACTCAACTCGGAACCCAGATAGATTTCCCAGTGCCCGGTGTCAGTCCATAAAACAGATGCATATGCAAAGCACTTTCTCGTTTTCCTTTACACTTCTTTATCAAGTCGTCCTGTGTCTCCATTCCTCTCTGCCTTGCTGGATAATAGAATCAGATATGAAGAACTGTGCTGCCCGCACCTCCCAGGGATGATCTGTATCAGCCACTTGCAAGTTATGTGATTATAAAGATGTGCTATCGTGGTCCCATTAACTGAGAAGTCCAACCAATCTCTCAATGCTTGCTATGCAACTCCCCAAACCCCATCCATCCTATCCCCCTCCCAACCCTGTCCTTTCCAGACCTCTGATAGCTGTGCTCAACTCCTTGTTCTTTGGACTTATTTACACATCCTGGACCACTCCAGCATGACCACAGGACCCCAGAAGCAGCAGAATGGGGATCTTTCTATGTCCAAGTTATAGTTAGAGCCTTTCAGAGTCTTTTATAATGACAGACTCCAAGTAACTCATGGCTCACGTCTAAGTTCACACCTACAGTAGCTAATGGGAAAACTGTCAGGGGAGAGGTCACACATAATCTCTTTCAAGAAGTTGATTAACCCACAGGAGCCCATGTTCATGAAACCCTTTCAGTGATACAAATTCACTATTCACAGATTATAAAATCTTTAGCTCTGTTTTGTTAATACTGATTCAGTAATAAAAATTCCAACAGGTGTCTCTAGACTCAAGGATAAAGACAATTAGGTGTGATCTAAGTAATAATACTTGTGGTTTCAAAGGCCTAGGTTCCTGGCAGATGTCTCAAATCACTGTCCAAGCCATTGTCTTCTCTCCACAGCCAAGCCTAGCAAACCCAGGCCCCCATAGGAGAGAATCATCACGGGAGCTTTAATAAATACAAATATGTCCAGGTTCTGAGATAGTTCAGTTTAGTCTGGGCTGGGACCAGGCATCCTGATTAGTTCAGAGCCTTTGGGTGATTGTCATGTTACTGGGGTAGAGGCTTCCGTGGCTCACAAGTATCATTAGAGATCAGGGATGCTGTTTTGTTTATTCTGTGCCCTTGGCCTCTCCTGGGGTTTGTCCTTTCAAGTTCCTTCTGACAGGTCCATGAAAGCCTTCCAAACTCACCTTCTCAATCAATCTGAGTGTTAGAACACAGTATTGAGAGGACGATGGACAAAAAGAGATTTTCTGCAAACCTATTGATCATTGAAAGGTTTTTGAGCACACGCGCAGTGTGCCAAAATACAGGATTTTGAGATTTCCTTTTCTGGCTCTCAGCTGCTGTGAGCACTGTTAGTCATGTAGTTTTATATGTCTCTGTTTAACTGTCTGTGAAGTTAATAGGGAGATGCAGCGCTGGTTCAACTCTGAACTCAATATACAGCTTCTAAGGAAAAGAGCGATTGTCGCCTCAAAGATTGCAAAAATCCAATTAAGTATCACTTTCCCCTGCTGCTAGATAGACTTAGACCCTGGAAGTAATGTTAATGACACCGCATGAGCATCCAGGACAAGCACTGTGCCCCTTTTACTGAAATCACACCCCAGCCAGCAATTAAAAAGGAAGCACAAGAATTTTAATACAACCCCCTGGCTTTGGTTGTCAAACAAAAATACTATGAAAGGCAGGGGATGATGAGGCCCAGAGAATAATTTTTTTATTAAAGAAAAATGTACTATTACTCTTTGTTTTTGTTTTTTTTTCTTCAAAGAGGAGATGTTCAAGGTCAGCAAAACAGATTACACAGAGATTTTCCCCAAAGATGTATCATTTTGGATTCTCTGCCCTGGTCTCTGTGCCCCTCCATGTGTTCTCCAATGTAATTAAGATATATGTGCATCTCTGGGCTTTGGGGACTGCTGACAGACAGCTCCGTTGCTAACAAAGTGCAAGTTGCCAAAGGCAGATGCTCAATGTTAGATGGTGCCCCAGGCAATGCTGAGCTCTGCCCGCCCTGCGGCTCCTCCTGGGACCTGGGCAGACTACAAAGCAGGGTGTTAAATTAAACAGCTTCCCCGCACACAAGAACTGGCCATTTGATTTAGACCATGGCTTTTCCTTTAAAAGATAGGGATGAGAGGGCTCTGTCAAGAAGGGGCAACTTCATCTGATCCCTGCCACTCGTCCCATGGAATCCTCTGCAGAGAGCTTTGTCCTTTCCATTCTGAGGTAGAATGGGTGGTTTCTTTTCTGCTCCAAACGCCTCACACTATAAACCCAGTACCTCAGAACATGACAGGACACAAGGCTTTTAAAGAGATGATTTCCATAAGGCCATCCAGGCAGGTCTAAAAGTCTGATGGGTGTCCTTAAAAGAGGAGGTGATGTGGATTACAAAAGAGATCTAAAAGATGAATGGAATACAAACAGAAGGCAGGATGAGGATCCCTCAGAAAGCAGCCTCCAGCAAACCAAGGATAAAACTGCAGGAGAAACCAAAGCTCAGGCCCCATGGGGCCTTCAACTTGCAGCTTCCTGACCTGTGACAAGCCACTAAGTCTGTGATATTGTTATGACATCCCTATCAAACAACAGCATGGACTCTATATTAGTGTGAATGAATGTCGTATTCATATGCAAAAACTGCCCTCCAGCTAGAACAATTGTCTCTCTGCAGCAAAATTCTGCACGAGCCAATTCTACCAATCCTGCACTGAAAATACCTGGGAAAAACCTGTGTCTCACACACTCAGCAAGGATTTTTCTTGTCAGTACTCACTGAGCAATTATAATCATTAATTACACAACACCTATATCTAGTGGGCATATGTCATCTACAGGTGGATTAAAGTTATACATATATATAAAATATGCAATAGCTCCATTTGTGTAAGAGAGTTGAGCATGTGTAAGGACTCTCAGCCAGCCTTGGAATGTGATACTGGGAGTTTGCCAGATCCTGAAGGACCAAACTCTGCCTCAGTGTCAGAGGAGGATGACGTGGGCAGGGGAGAAAATCTAACACTAGTTGACCGTCATTACCACGCACAATCTCTTTGTACCATATACAATTGCTTTGTAAGTTTTGCATAAGAACTCTCATAATACCTTGCATTGGTGCTACAAGAAGCAAGGATAAGATCTGACCAGGTTCCCAGCTAGACCAGTATTCTGCCGGCCTTTGTCTTTTCAGAATGCTGTAAGCAAAGACTGTTGGGACCAAGCAAAAAGAACTTATTCTAAGTACTGCCATTTCATGTTTAGACTCCATTTAATCATAGGGAGAAACTAAATTCAAGGTCCCAGGCCCTAGAGGACCTGGGGACTTCTCAATAGCTGAACAGCTTCTATTGTAAGGAAACAGTTATCTGAGTCCAGACATCTCAGGGACAACTTGTAAGGAATCTGAGTCTGAGTCTAGACATTTCAAGAACAGCTTCTCCACTAAGTTTATGTTCCCAGGCCCAGAAACCTTCTATCCTGATTGATGGAAACTCTTGATCAAGCCCTTATGTGAAAATATGATTGGACAATGCTACCCCTCCCCCTTTATGGTTTCATCATCTAAATATGGTGCACAATGTCCCCTCAGAGTTGTAGTTCAGCTCCCAACTCTGTTCTGCAGCCCTGATCAGTAGCAGCTTCATTATAATAAATTGTTGTCATCTACTTTGACCTGGTGTTTGAGTTATGTTGAATTTATGTTGGATTTAAGTGAACCCCACAAGACCCTTGGCCAGGCACAGTAGTGCAGGCCTGTGATCTTAGTATTTGGACAACTGAGGCAGGAGGATCTCAAGTTCAAGATGTGCCTAAGCTGTACAATGAGATCTTTGGCGGAAAGCTAACAGTGGGAACATAAGGTGTACAACTTCTAAATAAGGTAAATTATTTAGTCATAGTTCTGGAGGTTAAGAAGTGCAAAATGAAGGCTTTGGTGGATTCAGTATCTAGTAAGAGTGCTTCCTAACCCATCGGCATGCCTTCCATGGGCTCCCTGGGCCTCTGGTATTGGCCTGTCTTCTCCATTCCAATGACAGGTTAATCATCTTCGAGGTTAATCATCTTCGATTGCTTAGTTTCCTGTTTAAGTTGTATTAAAATACAGGCTGAACTAAGCTTTTTCAATAACTTCTCTTTCCTTTACTCTTAAACTGTAAATATAACTTTAAAATACTATTACTCTTGGGCCAGTGAGATAGCTCATTGTGTAAAGTCACTTGCCAACAAGCCTGACAGCGGGAGTTTAATTCCCAAGACCTACCTGATAGAGATAATCAGCTCATGCAAGTTTCCTTCTGACCGCCACACATGCCACGGCAGGCATGTGCATGTGTGTGTGCACACATATATATTAAAAAATGTAATTTAAATATATATTAAAATACCACTACCTTTAGTTTGGGCCTAGGTCTCTTTGTTTTCACTTCTAAATTTGAGTTTTCAGATTCTTAATCTCACAATATTACGAACCATTAACTGAGAAGAAAACAAATCTTTGGGTAAATCAAAGAAGTCCTATTGGAAAGGTTTTTATAACTTAAATTAAAAGGCATCTTGACTGTAGAGAAGGCTCAGTGGGGAAAGCACTTGCATGAAAGTTGAGGACCCAAGGTCAAGTCCCCAGAATACACATAAAATCCGATGAAGTGGCATGAGACTGTCTCAAACCAAGTGGAAGGTGAGAACAGACATCCAAGGTTGACCAAACGCACACTGTGACACACACATGAATTCATACAAACACACACAAACACGCATCACACACACTCAAAAAATAAAAATAAAAAAAGATTTGTGAAAGTGTTTCAAGCCACTTAGTACTATGCCTGTTTGCACACATCCTGAATCATGAGTGCCACATGGACATAGCCTGAATCCCACAGCTGGGTTGATTACTGTAAGAGCCGTGTTCCCTTTTCAGCCTTCTCAGAAATCCACTCTCCCAGGAACATTCCATTTGGAGGAGGGCAAGTCTGATGGTTAAGGTTTGAATGTCTCAAAAGACACTTGTGCCAAGAGCTTGATCACCAGGATATGGTGGCAAAACCTTTAGAGAGTAGGGCCCAGCAGGAAAGAGGAAGTTGTGTCACTAAGAGTTGCCTTGGAATGTGATACTGAAATGTCAAGCTATGTCCTCTTCCTGGTTTGGGACTGCTCTAGGTAGGCGGCTTTGCTCCTCTATAAACACCCTGCCATGATAAACCACTTCCCCACAGACAAACACAGCAACTTAATATGAGCAGAAATAGATCTATTCTCTGCTGCTGCTGCTGCTGCTGCTGTTGCTGCTGCTGCTGCTGCTGCTGCTGCTGCTGCTGCTGCTGCTGCTGCTGCTGCTGCTGCTGCTGTTGTCATAGTGGCCTCAGACAGGGTCTCTCCATTCTGGAACTGACTATGTAAATCATGGCTATGTAAACCAGGTTGGCCTCAGACTTACACAGAATCACCTGCTTTTGCCTCCCCAGTCAGTGCTGGAATTAAGGCACGGATCGCCATGTCTGGCAATCTTTCCTTTCAAATCGATTGTCTCGGATATTTTATTATAGCAATAAAACAAGCCAAATGACATGGGGTGGGGAGCGTGCCTGTGTTCTTTGAAAAACTTTTGACAGGTTTATCATTTTTAAGGCTTGTTCTATTTTAATGACTGATCTATGTGAGGCCACAGCCAGGCCACTATGTACAGACGCGAGGGAAGATTGTTTCCTGGTCTCTTCCTCCTTGGATAGAGTCTTGATCTCTTCTTTCTTGGCCCCGAGACACTCCTCCTGGCACTTTCGTGCTTCCTTAGTCTTCCACCTGCGAGCCTCAGCCTGGTCAGACCGTAGCTTCTGCTGGGACGTGTCTGCCTTCAGTTTGTGCATGTGTTCCTTGAAAATCTGCTTGTCCTTTAGTAATTCCCTTTGACCTTCAGGTACAGGCTTCGATACAATGGTAGTCAGTCTTCACGGTATCTTCCCAGGGCAGGATCCTCTGCCTTCTCATCTGGGTCAATCTCTCAGTCACCCAAGCCTGGCAGCAGTACCCTTCTGCTTCCCTATGCCCATATGCCAGCCCCTCCATCGAGCCAAGGTATTTTTCCGGCATCAAGCCTTGGAATGGACTATTGCAGGCTTCCTATGATCAGCCCATCTTTGCTTAGCTTCCTGATGTGCTGACAGGAGCTGGAATTGATGATTTCACTGGTCTCACTGGGGTCCAGCCAGACCTTCCTTTTACCACAGCGGAGGAAACCAGAGACAAATCTCTTTCATAGCCTAGGCATACTTAAGGCTGCAGACGCATCAGTGAAAGGCAGGCTTATAAATTTTAATTCAAGTTCTGTTTGTTTCTGGGAGCCACAGTGTGATACCTGATCCCTGGCACTTTAGAGTTTTATTATGACTGGTGGCAAAGAGTGAAATTAAAACTGTCACATGACAGTATTCATCAATCACTTAATCTGACTTTATTCTTTTCTCTCTGAGCAAGAATCCTGGCAAGTGCTCTTCAAAGTCAGATGGCTTTTCTTAACAGATTTGTCTTCAGTTTCTAAAACTCTGTCCTTGATCTTCCAACAGCCCATGCTGGACAAAACGGTATCAACAACCATAGCATAGCTTGCTATTTAAATTTACATTTGTCTAACTTTTAATTTCTTGAAACTTATTAGGTAGTGCTGAGACACGTTGAGAAAATTCCCCCTAAGGGCGTAGGGCTAGGAAATTAGTCGCTGTTAAGTACTGTCAAGCATACTAATAATGGCCATCAGGCATGGTGGTACTCACCTGCAATCCACATACAAGCAGAGGTAAGAAGACTGAGCTCGATGTCACCCTGTGACACAGCAAGTTCCAGGCTAACATTTACTAAGTTAATATCAATAATGGTTCTTTATTTTTAAATTTCTTGAAATCTTCTAGGTGTGTGAATATCTTACCTACATGTATGTGTGTGTACTGGGTGCATTTACATGTATGTGTGTGTACTGGGTGCATGCCTAATGCTTGAGGGAGCCAGAAGAAGACAGCAGAATCCCTGGAACTGGAGTTAAGGAAGTTACAAGTCACCACACAAGTCTTCTACAAGAGCCAGAACCTCTCTGCCATCCGACCAGCTCCACGCTTTTAGATTGGAAGGAGCCACCATATTGATTTCCACAGTAGTTAGACCGCTTTGTGTGCCCACCAACAGGGTGTCAGGGTGGCTTTTCAGGTGTTTCCTTAACTGCACTGGGTGTTTTTTGGCTTATTTTTCTGATGATTATTCTGACTGGGGTGAGATGGAATCTCGATGCTGTTTTGACGGTTGGGGATACTGAATATCTTTTCATATATTTATAGTCTACTTACATTTTTATGTATTATATTTGGTAATTCTATTGCCTTTATTATGCTGACATATGATTGTTCTATTCCTAGTTTCTTCAGGGCTGTCATTATGAAGTGATCATAAATTTTATTAGACTTTTCTACATCTAATAATGTCATGTGATTTTGTGCTTAATTTTAATTGTGTGATATATTGTATTTATTAGTCTATATACATTGAATAATCTTTGAATCTCTAAAATGAAACCAACTTGATTGCGTACATCTTTTAATGTGTTGCTAATTTCAGTTTGCAGGCATTTTATTGAGGATAGTTTCATTCCTATACATCCAGGCTATACTTCTCTTTTGTTATATCCATATCTAATTCAGATACCAAGGTAATAGCGACTTCATAAAACACATTCCTCCCCTCTATGATTGTTTGACTGAGAGCTGTCAGATGCACCTCTTGTGCCTTACATGATATCTTACAACTGAACAAAGCAGTCTCCATTTCCAGCAAACAACCAGACTGTCATCACAGTATCCTGGTCACTTTGAACACTACAAGGACACTTTGGGAAAGTCACACTCTGACTGGAAGACATTGCAACCACAGCTGGTGTTGGGCCACACACCTCTGCACAGGAGGCCATGCTACAGTCACACCCACTCCTGCCAGCACCAGGACTGGAAAACTTCAGTTCATCTGCGACCTCCTGATGGCCCTGCCAACCGCTGCTCTGAGCCAGGTACCAACAGTCCTTAGCAAGGTTGACCAGGAGGAAGAGGAGCCCCACCCCCACCTCACACCCGTATCTCAACAAAAGGCCCATGATTGACAGAAGAGGGGTTGTATCTGTATGAGGTTTGTGATTGAGCTTATGTGATGATTGTGTTGGTAGAATGGGAAACTGTAAATATACAAGGCTGTGATTGGTGGAATTACACTTCAAGCAAAAGTATGCCAAGTTCCCTCTTCTAGCTTTATAAGTAGGTTGCTTGCCACCACTTTGTGGTTAGTCTGGGAGGTCTCATAGTTATCCACCACCACTGAAGTACTGTCAGGCGCAACAGAGTCTTTTCTTGAATGGTTTATCGGCTGGTGCTCTCTGTTACAGGCTCGATTGGCTGAACAAAGAGCAAGCAGGAGGCCAGAACTACTGGCCCTGGGAAAAGCAGTAGTGGTGGCACCAGTGGCCAGGGGACAGTTTAGATTTACTGAGAAGTACAACAGCTAGGCACCCCAAGTCCCTAATGCCGAGAAGCAAGGGCTTCAGAAAGCTACCAAGGGCTAAAGACCCCATTAGCTGAAGCTCTAAGCTTTAACACCAGGAGGTAGCTGTAGAGTCTCAGCTAATGCCTAAGGATAGATAAACTGCAAGAGGCTAAACCAATGAAGAACAGTGGAAAGATGAGCCCATGGGGGCTGCAGATAAGCAGAGATGAGAGTGTAGGCTAGAAGAGTTGCATGCCTAGCTCCTGAGAAGTATTTGAGAGAGAAGCCAAGGGTTAAAGAGCTAAGAGTCCCGAAGCTCAGAAGCTGTGGGATGTCAGAGTTCCTATCCCAGAGCAATACGCCTCTGGCTTTGAAGGGTGGAGCCATAAGCCTCTAACTCTTGTGTGTGGCATTTCTAAACCTCCATATTTAGAAACCCTGTTTGTAAGCACCAGGGACCCAGGAGGTGCCCTTGCTCTGCGTGTGATTTCTTGTGTGGACAGAACAGGAGAATTCCCAACCAGCCATTTGGAAAAACAACAACAGATTTCCTATTTATCTGAGATATAAAATTTTTATCCTTCTTTTCTTAAATATTTCCCAGCTGTGACCATTTGGGTAAATATTTTTAAAAAAAGAAAAGAAAAAAAAGAAAGAAGTAAATCAGACAAAATACTACAAGAATCAATGTAGATGAAGTAACTCCAGGCTCAACAAAGGGAACTGAAGTCAGAATTCAAACCCAGGCAGAAGGGGCAAAGCCCAGCCTGTGGACTTCAAACCACTAGCCTGAGGATGGCAACTAGGGGAGCCAGAGACATTTAAATGAGGCCAAGTGACTCTAGATGTAAGCCTAGGCTAGGGATTCTTTAAGCATGTAAGGCACCATCCACTCAAAGTGACCCAAGAGAGGTGTGGCTGGATGCTAAACAGACAAGAAAGTGACACTCTTTGGGCAGATAAAAAGTAGACTGTTATATCCGAGTTGTCTAGAGTAAAGAGTTCAAAAGCAAAGCACTGTCTGTGTGTAGCCAGGGCTGTCAGTATGAGCGACCCAGGGCCAGACCCAGGACTGTACAGAAGATGAGTGCTGCAGGCATGTACAGTTGTAGAGATGCATGTTACCCAGGCATATCTGTGCTGGCCAGGAAACATTGCATACTGGGCCCAACTGCTACATTGCTGGCCCAGAGACAGACAGGGCTGTTGTGAGGGTCCTCAAATCCAAAGCCAGGCACAGTTGGATGAATACATCAGCCATATGCTATCTTATTTAGCCATACTCCTTCCCAGAACAGTCACTTCATACTATCTCTGAAGTATGGCTATCTAATTTATAATATTCAATTACCTAACTCACACAGGCAGAGAAAGCAAACGTGTATATGAAGTAATATGCTTCTTTCCTGGCACTGAGAACTGAACCAGGGCCTTGAGCACATAGTATTCTACCACTCAGCTCTGTCCACAGCCCAAAGTTTAGAGCGGGGTGTGTGTGTGCACGAGTGTGCATGAGAGCGTATGTGCATACATGCATGCATGCATATGTGCTTTTGCTGCTGCTGCTGCTGCTGCTGCTACTACTGCTGTTTTGATTTGTTTGTTTGTTTCTGTTTTTTTTACACAGACCATATGTTGCTTTTGATATAAAAGCAATGCTTTATCATAAGTTTTGTTTTTGAATTTGGGGCTAGACATGTGGTGTATGCATATATCAGCACTTGAGTAGTGGAGGCAAGACAATTAGGAATTCGAGGTCATCCTTAGCTACACAATGAATACAAGCTTGGGCCAGCCTGGGCTACATGAGACACTGCCTCAAAAACCTGGGAGAAGACAGTGTATCTCTGACATGACTGTTAACCCCCCATGTTTCCCAGCACTCCAGTTTTCCCTCTTAGGAACCCTCTTAGGTTCATAAGTCATGGGAAGCCTGCCTCGACTACATATTGACTCCATGTAGAAGGATGGGACATCTGAGCTGTGTTTCTCAAATACTGTGGGATTCTCTCAAAGCGGGTTTGAAAGGGTGGATTCCTCCAATTCTTTGGTGCAGATTCACCTCTAAAAGCCATGTTCTAAGGTGTCATGATGTCTTGTCAGGAGGATTGAACATCTTGAAATCCAAAAGGTTCACTAAGAGCTTGGACTCTGGAGTCAAAAGTCCCATCGGAATCCACCTGGCAACGGAATCTTTCTGTGTCTCGGTTCCCTAACGTGTGAAGGAGGATGGAGAAGAGAAGCCCCAGGCAAAGATGAGTTATAGCTCTCACCGGAAGCTATGTGATCAGGGACATATCTCAGCCTCTTGAAGCTTCAGCTCCCCCTCACCTGACCCACCCCCACCCTCCATCAACTGATAATCGGAAATCCGCCCTCTCCACTCTGAGTGTGAAGACCAGCCAAGACAGTGCATGGAAGTCCAGGGCTGTACAAGTGCTGCTTACTATTTTTATAGCATTTTCTGTTTCATTCTGCCAAGCCAAGAGCAGGGCTGTGCCACCTCAGTTTTGGAAAAGCAAAAGAGGCCCAGAGCCTCCAACTGCTCTTGTCACTGTCAAAACAAAAGAGTGACTTTGGCAGCATTTTAGCCCCATGGTGTGTACTGAGCTCTGGAACTTGGCAAGGCACAGCCATCTGGGCTTGCCCCTGTGGTGACTGCTGAACTCTAGAGCTTTTAAATAGAAAACCACACAGTTCTGCACAGATGACCAGGCTGCAACTGTAGGCGTGAATGTAAGTCCAAAACTCTTCAGAGTTTTTAAATGCCATATTTTTACAGTTCTGGATCAAATAGAAACTGCTCTGCACATTCACCCACCAGGTTCTAGCAGGAAAATGCCATCTCTGTTACCACAGCGACACCCTGCTTCCCTCCATGGGTCTCACAGGTTTCCCCGATAGTGGAGCACCACACATAGGTCACCTGCTCTTTCCAAAATAACTGTTGCTTCCTACTGCTGCCATTAAGGCATGCCCTCCAGCTTCCTGATGCCTTCTGTTCTGCACAGATGAGGAGAGTCCCCAGCCTGGGTGATAACAAACAAAACCCCAAGGCCTCAGAACTAGAGGCAAACTTTGTTTTCTAAAACTAGCTACTGTACAGGAAACAGGAGAATAGAAGCCTTGATAGCAATAAGTCAGGAAGCTACCACACAGGGTTCCCTAACAGGCAACACAGGAGTCATCCTCCTGCATCCCAGTGGTATCAGCCTAGTTTAAAACAAATTTCAAACCCTCATGGACCTTACAAGTTAGCAAAGAAATGGATAGTAAGCAAGTGCTTGCAAGTGTGATGAGCAAGCATGTAACGAAGTGGTCAGCCTGGGTCGGATACAAGCACAGTGATGGGATAGTCCCATTTGGAGAGAGGTTTACTTGTACCAAGACCGGAAGTAGGGGAGAAATGGTCTCAGGGAGCAGGGCTAGAAGAGACAACTCCCAGGAAAGGCAGCTATATACTCAAAGGGAGCCCACTTTGCTAGATCCAGAAGCAGCAGGTACATCAGGCAGGCAGGTAGGCAGACAGACAGACAGGCAGGTGGGTAGGCAGGCAGGCAGGCAGACAGACAGGCAGGCAGGCAGGCAGGCAGGCAGGCAGGCATATAGATAGAGCTCTGACTATTATGGAAAAGATTTGAGATGTCATCCTAGGTGCAGTTAGGAATTTCTAGAAGGGTTCACATAGGGGAGTGTTTTTTTTTAATTATTTTTTCTTTATTAGATATTTTCTTCATTTACATTTCAAGTGTTATCCAGAAAGTTCCCCATACCCTCCCCCATCCCCGCCCTGCTCCCCTACCCACCCCCTCCCACATAATGGCCCTGGCATTCCCCTGTACTGGGGCATATAAAGTCTGCATGACCAAGGGGCCTCTCTTCCCAATGATGGCCAACTAG
>LR751321.1:67243-187414 GCA_902729485.2 Mus minutoides | reverse complement strand
ACAGAAACCAAAACCATACAATGACCAAAAAAAAAAAAAAAAAAAAAAAAAAAAAAAAAAAAAAAAAAAAAAAAAAAAAAAAAAAAAAAAAAAAAAAAAAAAAAAAAAAAAAAAAAAAAAAAAAAAAAAAAAAAAAAAAAAAAAAAAAAAAAAAAAAAAAAAAAAAAAAAAAAAAAAAAAAAAAAAAAAAAAAAAAAAAAAAAAGCAACTTCAACAAATGGTGCTGGTCTAACTGGACATCCACATGTAGAAGAATGCAAATTGATCCATATTTATTCCTCTGCACAAAACTCAAGTTCAAGTGGATCAAAGACCTCAACATAAAACCAGATACACTAAGTCTTACATAATTGAAAGAGGGAAATAGCCTTGAGTGCATTGGTACAAGAGACAGTTTCCTGAAAAGAACATTAATGGCTCAGCCTCTAAGATCAACAATTGATAAATGGGACCTCATGAAACTGCAAAGCTTCTATAAGGCCACGGATATAATCCATAGGATAAAACAACAGCCTATAGATTGGCAAAGGATCTTCACCAACCCTACATCTGAGGGATAATATTCAAAATTTATAAAGAACTTAAGGAGTTAGACATCAACAACCCAAATAACCCAATTAAAAATGGTATACAAACCTAAACAGAGAATTCTCAACAGAGGAATCTCAAATAGCCAAGACACACTTAAAGAAATGTTAAAGATCCTTAGTCATCAGGGAAATGCAAATCAAAATAGCAGTGAGATTCTACATTACACCAATCAGAATGGCTGAGATCAAAAACTCAAGTGATAGCACACGATTGCAAGAATGTGGAGCTACGAGAACATTTCTCCATTGTGGGGAGTGCCAACTGATACAACCACTCTGGAAACCAATTTGATGGTTTTTCAGAGAACTCAGAACACTTCTACCTCAAGATCCAGATATACCACTTCTGGGCATGTACCCAAAAGATGCTCTTCATTCTCACAAGGACACTTGCTCAACTATATTCATAGCAGCTTTATTTGTAATAGCCAGAAACTGGAAGCAACCTAGATAACTCTCAACTGAAGAGTAGATAAAGAAAATGTGGCATATCCACTCAATGAAATACTATTTAGCTATCAAAAACAAAGCTACCATGAATTTTGCAGGCAAATAGATGGAACTTAAGAATATCATCCTGAGTGCAGTGACCCAGTTTCAAAAGGACATTCATGGTATACACTCACTTATCAGTGAATATTAGCCATAACATCATAGGATACCCATACTATACTCCAAAGACCCAGAGAAGCTAAACAAGAAGGAAGGCCTAATGAAGATACTTGAATCTTACTTAGAAGGGGGAATAAAATAGTCATAAGAGAGGGAGCTGGGTGAGAGGGGATAGTGAGGGGAATGGGGGTGTCAGAATCAAGTGTGGAAAGAGACAGGAGAGATAGCCAGATGGCCTTCAGAATGAATGGAAATCTGGAACTGATGGGGATGAGGAGGTGGAGGGCATGACAAAGACCTAGGATAAAGGAGGTGCCCAAGAATCAATGAAGATGACCTTAGCTGTGATTCACAGCACTGAGGTTACGGAACCTCAACCTTCTGTAGCCAGGCAGGAACCCCAGTGGAGTGATAAGGACACCAACCCACCCACAAAACTTTCTGCCCAAAATTTACTCTGTCTACATGAAATACAGGGACAGGGATGGAACAGAGACTGAGGGAATGACCAACCAATAACCAGCCCAAATTGAGACCCATCCAATGGGCAATCACCAATTCCTGACATTATTAACCATACTCTATCATGCTTGTAGACAGGAATCTAGTCTGTCTGTCATCTGAGAGGCTCCACGCAGGAACTGACTTAAACAGATGCAGACATCCACAGTGAAACAGTAGATGGATCTTGGGAGCTCTTATGAAAGAATAGGGGGAGTGATTGGGGACCCCCAGTGGGGATAGGAACTCCACAAGAAGACCAATAGAGTCAACTAACCTGGACCATTGGGGCTCTCAGAGACAGAACCACAAACCAAAGAGTATGCTTAGGTTGAACCTAGGCCTCTCTGCACATATGTAGCAGATGTGCACTTTGGTCTTCATATAGGTCTGGAATAACTGGAGAGGGGCTTATCCCAAGAACCTGTCCTTGAGCTATATTATAGCTGGGCTGACTTGTCTGACCTCAGTGGGAGAGGATGCACCTAGCCCCACAGAAAATTGATGTGGCAGTGTGGGAGGGATACCCAGGGGGCCCCAACCCACTCATAGGAGAAAGGGAGGGATGGGAAAAGGATTGTAGCAGGGACAGAAGGAGGCAGTGAGCAGGATATAAAGTGAATAAATAAAAAAGTAAATTAAAAAAAATTTTTAAATATCAGAATATTTAGGGAGATAGAAATTTTAATTGATTATTTCATGTGTGCCTATATCTAATTATAGCACTACACCATTTTCATGCAGGTGTTTTATGAATTAAAATTTTAAATTAAGGATAATACTCACAACCATTTTCTTTAATATATTGCTCTTGGTTTGGCATAGTGCTTTATTAACAACTTATGTCATTTTAACTACAAAAAAATTTTTTTAAATATTAGCAATGTCAAGTATCCCATGGCGATCATTAATAAAAACGATCTTGATCAACCAGGAGGTCCATCTTCCTTTCAGTCCACACCTCCAGCTGCAACTGACGATCTGCATCCCATGCCCCAGCCTACAGCTCTGCTTGCCTTGTGGGAGGCCTATAGATATCTGGGACAACCAGTCCCAGAGGATTACTACTCCCAAGGACTACCAGGCCAGTCAGCACTAGAGACAACTTGATGGCAAAAGGCAGGCATAAGAACATAATCAACAGAAGCCAGTACAATGTGGCACCATCATAACCCAGCTCTCCCACTACAGAAACCCCTAGAAATCCTACCACACATGAAGAGCAAAATTGTGACCTTAAATTTCATCTCATGGAGATGATAGAGTTCTTTAAAGATGATATAAATAAATTCCTTAAAGAAACTCAGGAAAACACAGTCAAACCAATAGAAGCCCTTAAGATGGAAATAAATAAATCCCTTTAAAAATGCAAGGAACTGCAATGAAAGAGATGACATAAAAAAATAAAACAGTCCAAGACCTAAAAATGGAAATAGAAGAAATAAAGAAAACACAAATAAAGGCAACCCTGGTGATGGAAAACCTAGGAAAAGAACAAGAACTACATGCACAAGCATCATCAGATTACAAGAGAAGGAAGAGAGAATCATAGCCATAGAAGATACCATAGAAGAAATTGATACATTGGTCAAAGAAAATGCGAAATGTAAAAAGTTTCTAACTCAAAACATCCAGGAAATTTTGGAAACTATGAAAACGGTGAACCTAAGAATAATACAAATAGAAGAATGTGAAGATTCCCAGTTCAAAGGGCCAGAAAACATTTTCAGCAAAATCAAAGAAGAAAACTTCCCTAACTTAAAGAACAAAATGGCTATAAATGTACAAGGCTTTTGAGAATTCAATGAAAGTGAAAGCACAACATATCCAAATTTATAGGACACAATGAACACAGTGCTAAGAGGAAAATTCGTAACACTAAATGACTTCATAAAGAAATTGGACAGATTTCATACTAGCATCTTAACAGCATACCTAGAAGCTCTAGGATGAAAAGAAGCAAACATGCCCAAGAGGGGTCAATGCCAGGAAATAGTCAAACTCAGGACTAAATTAATCAACTAGAAACAATGAGAACAATACAAATATTCATTAAACCAATTTTTTAAGTGGGATGCAGAACTAAATGGAAAATTCCCAATATGGGAATCTTGAATGGCCGAGAAAAACTTAAAGATATATTTAACATACTTAGTCATCAGGGAAATGCAAATCAAAACAACCCTGAGATTCCACCTTACACCAGTCAGAGTGGCTAAGATCAATAACTCAAGCAACACTCCCCCATTGTTGGGGGATTGCAAACTTGAAAAACCACTCTGGAAATCAGTCTAGCAGTTTCTCAGAAAATTGGAAATAGATGACCCAGCTATACCTCTCCTGAGCATATACCCAAAAGATGTTCCACCATTCCACAAGAATATATGCTCCACTATGTTCATAGAAGCTTTATTGGTCATAGCCAGAAACTGTAAACAACCCAGTTGTCCCTCAACTAAAGAATGGATATAGAAAATGTGGTTCATTTACACAGTGGAATACTACTCAGCTATCAAGAACAAGGACATCATGAACTTTGCAAGCAAATGAATGGAACTAGAAAATATCATCCTGAGTGAGGTAACCCAGACCTAAAAGGATATGCATAGTATATACTCACTGATAAGTAGATATTAGCCATAAAGTACAGGATACCCTACATTCTACAGACCCAAAGAAGTTAAACAAGAAGGAAGGCCCAAATGAAGATGCTTGAATCTCACTTAGAAGGGGGAATAAAATAGTCATAGGAGGCAGCGGAAGGACTGGAAATGGGTAGGGGAGGTCATGGGGAGGAAAAGAGGGGCCATCAGCATTAGGTGTAGGAAAGAGACAAGAGAGAGGGCCAGAGAGAAGGAAGAATGAATGGAAATCTGCAGTCACTGGGGCAGGGCATCAGGGAAATCTCTGGAAAGCACCAAAGACCTGGGATGGGGGAGGCTCCCAGGTATCAATGCAGGTGACCTTAGCAGAGATGCCTAACAGTGGGGACATGAAACCAAAAGAAGCCCCCTCCTGTAACCAGGCAGGAACCAGGCAGGAACTCCAGGATAAGAACACCAACTCACCCGCAAAACCTTCAGCCCAAAATTTGTTCTGTCTAAAAGCAATGCAGGGACAAAGATGGAGCAGAGACTGAAAGAATGACGAACCAATAATTGGTCCAACTTAAGATCCATCCCATGGGCAATTACCAGTCCCTGATACTATTAATGATATTCTGCTATGCTTGCAGACAGGAGCCTAGCATGGCTGTCCTCTGCATGGCTCTACCCAGCAGCTAACAGATACAGATGCAGATGCCCACAGACAAACATGGGATGGACATCAGGGACTATTATGGAAGAGTTGGGGGAAGGATTGAAGGCCCTGAAGGGAACAAGAACTCCACAGGAAGACAGAGTCAAGTAACCTGGAAGATCTCAGAGACTGTGCCACCAACCAAAGAGCATACGTAGGCTGGACCAAGGCCTATGGTACATGGGGCTGCTTTATCTGTCCACAGTAGGATTCGCCTAACCATGGAAACACTTGATGGGCCAGGGTGAGGGAGTACCCAGGGGGGGATCCCACCCTCTCAAAGGAGAAGGGATGAGGATGAGGGCAAGGACTCTGTGTGGGAGGCTGGTGAGGGGAGGGGGGGCAGTGTTTGGGAAATGAATAAATAATTAAATTTAAAAACTATTTTGATCTACCAAATAACAACCTGCTTAAGATATTTACAAACTAAAAAACTGAACACACTGAATTTATGGGTCTGTACTTAATGGCTATCAAACGCATTTGTTCAAGGAAAGAGGCGTGTCTTTAAGTATTCCAGTGCATTATTTTTGCAAGGTCAGTTCTTAGCAGTGATACCCTGACTGGTTTAGATTTTAGGTGTCAGTGAAAAATACATTATAGAAATCATTAAATGGTTAAAGTTCCTTTGGTTGTTGCTGTGATAGAATGCCCGACAAAAGCAACTCCCAGGAGAAGGGTTCAGTATAAGGTGGTGAAGACATAAAGATGGCATGAGATCCACCATCAGAGGAGTCTGCTCTGGAACGTTTATACTGATGTCATTCTTCAGATTTAGGAAGTTTGTAGCCAATTATTAAGTATTTCTTTGCCTGCTCTGCTTGTCTCCTGGAACTTCTACAGTGTGAACTCGGAACTGCTCCAAGTGTCTGTGAGGCTCCGTTCACCTTTTCAGTCTAATCTGTCACCTTGACTCAACAGCTTCAGCTTTCACCTTCAAACACTGTTGCTTCTTAGTACCTTTGAATTCCTTTATAATTTTTCATCTATTATTGTAATTTCCACTACATTTTTTACAGTATCCATTTCTTTATCGATGTTTTCAGTTTTCTTTATAAATTATGTCTTGACTTACTCCACATCTTTAATTGTTTGAGTTTCTTCATGAACTTTGTATTCATGGTTTGGGTAGAATGTGGCATTAAGTTGAATTTGGGGAAACTTTCAACTGAATTATTTTGCGAGTAGGTGTTATAATTTCCTGTCTCTTTATCATGTTTATTGTTTTAGAAATGGCACACTAGAATTTAATATGTGCTGACTATGGGAGTCATATTATCTTTCATCTTAAAGACTTTCTTGCCAGGCAGCGGTGGTGGCTCATGCCTTTAATCCCAGAACTTAGGAGACAGAGACAGGCGGATTTCTGAGTTTGAGGTCAGCCTGATCTACAAAGTGAGTTCCAGGACAGCCAGGGCTATACAAAGAAACCCTGTATTGGGGGAAAAAAAAATACTTTCTTTTGCCTGTTTTAAGCCTGAAATACATTCATCACTTACAGACTTCTACCATCAACACAAAATAACTAAAGCCTGTAATTTCACCTGTCCCCAACTTAAATGCTAAGCTTCATGAAGAGAAGACTCAGGTAAATCTCTGTAGGAGGCTGAGGGTTACAAAGCATAAAGGAAAGTGAAAAAGCCAGCAGAGTATGCCAAAGACAAGAGAAAGATAAACAGAGGGCTGGTGATCCAACAGAGGGCTGGTGATCCAATCATGTGGGAAGAAAGTCAGGTGCTGGTCAGCTCTGGAGTTTGAGTTTGTTACACAATATAGCATGCTTGTAAAAAAAAAAAAGAACAAACAAATGAAACCAAACAAACAAACAAAAACTCAAGTCTGACCATAGCAGACTAGAATATATTACTCTTAAACCAGTTTGAGAAAAAAAAAGTGTTCAAAGAACTTAATTGTATAATATGCATGTGTTTTATATATGAGTGTGAGTATGTATGTACCTAAGGAAAAGGATATAGCAAGAAGCACACAAATAACTACAAAATATGATTACAAAAACACAACCAAGTATATCAGTAATTATCATGATGTCTCTGGGTTAAACCCATGCTCTGGTGAACATACTTATTCCAAATGCTTAGGACCTGAACTATTTCTAGTTTTATATATTTTTAGTTATAAGGAAAGTCTTAGTTAGGGTTTTATTGCTGTGAAGAAACATCATCACCAAGATAACTCTTATAAGGACAACATTTAACTGGAGCTGTCTTACAGCTTCAGAGTTTCAGTGCATTATCATCAAGGCAAAAGGATCTCAGTGCCCAGGCAGTCATGGTGCAAAAGGATCTCAAAGTTCCACCTCTTCATCTGAAGGCCCTAGAAGAAGACTGGCTTCCAGGCAGCTAGAATAAGGGTATTAAAACCCAGGCCCACAGTGTTACACTTCCTCCAACAAGGCCACACTTCCAAATAGTGCCACTCCCTGAGTCAAGCATATTCAAACCAACACAAGGAATATCTGCATATACACTATGAGATATATTGGGATGATACCCAAATTTGAAATTAAAGTTTACTTATGTTTAATGTAAACTTGTAAAGTTTGCTAGGAGGCCTTTTTATAAAAGGCATGAGTAATCTTATGCATACGCAAACTGTATTTTATATTTTGTATTGCAAATTATATTTCACAGTTTCAAGTAGTTTATTTCACAATATAGAATATTTTTCACCTGTATGAGCATTCAAACTCTCTCAAACTTTGGAGCAGTTAAGATTTGGGTTTTGGGGATCCGAGATTATCAGTTTGGATTGAAAGAGAAAGATTCTTACAGTGGGAGGAGCACTGCACTGATAGTATCTTCAGAAACTCAAGTACAACAAATCAACACCAGGAAGGAGGTAAAAACCAAGGACAACAAAAGGCCATAGTAAGATTAAAGACAAAATAGAATTAATGGTAAAAATATTAAAAGAGGGAAGGATGTTGATGTTTCACACTAATAAAATGTAAAATCCACTAAAACATTTGTAGGGTCATGGATAGTCACACTCCTCACAATTTACCTTTAAAAATCAAAATCTTATAAAACTTAAATTCTGACGGTACCACAACCAGTGAGAAACTTGAACTCAAGTATCTTTAAAAACATTAACAAAGAAAAGACAATTAGCAAGTTCATTTGGAATAACAAAAAACCGAGACTAGCGAAAACTCTTCTCAACAATAAAAGAACCTCTGGTGGAATCACCATGCCTGACCTCAAGCTGTATTACAGAGCAATCGTAACAAAAACTGCATGGTACTGGTACAGCAACAGACAGGTAGATCAATGGAATAGGATCGAAGACCCAGAANCTAGTTGGCCATCAGTGGGAAGAGAGGCCCCTTGGTTATGCAGACTTTATTTGCCCCAATACAGGGGAACGCCGGGGCCAGGGGGTGGGAGCGGGTGGGTAGGGTAGCAGGGCCGGGAGGGGGGAGGATATAGGGAACTTTCTGGATAACACTTGAAATGTAAATGAAGAAAATATCTAATAAAAGTTGAAAAAAAAACATTAACAAAGATACAAAAAATTTTAATGTTCATATTGGTTGAAATATAATGCGCTGTAGGATTTTGTTCTCTAAACATAGAATATAGGTACATTACAGACACACAGGCATTTGCAAATACTCCATGCATTAGAAAATTAAAGAAAAACAATAGTAATAGCTTCAGAGCAAAAGACAGACTGGACCATTTAATGTGTTAGAATCCAGTACAATTATATTGAAATCCTATAAAATAAAATCCAATTAAAACCCAGATTTCACATCAAAATGTCAGCAACCCAAAAGCTGACAACAGATTCCACAGGAACAGAACTTTTGGATAAAAGAAGAAATCAAGTGGAAGCAAAATGCTGGAATAAAAATCATACATCTAGATGTGGGATAGATTACTAAGGTCTTGGAATTTGGAAAGGAAAAAAAAGCAGCAGGTAGATGTACATTAAACAGGCACATTTGTTGTTCAATCAAGTCAATATTCACAAAATGTGTAGTAATTAATGATAAGTATTTTATAAAACTAAATACACTTCTAACTCTAGAAGCTAAGCAACAATAAAGTAAACCAGAGAAAGAAGAAAATTACAGCAAAAAAAAAAAAAGTAGTGATATTGATGGTAGTGAATTACCAATAAAACAGAGGAGTGGCTCAAAAAATCCCTGATGAAGTACTCAAGATTAGGGTCAGAAATTTAATCAAAAGAAGAGAGAGATGTAATACTCACACATGTATGTGTGTGTGTGTGTGTGTGTGTGTATGTATGTATGTATGTGCACAGACCAGAGATGGAACAAATGAATATACAATTTTTGACAAATTCATAAAATTCTGCATCCAATCTAATTTCAGTAAACCTGATAGTGTTAGAAGTGGAAGGGCTTTGGTTTCAGTTTTGGTAGAGGCTCCAAAACAATAATGGAGAATAGCACTGGTCTCCAAAGTGAACTTCTCCATGATCAGTGCAGACCTTGCAACATCCCTTTTCTCCTACATGGCTTCACTCCAAGGAAAGGCTTGTAAAGGGTTGGTTGAATTGGGAATGCGAGTGTTGGCTCCCTTTCCTTGCAGTCTGGGACATACAGCGGGAGGATACCTGATTCACTCTTGAAGATAAGCTTCACTGGCAAAGCAAAGCAATTACTACTTTCCCACTATGATTGGATTCAATTGCACAGTGTCTAGAAACCAGCTGGGAAAACTCCAGAAAGAAAAGTCATGATTGCATCATCTCAGAAAGAATCTCATCTATAGTGATCTTCTGCAGCTACCGCAGGTAACACATCAAATACGTAGAGCAGCAGAAATCTCTTTCCCCTGGGAGCTAGACATCTTGATTCAGGGTATCAGTCTGGCACACTCTCTGAGTCTCTTCTTGTCTATTCTGGTACTGTTTAAAAAAAACAGGTAGGGGCAGCTATATCCTTCAATCTGCATAAATATTAATAACTAACTAGTTCCCTTGCTATAATAAAGTATATGGCACAAACTTCAGTGTTTATTCTACTACATTTCTGGCAGCTAGGAGTCTAATATTAGGGTATCAGAAGGGCTGTGCTCTTTCTAAAGATTCCAAGACAGGACCTTCCTGGCAGTGCTATTCCTGCAGCAACTGGGATTTGGGGGCTTGCAGATGTATTAGTCCATTCCCCTCTGTCAATTCGTACTGTTCTGTGTACATATCTGCACTTTCTGATTATGAGGATACCAGTCATGTTGGATTAGGGTCCACTCTAGTGATCTCATCTCATGAGAGTTTTCCTTACAAAGACCCTGTTTCCAAAAGTGGTTGTATTCACAAGCACTTCATATTATCATTCACAGGATGATAGGACCTCGTATTATTATTTGAGTGAATGCAACTCAATCCATAAAACCATCCAAGTGTGTCAGTTGTGGCAAGAAATTTTAATGGAAACAGATTTGGGATGGATGGTCACGTGACCAACCAAGAATGATTCTCTACTCTGATCTACTCCTGGGAGCTACAAACCTCAGGCCAAGAAGCCTGATTTAAACAGTTGCTCTAATCAGAAAAGAAGAGAAAAAAGTGCAGACTGC
This sequence comes from Mus minutoides, assembly GCA_902729485.2. Taxonomy (NCBI): domain Eukaryota; kingdom Metazoa; phylum Chordata; class Mammalia; order Rodentia; family Muridae; genus Mus; species Mus minutoides. The sequence continues at coordinate 176,841 of LR751321.1, read as the reverse complement.
TGCTATGTCTTGCAACTCTGAAAAAAAAAAAAAAAACACTTTCTGTGAGACAGTGTGGCCAACATGAAGCTAGTGACTAGTTAGGGCCAGACTTCTGGAATGAACTTAGATAGACTGCATCAAAACCATACTATTGTCTTGAATGTAAACTACAAGTCTCACTTTTCAGTATTCTGGCATTGGATGCTATTTTACCAAATTGGGTCAAGAGGATGTTGAAATCCTGCAGAGCTCTGTGATCACAGAGGAAGTTATAAGTATCTCCAAAAAACATTGGCACGTCTGACACATGCTTTTAAAACTTAAAATAAAAATCAATAAGCAATTATTTGTTCTGGGAAACAAAAGTAGGGAGCCATTGATGGTGCACAATGATACTGAAGGATGTGAAGTGCCTCCAAGTTCTCCTCCGACTGAAATGTGTCACCTCCCTCATCTGGAGGCAGCATAGTGTGACAGGGAAAATCAACTGAGATCATGCAGCCTTTGATTTCACAACCAGTAAAACACCCACTACAGAGCCTTCCAACAATCCATTCAGTTATTCAGTCAGCAGTTTTTCCTCACAGAGCCCAAATTGTTTCAAATCTTTTACTAGTATGTTTATAAAAACAAACATAACCCATGTTAAGATGGATAGATAGAAAGATTAAAGGCTTCTATCCTAAGAGGCTTTGACAACCAAGTTTTATGTCTACAAACAAACCATGGAAGTTCATCATCTAATGATGTACAAATGAATCAGGAGCAGAGAAAGGAAAGTAGTTTAATGGCCACTATAGAGTTTCTGTGTTAAAAACTCATTTCTCAATCACATATTACATGCTTTTCTCATAAAGATTGTGAGCTTTTGGATGACAAGATTTTCCCATACATGAAATACCTATGAGAAACCATCAGCACGAAAGAGAACACACTTGTTAGTTACCTACAGGAGAATCGAAGGTTGCTTCCAGGGCTTTGCTTTATATGGACCCAGGTTGGCAGCCAGGAACCTTATCAGAATACAAACGTAGCAAGAAGATGTTTCCTAGAAACGCTCTCATTTCCTAGTGGACGGATTTCCTTGTAACCAAGGACTCAGCCATGATTCAGAACACTGTGGTTTCAAAGTGATTAATACACAAGGGTTGTAACAATGTGAGTCAGACGAAGAGGGAAATGTATGAGGAAATAAAAGAAAGCATAATAAGAAATAAGAAATAATAGGAAAGCACACCAACTCCCGTGGACAAGGTTAGTCAGTGAACAGCAGCACAGCAGAAGGCACGGCCCTCGTCACTCACATACTGTTCTTCTTTAGCAAATACACATCATTGATTTCAGAGGAAATTATTCACGGTCAAAAATCAACATGAACTGTACTTTGTATAACTCCAACAGGCGATCATTGAACTATGAAGACATGCCAGAAATTATGCGATGCACTCAACTGGATGGATAGACAGACAGGCAGGCAAGCAGGCAGATGGTAGGTAGTTAAACAGATACCTAAGATAGATGGTAAAAAGATGATAGATAGATAGATAGATAGATAGATAGATAGATAGATAGATAGATAGATAGATAGATAGATAGATAATACATACATGCATACATACATACACGATAGAGAGATAGGTGATAGATTTTAGTCCTGACCTCCAAAAATCTCCCAGTTCAAGAAAGGAACCAGACAAATAAATGCTTGCTACAAACTAAAGTTCCAAAGACATAATTGAACACTCAGGGTCAGAACAGGGATTTGGAAACTCTCTTGGGAAACTGATGCTCCCATACCACTGGATTAGATTGGTATTTGGATACATTTATAGAAAACAATGTTAATTTTTCCTCCTGTGCCCAAAATAATATTAATTTTTAAGTCCCCTTGGGATAACTTACTGCAAGTTAGTAATATGAATTTAAAATATTGACTCACTTCGGTCTTTATTAATAATAACATTTAGGGGAGTACATTTTTATGAAAGTTGTTTGGCATCCTTAAAATAGATTCCTAGGCAAATACACTTAACTCTTTAGGCATGCAACATCCTTGGGGACTAACCAGCATGCTGAGGTGTGTGCCCTTTCTCAAATCCGGTGCTTAGAAAATTGTAAGTTTTTTTTTCTAAATTAGACCACTGTGACAAAGACTGTTTAGCAATGTCAGTTACTCTATTAAGTGTTAACTTCTAGAACAATACCTATTATAGTCACATAAAACTTTGTTTATACAACTGCAAATATTTAATAAAGTCTGGTTGAATGGAGGAGTGGAAAGCCAATACTGAGAGTCAATAAGACTACAAGTAGTTGGTCCATCCTTTCGTCTTAGCTCCAAACTTTGTCTCTGTAACTCCTTCCATGGGTATTTTGTTCCCTATTCTAAGGAGGAATGAAGTCTTTCTTCTTCTTGATTTTCTTGTGTTTTGCAAATTGTTTCTTGTGTATTCTAAGTTTCTGAGCTAATATCCACTTATCAGTGAGTGCATATCAAGTGACTTCTTTCGTGATTGGGTTACCTCACTCAGGATGATATCCTCCAGATACATCCATTTGCCTAACAATTTCATAAGTACATTGCTTTTAATAACTGAGTAGTACTCCATTGTGTAAAAGAGACTGCCCTACCTGGGGATCCATCCTATAATCAGCCAACAAACACAGACACTATTGCATATGCCAACAAGATTTTGCTGAAAGGACCCTGATATAGCTGCCTCTTGTGAGGCTATGCCAATGCCTGGCAAATACAGAAGTGGGTGCTCATAGTCATGTAATGGATGGAACATAGGGCCCCCAATGGAGGAGCTAGAGAAAGTACCCAAGGAGCTGAAGGGGTCTCCAACCCTATAGGTGGAACAACAATATAAACTAACCAGTACCCCCAGATCTCGAGTCTCTAGCTGCATATGTAGCAGAAGATGGCTTAGTTATCCATCATCGGGAAGAGAGGCCCCTTGGTCTTGCAAACTTTATATGCCCCAGTACAGGGGAACCCCAGGGCCAAGAAGTGGGAGTGGGTGGGTAGGGGAGCAGGACAGGGGGAGGGTATAGGGTGCTTTTGGGATAGCATTTGAAATGTAAATAAAGAAAATATCTAATAAAAAATTGGAAAAATAAATTAATCCATTTACCTAAAAAAAAAAAAAAGACTACAAGTAGAATTTCACCAGTGTCAAGTAATCTGATTCAGATTTAAAAACTAAAAGTAAAAACAGTTAACCTGGATTCTCAGAGATTTTCATTATCCATTTGTTTCTATGGTATTATACTCATTTGTTCAACCCACTAATTGACTGCCTATTTTGTACTGTGAATTGTGAAAAGAAAATCAAACATTGTGTATATGTATTCTGTCCTCAATAACACTCTCATAGCACCCGCGCGCATGTGTGTGTGTGTGTGTGTGTGTGTGTGTGTGTGTGTGTGTGTGTGAATGTGTGTATACTTCAAATACAAGGCATACCTCAATACTGCATTCAAGATGGAGACATGTGCTAACCATGTAGCTACTTCTCATATGTGGTCACTGAACATGTGAAATGTCTCTTATCCAAAATTCAAGTGGCAGAATCATGCAAAAGAGTGGACACTGTAGTTTTTGCCTTAATCTTGGCCCCAAAACAGTTTGCAATGACATAGTAGGTCTCTGAGTCCATGTTCATTTACATATACAAGAAAGTAGGTAAGCAGTTGTGGATTTCAGCACAGCCAATGACAAAGATATGATTTATCGTTCAGCCCCTCATTCGGTGATCTGCTGTTCAGCTCACAAGATGTTATCGGTTCTGTAAAGATCATACAGCAACACCTCTGTGTCTGACCCACTGCTAGACAGTTCTGTCAATTGACTGTGGTTTTATACCCCAGCTATTCTCGCATTATTATCATCTCTGATGATTGCATAGGCAATGAATTCAGTGGTAATGATATGTTCCAGACCTGGGATAGGATAAGAAATTCATATCACCCCCATGTGTGGGTTCTGACTTCATGGACCAGCAAGGGAGTTATCAGACTTTATAGGATTCCCTCATACATTTCTGCTGTCTCAGACTGGGACGTAAAATATAGAATGGCATGATGGGACAGAGCGGTTTTTTTAAACTCCTTCAGGGAGTCTTTGTTCCTAAATCAATAACTGGATACTACATGTTCACATACAAGTGAGTGCTTGCTGTGTATGTACAAAATGAATTAGTTTAGGTGATAAGGTAAATCATTTGAAAAATCACTCTAAGATAATCTCATGTAATTGCTAATGTGACATTAAATGAGGTCTGGATTCATAATGTTCTTTATTTAACTTTGCGTTCACATATTATGATGCTTTAAAAATACAGGTCTATTTAAGTGTATGGCTGCATATGGCTTCTTTCCTTGTATATGAAATGCACAGAAGTACAATTGTTTACTTGGTCTTCTATGAAGTTGAATATTTGCCAGTATCTCAGCAGTTACTACCATTTTTGTTAGAACAAGCGTCTAGTAGAGATTGACTTTATTGTAGTTCACCAATAACAGTTTTAATTGTAATAAGGACAGTTTATGTTTATCAAGAACTTCCAAGAAGCTGAGCATCTTCAGAGACACCATCAGACTCCACAAAATAGCATCATGCAATAGATGGTAGCCCTTGCTACAAACCTTCTATGTAAAGCTGACAAAGTCAAGTTGCCTAACTTCAGAAGAAACTCTTTAAAATATTATGCAAAAATTCGAAGGTCAAGAATGTGATGTTTAAAGGCATTTATAAAGATGAGAAGCTAAAATTCTAGACTACGAATGTTTTAAAATGGGGTTGAGAACATTGCCCTATTAGTGGAATTGCCTGCTTAACACACACAGCACATACAGTTTACCCTTCAGTGCTGTGTGCATGTACTCAGGAGGTAGAGGCAGGAGGATCAAGATCAGTCTTCAGCTACATACCAAATGGAGGTTAGCAGTAGCTATATTAGCCCTTGTCTCAAAGAAATGGTTTAAAATGTAATCTAAGGAATAAATGCCACTCAGTCATGATGTGTGCTCCATCTTGAAGGCTCATAGTTGGAAATACAGCCTAATGTAAACATAGCCGTGTGGTTCCAAGCAGACATACAAACCATCACCAAGACTTCTCAATTGGAAAGCTCAGATCTTGCATCGTCTGCAGGTGGCCTGTATTGTTCCATAAACAGTACATGAGCAACTCCATGAGATGGACATGCTTATGGGTGCTATTTCAGTGTCATCTGCCATGTTCCTGTATGGCAGGAATATATGGCAAAACTAAAGTACACACACCCAAAGTTAATCCATCAAATTCAAATGCATACAATCCCAAGAGCATCTGAGTTTCTGCTTCTGGCCACAATTAGTTGATAAAAAAACTTCTTGAGTTTAGTCACTTATTACAGGAAAAAACCATAAGCATGTAAATATAACCTATAGGCTCTAGATTATGTGGGAATTGTGATCCCATTTATAAACAAGCATCTATTAGGGATCTATGCGTGCATTTGAACTTACATGTGTAGCCTCCTTTAGTCATATTTACAAGCATAATAACTGAGAGGCGTGTTTCTCTAGTTCTAGGACTAAGAACTAAAGACCAAATCTGCAGCACAGATGTGACTAAAAATTGGGCACAACAAGCGTTAATCCTGAGGTCTCATTATCATGTAATATGTTTTTCTCTTAAAAAAATAAATTTAATTCTGAATCCATTGTCTGTAGTCCTTGCCAAGGTTCTCTCAGTACAAACAGCTCCCAAACTAAATTATGCAAAATTTGGAACATCTCTGCCTACCTCCAATAAACATCCCCCAGGCCACCGTGAGGAGCATGCGTACAGCAGTGTTCTGTCTCCCTCCCTCTCTCTCGCTCTCTCTCTTTTCCCTTTCTTTTCTGAATAGTTTTGTATACTTGAATTCTATTGTGTTCCCTGTAGAAATTGCTAATGAGTATTTTACCCGTTCACAAAATAAATAAATTACATTTTCTGTGGATCGTATCAAGGGTCAGTGGACTACTGTTCATTCCTAAGGGTAACTTTATATTTAGATTGGACAAGTCATCGGTCTCGAAAATTCTGCCAAAGCATTCCTCTTGGACTCCTGCAATGGAAAAGAGGAGACAGAAGAGAGTCTCTGCCTCAATTTCCTGACCCTGCCGGCTCCGCTCTGGAGAAGTCTCTATATAAATAGGCCTTAATTCTCTAGGGATCTGTACTACTGCTGTGTGTCCAAGCCCCTATCATGGACTCTTGCATCACAGTTTGGCCTCACACATTAAGAACTCAACTACTTCTAAAAATTCTCTTCCCCATCTACTCTCTACTGGATTGTTCATATATATTTTAAAAATCACAAAGATCACAAAAGGTATCTGCTTAATGGTATCTCCAACATTTTTATGACATTGGAAGATTTTCCCCCAGATATCACAAAGGTCTCGTTATCTTTTTCCCCCCTCCAAACAGATTTCTTGATATAGTCTTCACAGTGACTTCAGGAAATAGACTATATATGTTTTGAAAGTTTGTTGCTACTTCTAAAATCAAAAATCTGAACAAGACTGACCATCACATATTCCTGAGTAGCTTCAGAATAGAGGTGATAGCAGTCCAGTAATCGCTTCATATTTTGTTCCTTCATTCACTCATCCAACAAACACTCTTGAGAATATTTATATATCAGATGAATTGGGCCATGGACAGATATTGTACATGTTTTCTATAGATAAGAGTAAAAATTGATGTGAAAGTAAAAAGTTACAGTGGAGTTCCTTAAGCATTGTAGCTGCTCTTCAGAGAACAGCAAGATCATCAGAGAGAATACCATCTAAGGAAGAAAACACTACACAGATGGAGCTGAAAGTGGAGATTAGGCAAACACCTAGCTTCATCTCTTCTGAGTGGGGAAAGGGTGAGCTCTTGTTAGCTTGGGTTTTTAACTCCCCAGTTCTTATCATTAACAAACAAGAAAGTTAGCAGACAACTTATCTCGTCACTCTAGCAACCTAAGTAATAATGAATAACTTAAGTTTACATTACAGAATCCAACACAGAAAAAGAGGATGGGAAGATGTTGTGTAGGATTATATAAGGTGCTATGTATAGATGATACTGACTGGAGGAAAAGTGTTCTTTGCTTTCATAGAGAACCAGACACAGCTGAGGAGCTGAGGTGCTGAAGGTGTGTGTGTGTGTGTGTGTGTGTGTGTGTGTGTGTGTGTGTGTGTGTGAATTTTATCTTATTTTGTAATTAGAAAGCTGATGGAATTATAGATGAGTAGAGGAAGCATGCATATCTTTATTACACACTTGAGAGGCCCCTGAACTATGGATGAACTGGAACATGGAATTATTACACACAGTAATGTGGGGTATGTAATGTAAGACCCCAAGGCTTGCTTTTTTCCTGATATTTTATTTTTTAAATAATGAAAGAAAACAAGGGTCAACTGAGAATTCTACATCTAGTGGAAATATTTTTCAAAGTGAAAGCAAAATAAATATTATTGGAACCAAAAAAAATCCAAATATCTTATTTTCAATAGGCCTCACCGCAGGCCATTGTTTAGACAGAGGGAAATTTGGACAGGTTTTTAAAATGCAGATTTATACAAAGGAATAAGAGAGGTGACATATATGTGAATACATTCCAAAACATTTTTATACCTCTAAAAGACATCTAAACATTTAAGGCCAAAATACCAATTGTGCCGTACAGTTTTATGTCAACTTGATACAAGCTCGAGTTATCTGAAAGAAGGGAGCCTTAATTGAGAAAACGTCCTATGAGATCTGACAGTAAGTCAGTTTCTTTTTTTTTTCTCTTTATTAGATATTTTCTTCATTACATTTCAAGTGTTATCCAGAAATTTCCCCATACCCTCCGCCATCCCCGCCCTGCTCCCCTACCCACCCCCTCCCACATAATGGCTCTGGCGTTCCCCTGTACTGGGGCATATAAAGTCTGCATGACCAAGGGGCCTCTCCTCCCAATGATGGCCAACTAGGCCATCTTCTTCCATATATGCAGCTAGAGACATGAGCACAGGGGGAACTAGTTAGTTCATGTTATTCTTCCACCTATAGGGTTGAAGACCCCTTCAGCTCCTTGGGTACTTTCTCTAGCTCCTTCCTTGGGAGTCCTGTGTTTCATCTAATAGCTGACTGTGAGCATCCACCTCCGTGTTTGCCAGGCACTGGAATAGCCTCCCACGAGACAGCTATATCAGGGCCCTTTCAGTATTATCTTGCTGGCATATACAATAGTGTTTATTTTGGTGGCTGATTATGGGAAGGATCCCTGGCAGCCGCTGTCACTGGTTGGTCCATCCTTTTGATTCAGCTTCACACATGATCTCTACACTCCTTCAATGTGTGCTTTGTTCTTAATTCTAGGAAGGGGTGAAGAGACCACATTTTGAACTTCATTCTTCTTGAGTTTCATGTGTTTAGTAAATCAAATGATATGATAGTATATATAAGTCAGTTTCTTAATTAATGATTGATGTAGGAAGTCTCAGCCTATTATGGGTAAGGCCACTCCTGGGCTTGTTGTCCTGGGTTCTATAAGAAAGCAGGCTGAGCAAGCCATGTGGAGCAAGGCAATAAGCAGCATGCTTCCTTGGCTTTTCCATTAGCTCTTGCCTTAAGGTTCCTAGCCTGATTGAGTTCCTGTCCTGACTTCCTTTGGTAATGAACAGTGTTCTGGAAGTGCAAGCCAAATAAAACCTTTCCTTCATAAGTTGCTTCGGTCATGGTATTTTATCACAGCAATATTTACCCTAACTAAGACAACTAGTTATGTATCTTGGATATCACATAAAATATCCCAAAGGATGGGACCCCAAATAGACAAATGCTGTTATAAGGGCCTTATTTGAAGTATGAACAGGATACTGTGATTTGAAGGTAAATGGTGATAAGTTATACATATACTATAAATCTAGCTGCAATGGTTAAAATATAACCAAAGAATTGTGAGCCCTAAGTTAGTAGTAGAAGCTTAATCACATGGTATGCTAGAGTCAAAAGGAAGGCTAAAATAGAAACACAATTATAAAGGCTTAATAGAAAACAAATGTAAAGAAGGTAGATTGAAACAGAATGGTAGGAGCAGTTAGATCCATTGTTATTGCTACAAATACTCGATGTAAATGGCAGATCTATCCACTTTGATGAGGAGGTAAAAACCCAGCTGTATGGTTTCTTCAAGAAGCTTGCTTCAAATGCAAAAACTCAGACCAAAGAATGGATAGAGAAATGCATATGGATATTAAGTATAAGAAAGCCACTGTGGAAGCAAAGCAAGAAATATTTCCAGCAAAGCAAGAAATTGTGCATTTCATAGAGACAAAGGAGTCAAAGAGGGCACAAATATGCATGTGCATAATACCTATATGGAAAACCTAGGAAATAAAAACTGAGAAGCATGAGAGCCACAGGTGTAGACAGATGATTCAATACATCCTCAGTTCATAATTAGCCTAAGTGGGCAGACAAAAACAAATCTATATGAAAATTAAGAATAAATGAGATATATAACTTAGGAGTGTGCATTTCCCAAATAAGTGTGTTCCAGGAGAAGTGGATCAGGATGGGACAGTAGTGGGTGTGATTGTAAGATAAAGGCCACCCCCAGGTTTGTGTTTATAGAGTTTGTGTCATCATATGCCACTCCATTGTTCAGCTGTGGAACATCTGAGTGGCTCTTTCCTTGGGCAAATGGTAGTTCTCAAAGGCTGGACTGTCTCAAACCAGAGTGAGCCATACACAGCTCACAGCAGAGTGTTTACTGAGCTTTTGTTCAGCAAAACATAAAATTTTAACAAAAGTGCTCAAAGGAGAGAAAGTCTCAATACTCAGAGGGTAAGAGGCCTGGCTACCTTGGCCTCATTTAGGACACATTTGACACTCCATCAGAATTCAAAAATGTGGTCTACACACAAAGGAATTTTATTCAAACATAAAGAAAAATGGAATTGTGTCCATTGAAAACTCTTGTTATTAAAGAGTGTCATAATAAATTAAGCCAGTGTCAGAAGGTAGATATCATATGCTCTCTCTGCTCTGTGATTTCCGATTCTATAGAAAGACATAAAACCATGTGTATACATATGATGTAAAAGCAGAAGCAAAGATATTTAGGAGATTGAGGAGGGTAAGAATGGTGAGGGTGGGGATTATAGGGGGAACACCCTCTAAGGACAGTGCATGATAGTGTAGAGATGCCCTTATGTAAGTCCATACCGTGTACAATAAAGATGCACCATTTTCCCTGATATAGCTGTCTCCTGTAAGGCTTTGACAGTCCCTAACAAATACAGAAGTGGATGCTCACAGTCATTTATAGGGCAGAACACAGGGTCCCCAATGTAGGAGCTAGAGAGTACCCAAGAGCTGTAGGGGTCTGCAACCCTATAGATGGAACAACAATATGAACTAATCAGAACCCCCAGAGCTCATGTCTCTAGCTGCATATGTATTAGAAGATGGCCTAGTTGGCCATTATTGGGAAGAAAGGCCCTTGGTCTAGCAATGTTTATATGCCCCAGTACAGGGGAATGCCAGGGCCAAGTAGTGGGAGTGGGTGGGTAGGGAAGCAGGGCGGGGGGAGGTTATAGGGGACTTATGGGATAGCACTTGAAATGTAAATGAAGAAAATATCTAATAAAAAATGTGGGGAAAAAAGATGCACCATTTGTAAAGCAGTTACACAATAAGAATGAGGTAAAACAACAGCAAACGCTGGAAAAGACTTTTTTCTAAGAGTGACAGATAAAGATCAATAAGATGAGAGCTGGGAGAGGCCACAGTACTGGATAACATATGACCAGAGTAGGGTCTGATGGTAAAGGGTGAGATGTATTATTCCCTACACTTTACAAGAACCAGAGTAACAACAGAAATATATAAAAAATATTTAATGATAATTTTGCCTAACATAGGAATAGAATCCCTGAGAACCAAAGAAAAATATACTGTGTGTGCTTGGATTTGATTTAAAATAGACAGTCTTGGAGAGGTGCGTTTGGACAAAGGAAGATGATACAAACATAGTAAAGTGAGAAGAGTGAATTCTAGCACAGTCCATTTGGTCAAATTCCTCTCATTGTTTCTGTGAATTACTCCCCCCCTTCCAGTTTGCTGTGGGGTGGGAAATAACTCCAACTGAGGATTTGCAGGAGAGATGTGATTTCAAAGAGTTACATGGTCAGGTTTTGTGGTTTTAGGAAAAAGAAGTTGTTAATCCTAACATCTGCACTGGGGAAGAGGGTCTAGTTTTTGTTACCAGCTATGCTGTCAGCTTGCTGTTGCCATAATACCCAAGGCAATCAACTTAATAAGAAGAAAGGTTTATATGGTCTCTTAGTCTTTCAATGGTTGGCTGCCATATTTCTTTTGTATAGAAGTGCATCCCAGCAAGAGTGTTTGGTAGAGGAAGCTACCCACCTCCTGGTGCCTGAGAAGACAAAGAGAGATTAGGATCCCACAATACTCTTTCAGCAATCACTCTTCATGGGTTAAAGTCTCCACTGGGTTCCACCTGCCAATATCACTATGAAGCTTTTAACACATGGGCCATTGAAGGTACTCCAGGTCTAAGCATCTGCCTCAGGGAGGAACTGAGGGAAGGGGACAGAAGGACAGAAGTTCAGAGTGAACTTTGTGCTTCTAAGTTCCTTACAGTTTCCTCAGCTCAAAGTACTCAGTATGTCACAGTACCATACATACTTTGGGGCATCATGGTCTAAGATCCAACATTAGTCATTTTTACCATTAAATGTAGAAAGTTAAGCAGGAAATAGATGTTCTGAATTTGACATTAACAAACTGTATTTCTCAAAAAAAATTTCCTAAATTAAACCTGATTATAACATCAAAACCAATATTGGCCACCCTCTAATTCAAAGGGATGTGCCCCCCCTCTTTCTCTCTCTCTCCGTGTGTGTGTGTGTGTGTGTGTGTGTGTGTGTGTGTGTGTGTGTGCAGTACTGACAGAACTTTATAAAAACCTTTGAGTCCTTCAGGCTGCTAGGTTTAATTTCAAGCTCCGGTTCCACATTATTTAGTCATATGATTTAGGGCAAGACATTGTGTAAGCCCCCATTCTCTCCACTGCTAAGTGTGAGCAATAAATTTATGTCCCTCACAGGGTTGTCATGAAGATTAAATGCACGCACAGCTCTTAATCAGACCTGGCACATACAAAGTTCTCAGTAAACAGAGACAATTACACAGACGTTTATAAACTCAGTGTTCCCATTGTCTAGCATGAGACCAGGAAAGGACTGTGTGAGGATACATGTGAACGGCTTGATAGAACACTTGGCACAGGAAAACAAGGTACCAAATTGAAAATTGCAGGTGCCCAGACGCTATTCTTCTTCTCAGACATAATTAACCTGGGCTGGGTTGTGGCTTCTGCCAAGAAAAATGACTACAAGTTTCTCCCTGTCTGTTCATCCTGAAGGTGTCAACTAAAGCGTTACCTGCCTAGACTAGCACCCAGTGGCTGAGATGGGACACCCCGAAGGCAAAAGTATCCTTCTAACCTCCTTCAGCCTGGCATGTCTGGTGAGGATCTTTGTTTCCAAGAAAGAAAGAAAAAAAAAAACCCAACTACATTTTCCAAACCATCCTCTTTCTGCTGAAGGAATGTTACAGCTGAGCAGATTCCTTCAAAGCAGCCTCAACTTCACGGGCCGTTTACATGAAGCTCCCGAATCAGACATGCTTTTACAGCTATGAAGGAGCAAGAAAAGCTCTTTATTCCCCGAGACTCCCAGAATATGAACTCCAGATGAGATCAAAGGTAGCTCTTTGGGTGGGAATTGAAAATATGAGACGAGCATCCTTCGTGTTATGCCCTTAATGCTCCAGGAGCATGAAGCCCCACGTGGAAAAACAAACGCTCCATTAAAACAAAAGACCCTTGCCGATCTCTCTCTCTCTCTCTCTCTCTCTCTCTCTCTCTCTCTCTCTCTCTCTCTCTCTGTGTGTGTGTGTGTGTGTGTGTGTGTGTCTTATCCTTCCTCCTTGGCCCCTGGTATAACTCTTGCAAGAAACTCAGAGAAAATAGGATTATGTGTCCATTTTAATTTAATGCTCAAGAGAGAAAAAAAGAACTTGTTCTGCACTATTGACTGGACAGAATTGTTCTTGGTAGTTCAGCAACTGAGCTTGCATACCCTTACTTATAAATATGGCTTCAAAAAAAAAAAAACCAGAATATAGGGGTTTCCCCATAACAGTGATAAAAGAGAGACTAGACTGAGCCAGGTTGGGAGAAAGGTGAAATATAATCTATAGCCCTTGGCTTACAACAAGAAAGGGAGCCTCTGGCTTGAAAAATACTGAGGGTTTCCCCAGTTTCTGGGGAGATTTTACACATATTTTTTCTGGCTTAGGTCAAGGTATTAGGAGGACTTTCTGAGAGAGTGGAACTCATTAAGTCAAGCTCTTCCCAGGCTGTGGCAGACAAAGGATAACGAGACAACTGGAAAGGTTGTGATGCAGAGCAAAGACAGGCAAGGACTTATGATTTCCTAAGCTTAGGACTGTGACTTTCGGCTAAACCCTTGCATTTCACATTTAGAAACTCACCAGCTTGCTGGTCCTGGCTACGGGGAAGTGGTAGCCCGGTTACTAGTTAGCATGCTAGCATTCCTTCCCAATGCTGCAAAAGGAAGCTCCTAACCTCTTTCTCATTTCTTAAAAAAATTTTAATATACTACACAACAGTTGCAAGTAAGGTTGTTTTATTCATTGTTATCTCTCTCTCTCTCTCTCTCTCTCTCTCTCTCTCTCTCTCTCCCCTCTCCCTCTCCCTTCCCCCCTCTCTCTCTCTATATGTGTGTGTGTGTAATGTATTTTTATGTATATGTATATATTTATTCACCTGCATAAATCAGACCCTTTCCTGTGACAGTGCTCCTTGTTGAATTCCTTCGAATGAAGGCATTATTTTACATACTCACAGTATGTAAAATTAAAGTAAAAAAATTCAACATTAATATCAGTTCATTTTTCCTCTTCAGTTCTATTTTCTAACAGTCTACAGTCCTGTGGTAACACTTGTGCCAAGGATATCTTTTTAGGCATTTATTTCTCCTCTAAATTTCAAGGCAAGACCAAGTATTCTGTTCAGCAAAGAAGACAGCACTGTTGCCTTATTAAATTTGCCTTTAATTACAGTCTCACCCACCCTGCTCAGCTCTACCCAAGAATCTAGTATAGTCAAGTGGAAGAAGACCTGATTTTGCCAGGCCTGGGTATCCACAGCAAGAGTATATGTTCCAGGGCTGTAAATGCTTGGCAGCTCTCAAAGTCCAGAGCCCTTCCCCTCTACAGATGCTCACTGAACAACCGTTCAGTGAGCTCCTTGCAGTGATCCAACAACCATTCGTCTTAATCAGTCACGGTCTGTTATAGTGACAAAAGTGCTAACCCACAAAAAACAATCTCCCCCCACCCCAAACCAGAGTGTTTTCCATTCAGACACCAACACCACCCTCGCTATGTAAAACAACATGTCAGCTTATCTGGCCTGAAAGCAAAGGACACGGGAAGAAAGGCGTGATTAGGAGACAAAAATATCGAGACATAAAATGCTCCGCCTTGAATAAAATTAAAGCAGCTTCCTGCTGCCCACGCGTTCTTCAACTCTATGTACGTATGTTAAACAGGTCCATTGCCAAGTACAGTCTGTGTTTCTTGATGAACTCTTTGGAGACATACTCTTTGCCCTTAAAGAAAAAAAAAAAACTGATGGGTCAGAATATATTTCCCAGGCTCTTTCCAATAGCTAGTAAATTTATATCATGACGTTCTCGGAAACAACAAAAATGAACAAAGAAATATTAAGAATAACAACATGCATGAAATATCGTGACAGTAGAAGGAAATCAATGATGCAGGGTGATTTGTAGGGGTTTTTTTTTTCACCCCAGAAACCAACTAGTACACCAGATCACAGAATTTCAAACATGGCCGAGAATATCAAGTGTCAAGTAGCCAAATCTCTTCATTTACAGATAACAGCCATGGAATTCAAGGAGGCTACAACAGAGACCCAGCGATGGACAGCTATCAGAGCAAATACTCTGACACCAGTCAATAATCCCATGGAATTCAAGGAGGCTAGAACAGAGGCCCAGCGATGGACAGCTATCAGAGCAAATACTCTGACACCAGTCAATAATCCCATGGAATTCAAGGAGGCTAGAACAGAGGCCCAGCGATGGACAGCTATCAGAGCAAATACTCTGACACCAGTCAATAATCTTGTGGATTGGTTAGAGGAAAATAGAACCTATTAAAGCTACACGGCAAGTTCTTGAAAATTAAGTTTTATTCCGGAGGTCCTGGGACATATACGCTTTGAGTCAGAGCACATGCCTCCAGAGTGATTTCTCAGCTTGATTTTTTTTTAATAATGTTTATGTTTTCAGGTCATATAGTTCCTTAGAAATGTGATTTCATAATTTAGAGTAAGCCACGGTAGATCTAAAACCCATAATCATTTAGAAAGCTTTAAAGAGGTTCATAGCAAATCCTAGGCTAACCACTGCCTACTAACCACTACTTTAAAACACTGCTTCACTCCACTGAGATGAACCTAGAAACTCTTCTCTAAATATTCTGGAAAGCAGAAATCCCTTCCATCGAATACTTGAGAAGACACACGCAAAGCAAACTGAAGATACTGCACACACCTACAGAGAGGCATCAGGACTGTACCTGCTAAATAATGTACAAGAAAGCATTTGGCACTCATAGACTAATATTATAAATACTGAGTTACAGTGTCCCTAGCACTGAGCTACTCAACTCTCTATATACTGCTTTGTCACATATACAATGGGCCTTCACTCACACAGAATATACTCTTGGAAAACCTCTTGGTCCCTGCCCTCTCTAACTAAATTTTGCTCCTTTGAGCTAATTGACATCTGTATGTATGTGACAGTTATTGAAACTTGGTACCATAGCTATCAATATCGAAACAGATATTGAAAATGGTAAAATGTCCTAATCCCATATACTTGGTTATAATGTCATAGCAAACAATAGAATTATCTATCCAGAAGAGCCCTTGTTCTTAGATGATAAAGAAATAGTTTCCCTGATAGGCTTGTCTCAACGAAAAGAAGAGAAATAAAAGAATTCAACATCACTGGAGTAAAAAATATTGATGGGATTGTTACTAGGCTAATATTCTTTGCTATACACAGTCTTTAATTTTACCCTATATTCAAAACAAGGTTTCTCTTTTCACTCAAGACAAACCCTCTTGAGTAGTTAGTTATATTACTAAATTTCAGTCCTGATAAGGAAAATTAAAAACCCTCATGAAATCAAAGTTATCACTTTTGTGATTTGAGCATAAATCATCCCATCAAAAGGCCCATGTGCTTGGTTATATGCTAATGGCTTGGCGAAGAGACTGGATCCTGAGAAAGGTGACATACTTACTGGATTTACCATTGATGGATTCATAATCGAATACACTATTGGAATGTGGATCATATTGAAGGAAGTGGGTGGCTGGGGCCATGCCTTTCAGTGATGTCTCTTCTCCTCAGGCTCTTCCTCTGCCTGTCTCCTCTCCACCATGAGGTGAGTCACTTCACCACACAGCCCCCTACTTCAATCTGCCTCATCCTCCATGAAGGTAGAGTGGCCTCAGTAACCATGGACGCAAGCATTGAGCTACAGCAAGCTCCTTCCTCCCTTACATTGTTTTCTCAGGTATTTCTCAGTGAAGAACCACTAACGCATCTTCACTCGCCATAGAACCTCAGTAGTGGGTTAGTGAGTTCGGGCAGTCAGACTACTGACTGAGATTTCCATCTGAGGAAAAAATGGAGTTGTAGAGGAAAGGAGAGGAGCTGCCCTTCATACTCTTTTTACTACATTAAAGCATTTACTATCCCTGAAGTTCAAAGATCAGCATCTCATGCTGCCTACAGGGCCTGTTGGCTAGAAGCCAACGGGGAAATTTTCAAGTTACTACAGAAGTTGGCAAGTACTCAGAATCTGTTCGCTTGCTGAATACCTGTGATTCATACTTGTCTTCTCAGAATATGCAAAATTAGACTACAAACAAAGAGAAATTTTATGTAATATTATCAGATTTTAGCTGGTATCGGTTAGTAACCGACGTCATAGAAATGCAAGCTGGGTCAGGAAAAGCTTCCGTGCTTGATAGCTGTCTATGGAAATTTATCTTCACTAAGATGTATTCTTCCACTTATTTGTTCCAAAAGCAATGAAATGATTAACTTTAGGAGTTTTCTTCCTAGGACCTAGGTCTCAATAGAAAGAACAAACAAAATACTTCTTAGAAAAAAAAAATACTTTCAATTAGTCTTGCCCAGACAGCATAGTGATATGTCAAGTTACATCCCGCCCAAGCACACTGTGTAGACCTTTGAGGATGCTGAGGTTTCTCTCTACAGGATGTGGTCTGGTGACTGGTTTTTAGGTCAAAGTTCAGTTTTCCCCACAGTTGTATCAATCAGCCTTGGAGAATTCTCTCCGGCATACTAATCATCAGTTTCACTCTCTACCAACTGGCGGTTCTGACCTGTTGGATCAGATTCTTCCTGTCGTCCCATCTGAGATTCAGGTTAGTCTGTCACGAGCCTCCAGCATGAACCACATACTCTTTGCCAAGACACTCCTTCCTTGGCCTGTCCCAGCCCTGTCTCACCCCTCCAGCTAAGGTAACACCTAGTTATAAACTAAGTGTCAAACTATTACCTGTCTGAAAGGAAGATGCCTTTGCTTGTTGGGACACACCTTTTTCAGCCACCCTGAGGCCCAGCAGCCAGGTGGAAGAGTCAACGACACTAAAACCGTGGTGGTCCAATCAATGAGACTCATGTGTAAGGCATTCCTAAAACAACATACACACCTATGGAGGGCTGAATAGACGGTTCTTACTAAATAAGGTCTATAGAAAGATTTTAGTCCTAGGCAAAAGATATTAATTACATCAATACAAGTTATAGTATTAGGTATGTGACTATTCACCCAGCTCTGCAAGCACTAATTTAGTGCAGAAAGATCTTCCTACCAAAATCCAAAGATAGTGGGAAGTATCCTTCTGAGTAGGTAATTTTCCCTTCAAACTCATGCTATTTATCTAGATAACATGAAGATGTTAAAATATGGTGAACAGGAAGGAGGGATGTGTACACCATTTTGAAAATAATAAAGAAATAAAGAACAGGGAAACCAGTTAAGTTCAAATTATACCAAAAGATGAATCCTCCCCAAAAGGATACTGGTAAAGATGTATACTATTCTACATCACAGATTTCTTCACTATCTTCTATATGTCAAGCACTATGCTAAACACTAATAAGATAGATAGTAGATAGATAGATAGATAGATAGATAGATAGATAGATAGATATGATAGATATAGATGATAGACATGCATGATAGATAAATTATCAAAAAGAATAGATGATTAAGAATAAGAAGATAGATAGATAAATAGATAGATAGATAAAATATAGACAGATATATGAACTGACATTCAAATTATTCTTTTTATACTTCATATCCAGTTCAGAATTTCTAAACAAGATATTGTTTGATGGGGTTTTTTCTGAAAAAAAAAACTTTTTTGATCTATCCAGCTTATCTTTTGATTGTCTTAAAGCTTAGTGTAGAGTATAAATGGATGTATCAAACAATTAAAAGCTTCCAATACTTCCTATCTCTGTCACCTTCAATAAGGAAGTTTTAAGTATTGATTTTTAGCCATGGAAAGTTTTGTGTTTGCTTATACAGGAAGCAATAAAGCCTTCTGTAGATGATCAAGTATGAAGTGTAGCTTTCCATTTTTGTCTTTTGAGCTCAAAGCCTTGATTCCTTCCAGAATTAAGCAGATATTTTTGCCAATAATTTTTTTTTTAAAAAATTTCTAATGACTTTTTATTTCTTTCAAAATATCTTAATTATATTACAGGGAAATTGTAAGGAAAGCATCCAAACATTGTTCAAGAGAAAATTGATAATCTGGCATAGCTAATGGTACAATGCAAGAAACATACTTTGTTTACATGGAACTTAGAGATGGGAGAGAAAGATTCAAAAATGCATTGGAGGCTTTTTGTGCAATGTATTACATTTGAAATCTTTGCAACCCTCAGAAAGCAACTGATGTGTTCCTCCCTAACTTGGTCAGCTTTTAATTGATTGAATTCATAATAAACATATAAGGGAAAATTAAGGCTGTAAAAGTGTTCCTCGCCAGTATCTATTCTTGCATTTACTGCTGAAGCATTTATCATTCCTGAGAAATGGGGTCAGTAACATCATTTCATCTTTCTTGGGACAATTAAGAGGCACCCTTTTCAGGAGCCAAGAAAGATAGCTGTCTCATGAATTTCAATTTTTTTTCAAGTCCCTTGTTGCGACAATGTTGGGGGGAGGGGAACGTTCAGGGTCACTTGATGTTCATGGAAAAAACAGGACAAAGTATAGTATCAAGGAAGTGAGTGAGCTTCCTCATAGTTAGCCATGGTTCCACCCAAACTGATGTCTGTATTTGGTGATACACTCATTGCCCAAGATTCCATAGAAATGAAATTTAAGCAAATCAGAGTCAAGTGAGAGATAGAACTCTCCGGTCTTTTCAAGTATTTTTCTTTGGCTCACTCTCCAACTATAAAAGCATCTTGCTCTCTTGGATCGGCAAGGTTGCTGTCTTACTGATTTCACAATGTTCCTCTTCCCCGGGCACTAAACTTGTGTTTGGCTTCTGCCCAGAAACATGTCCCAGGAGAGCAGCTAGCTGCCAATGAAGAACCAAAAGACTTGCACATATATTAGAGAAAAAGAAATGAGTGTATTTCCATATATTTGTTTATGTCTATGTTTGGTTCAGTACACAAAACACACAGTAAACTAAGAGTTTAAGAACTCATGAAGCCTTACAGTGAGATATCCTATCACTGTAAGATGTCAGATGAGCATTGAATGCCAGGTTGACCATATCTTTTCCTGTGCAAACTGATTAAATGAAGCAGCCTTCAACGATGAATTTCTATTTCCATTTAGTCCAACCTAGAAGAGGGAGAAGAAATACATAAATTTTAAAACCTCAGAGCCCTCTATAGAAATAATAACTTAAAAAAGAAAATATACAAATATGTGCATTCATGCTGAAACGTCACATTAAAAATAAGCAATAGCATAAAATGGTTCAAGCAGCCATCTAAACTTTTTTCTGGACATCTCATTGCCAGTGATCTGGATGAGATAAACATGGAAAGACTACCCCTCTCTGAGAGTTCCTATGAAAGGTTTTTTCAGATGTATTGCCATCTATCCACTCAATACTCATCATTCCCCCAGTTATGTCTTATCATTGGAACTGTTAACATTGGTAATGCCAATGAATGCTGGCCATCTCTTTGTGAAGGAAACCTGCTTCATGTTTCAGTGCTGAGTTCTGTAGGTATTCTCCTTCATAACTGGACCACTTTCCTTGGAATCACTTCCTCTTTAGTGTTCAGCTTCAACCTCCTCAACAGGTGCATTCCCAGAGCTTAACCTCGCTCCTCTTCTTAACTTTGCTTTGCCCACTTGCCTGTGCTGACTTCATCCACACTAACTTCACCCTAGTATGCACTGATGACATATAATTGTGGTCTATACACAAATCATTATTCAGTGTCAAATGCCCTATACAAGGCTCTCTCTGCTGAAGTGTCCAAATTCTCCACTCCCTCTATTTCCAAATCCTGCTGGGTTTCCATGACTCACCAGCTTCTCACCGTAACAAGTTTACCAGTTCCACCCCCCACCCACATCACATCAGTCCCAGAAATCCCATAAATTTCATACCTGAAATACCTCTCAAATGTACCTCCATCCTTTTGTCTTGGCTGCTTTTGCCAGTTACACAACTCCTGTACCATTCCTGCGTTGCTGCAATCGCCTTCTCTTTAGTATTCCACTACAGAAATCACAACCAGAGTAAACTTGTAACTGTCAGTAAAAATCAGCCAACATGAATATATGGAATCTTTTCTGCACACCAAGAACAGATGAGGTAACAGGGATTCAAACGGATTTGTCCCCAAGAAGCTTAGATCCAAGTGGGCAAGTCAGATGACACATGCTGCTTTCTTCTGTGTATGGCTGTCTCAACCTTTATGCCTTTCCCTCACTACACTGAAAGTCACTTGAAGGCAGAAACTATGACTTATGCATTTTATATTCCCAACATCTCATATTGGGCAACAGATAGCATCACCTCCATGGCCACCACTTATCTTCACCATAGTTAGAGTGACAGACCCATCCCCTCCCTACTCATGCTGAACTGAGATGTCCACTTTTGTCCCTTGTGTTGGTTTTAATTCTTTCCATTGAAAGTTCAGGGGATGGGTCTAGTTTCTTCTACAACTCTCCAATATTTGGAGATACAGCTAGCCTAGTCCTTTGTTTCTCTTCTTCAGTCTTACAACCATCACAATGCTCTCGATCACATTTTTGCTCTAAAAGTTGAAGTTTCTCCTCCCTGGTATGTTTGAATTCTGACTGTGGCCTTCAACTTGTCTTGAGATAAGTGGATCAAAAGTTCTGTTGACGTTTAACTAAATAGTATTACGTATTTGAGGCTCACTGCATAACTAGTCATAACAGTTGGGGTGGAATGCATAATTACTTCAAGAAGTAGTATTTTCTCAACACCAGGTATGGGTTAAATCTCCATAATCTTGCTATGAAGCTACATGGGCAAATGGGTTTCTCAGTAGGCATCAGATACTAGAAGACATTTTGTGCTAAAAGAATACCTTCCAGATGCAATTTTAGTGGTCTTGGGAGTCAGATGAAATCTACAAGGAAGGTTTACCTTGGTCCTAAAGTTGCTAGTTAGCTTGATGGATAGAGGGGAATCAGCACAAGAGAGCCTGAAATTCTTTTTTTTTTTTTTTTGACGAACTTGAAGTGGATAATCATATTCTCTATGCCAGTGGTGATGAAGGTGGATTTGTGGTGCTAAGACAGTATTTCCACAGGCAGAAAACAGTTCTAAACATTACCACAACAATGGCTCTCTCCATGGGTTATACCAAAACCCAATTCAGAAAATTGCACATAAAGCCAAATAAACCCTCTGAAGATCATTTGATAACTGAATATATCATCACAGAATAATGGTTATGACAACTTTCTCATGGTATTATACCTCTGTACATACCATCAAATTGATTCAAAATGCTATTTTACTCATGGGATGTTAGTTCACTCTTTAGGAAAAACAAAATTACAGCTTCACTGAAGCTGAGACCAGGTGAGGCGTGACAGCAACAACGAATGGTCCACAGCCACAAGCAAAACAAGACCCTTAAGGCTGCCAAGGGTCCGATCTTAGAAAGCCAAAACTGACATCAACTTCAATTTAGGAACTTAATCACAAATGCTATAAAAATTAAAAATAAAAACCCCACAAGAATAGAGCAAGTAGAAAGTAAAGAGACCAGGTGTGGCCTAGGTATCTATCATGGGGACAACGGGGAAGCCGTGCTTACTGTTTGCATTGGCTACAGTCATGGTTAGCCGCAGGGAGATGTGCAGCATTGTGTTATGATACACATCTCTGTATTATAACATCATCACCATGTCTCTGTCTCCCATAGAGACTGTGATAATGAAGAAACTGTAGGAGAAAACCTTTTTCTTTATACATTTATCTTCAGAACTAAGATGCACAACTTCTGTGAATTCAGTCATGCCAAATCACACTGAATGTGAATGAGGACATAACAGTCAACCGGATGCTGAGAGCAGTCTTGATGGTTTCCTACTCTGACTCTGATACAACAGAGATGCTAAGATTGATGTTCTGTAACCTAGCCTTCAAGGCATTGACTTTATTATCCCTTATCCAGTAATTAATTATGCCCTATCTGCAACAGACTAAACCTCTAACTTTCTATTTGGCTCCTTACATGTCTGTGACTTAACTGACAGATGTAATTATAATCTTATGAGTAGTGTCTGCACATGACTTTATCTTGGTCTAAATTCATTTCAAATGATCAAAAAATGTGGATGCAGAAACAAAAGAAAAATATAACTTTTTTTTTAACAGTATGAATTAAACTTAGAGAAGCCTCAATCAATATGAATTGTGTTACTTCCTCTAGTGTTGTTTTGACAAATGGGAAAAAATGTAGAAGGTTAAATATTTTACTGTTGAATACAGGACAAAATGTATATGAGTATACATTTTCCAAGAGATTTTCAGACATATTTTCTAAGAATGATGACCTTAGCTTAATTGTAAGAAAACTAGTTTTGAAAAGTACATCTGGGACAACATGCTATTGTTGATCTGACAAATACACAAGTGTGTACTTGAATTTGTTATACAATTAGACAACTTTAATGATTTAATCTTTTCAGTGTTACAAATTAACTCTATGGGAAACTTCATCCCTCCGTCACTCGGTGTTCCGCTTTGGGTTCTGCCACAGTTACTGTGACTAAGCAAAAGTAAATATAATAATGACTAAAAACTTAAATGTTTTCTGATTTAAACATACAGGATTTTAACCAGAAAGAAGGCAAGCAGGGATATATTTTTGCTTGTGCCTTAAACAACTCAATGAACTACAGGAGAATTCTGTTTTTTCTAGCCCCATGATTCAGTCACAGGCTTTCAGAATCCTGTGATTCATATAGTTGCTTAAGCCAAGACAACTGTGATTTCAAAGTTTTTAGATTGTCTTTCCAGGAGCTTCCCCCTCTCTGCATTGTAAGCTTCCTTACAGAAATGCACAAAGTAAGTGCATTAAAGACGAAACCTCCCTTTAGGATGAACTGGGAAGATCACGGGAGCATGAACAGTGAGGAGGCCGATGTCACGTGGGGGTAGCTCCATCTAGCATTTGTGCTCTGACTCCAACTAAGTAAAAGAAGAAAAGTTCAGGAAAAAAGAAGTAAAAGAACAAGAAAAGTTCAAGATCCAGAAAGAGTTAGAATTGAACCAGTTAAGATTTCCTACCCTTAGCAGTACTTAAAAACGCAAGGGACTTTGGGTACCTCCCATTTCTTTCACACAACCCCAACAGGTAAATTTCTACGCTGTTCAAATAGCATCAGGTACTTCCCATTTATTTGCACTCCAAAAAACAAAACAAAAACAAAACAAAACAAACCGTGTGATTCATTAAAAACATTTGAAAAAAGCAAGTTTATATTTGGCTTAAAAAGAAAAAAAAAAGACTTCATTTAAACAAACAAAGCCATTTAAAATATAGCATATCTGTAACCTCCACACACTCATTCTTGACATGAATTCATTTGGGGTTCTGTACAAAATAAGAAAGAAAAATGTAAGTGAAGATAATCTGAAAAGAAATAATCCTTTTGAGTTGTAGTTATACTATTGATGAGAAAGAAGAGTTTTGGTTTGGTTTGGTTTTTTTTTACCTTTATCTGGGACTATAGCTCACTGTAGAGACCCTGCCTAGCATGGGTGAGGTCCTAAGTTCAATTCTCAGCACTGAAAAAGTTAATCGATTTCTTAATTAATTTAAAGTATCTCCAGCGCCAGGTCTCATAAGGAATGCCTTTAATTCTGCTATTCAGGATGCTGTGGGCAAGGCCACCCTGGTCCACAGAGCGTGATCCAGGCCACCCAGGGCTGCATAGTGAGACCGTAACTCAAAAACAAGCAAACAAACAAAATCTTCACCAGCACTTTGTACAGTCTTCTAGCAAGAGGCCCAGGATAACACTCAGTCCTTTACTTCCTGAGAACACTGAGCAAGTCCGTAGGTAGCCTCAGCCCAAGGTACATTCTTTGAGAATGTAACATATATTATATATGTGTGCACAATAAAATGTAACATATCTACCCTTAACAAATAACTTTCAGTAATTTGATACTATAATCCTTTGTCCCCAGACACTTTCCTTTACTATAATTGAGCAAGAAGCTTACAACGAAATATCTTAAGTTGCTCCTTCTTACTTACTGAGTTTTCTATCAAGCTGCTGGCAAAATGATGTATAAGCCATTTGCTATGTAAATGCTCCTATGAGGTATTTTTCCTTAAAGAAAGGAGGTGCACCAGGATGGCTCAGTGGGTAAGGATGCTTGTCTCCAAACCTCATCATGACCCACATAACAGAAAGAAATAACTGACTCCTGCGATTGTCTTCTACTCAAACACGGTGGCCCAGGAAAGCACACATACTCACACACGCACATACATAGAAGCACACACATGTACTCGCTCACACACAGGTATAGATGCACGCACACACACACATACATATTCATACACACAAATATAATTTAAAATATTTAAGATAGGAAATATAGAAATAAGATTTTAATGAATAAAAGGAAAATCATAAGCCAAAATTATGGTAAAACCCTGTATTGACAAAATAAATAAAGCCGTGTGTATTTACACATAGAAAATAGTCAAAATATAAACAATCCCTTAATGAAAATTACTGATAGGTGGTAATAATCACCATAAATAATCTGTTTTCTTCCTTAGCTGTCACAGTCTCATCTGAAAGATTCATGACAGTGTGAACAAGTATGTGTTCTTCTTTCTTATGAATGTAATGATTTTTAAAACTTTAAAATATAAGCATTTACTTAGTAATCACAAAAGAAGCTGTTTTTATTCTTCAAATATCAAAAATATAAAAGTCAGTTAAAAGAAATCCTGTGCAAATGAGGCTATTCCCTCTCTGTGTGTTCATTTCACCTAGAACTAGCTGTTGTGCCTTAAACATGGGGAATCTGCTAAGACGCTGTGACATTTAGTCATTAAAGTGCTTTCGTCCCATGTCACCAGAATCCTGACCTGGTGGCAGATGTTGAATAAAATACCTCCCATTCACCACCTCTCATCCTCTCCGAGCTTGTATTCCCTTTCACAACTGAAAAGCATGCCACTGGCCAAATCTCAAGCTATACCCATCCCAAAAAAGGAGATGAGTCACAAGTCACTTTAAAAAGACATACAATAGGGTTTTTTTTCCTTGTCATAATGAATGCTGAAAGGGAAATGTTTTACTTGTCTCAACAATTCTAGCAAGCTATAGCCCCAAAATATGAATGGGATACAGAGCCAAAACTTTTTTTAAGGCTAGACAAATACCAGTGGCATTAATAAAGGACCAGAGAGACACCTATTGCAGAACTCTTGGGGTTTACAATGTGATTATTGTTTTATGAGAAGAGAAGGTTTCTTGAATGCTGTGACATTTTTATGTTTCCTAGGTGTTGAGAAAACTAGAAAGTGGCAGGGGAGGGTGGGTAACAAGGGAAAGTACAATAGTCAAATGCCTTGTGGATAAAGCATTTACCTGAATGCTTATTCTGTTGAGTCTGGCTTTCTGCTATGTAGCAGGGTAGGCATTGAGAAATTGGGTGAAGGTAGAGTTTCTGGGATGCAGCCTTCCTGGGAAACCAATGGACAAGCTGTTGGTTTGTAAAGAAGAGAATTTAGCCCAAGTTTGTTTTACTACATTATAGTAATAATGTGCAAACATTTCTCCCTACCTCAGAAAGAATGCTTCCTCTATGCTGAGCTCATTCAGTGCCAATTTGTGCTCTACTTAATTAACTAGATGGAACCAACCAACTTCAAGGTCAAATGAAGTCTCCAAAATGATGAGTGACACACTGCTCTTTCACTAAGATTGTAGCTAAGTACAGAGGGAGACTCGTTCTTCTTTAAGGGTATAGCCACTGGTAAGTTGCCCAGGTCCTAGTAAATGAACCTACATCCCACCACATATGAGCAGTACTAATAGACCAGTGAGTGGGGAAAAAGAGGAGGAGGAAGAAAAAGAAGAGAAAGAGGAAAAGTGAAGTTAGGAAGGAGCTTGTCAAGGAGATTTATTTTAGGAGATGCTATTGGAAGGAGGAAATTAAGGGTAGATATGTTATATTTTATTGCACACACATATATAATATATATTACATTCTCAAAGAATGCACTGCTCTTTCAGAGGACCAGTTCAGTCCCTGGATCCATGCTTAGTGACTCTAGTTCAAGATGAATCTAATCCCTCTGGCTTCCAGGTGAATGCCTTCGAGTGCACACAAGTGCAAATACACACACACACACACACACACACACACACACACACAAAGAGAGAGGTTGAGATCTGATGGATAGCCTTGTGTCAACTTTACAAAAGCTAGAATCATTTTTGAAGAGGGAACTTCAGTTGAGAAAATGCCTACACCATATTGGCCTATGGACAAGCCTATGGTGCATTTTCTTGATTGGTTACTAATAGAAGCTCATATGGGCAGTGACACACCTGGGCTTATAGGCCTATGTGCTATAACAAGGCATACAAGCTATGGTAGTACATCAGTAAGCAACATTGTGCCATGATCTCTGCTTCATCTCCTCCCTCCAGGTCCCTGCCTTGAATTTCTGCCCTGACTTTCATGATGTAGTGTGACCTAAGAGTTGTAAACTGAAATAGACCCTTTCCTCCAAATATTGTAATTTAACATAGCAATAGAAACCCTAACAAAGACAGAAATTGGTAACAAGAGTAGAGTTTTGCTATGACAGACTTGACCGTATGTTTGGGGGAAGATTGTGTTGATACTTGAACTTTGGGCTGGAAAAACTGTCGCGTGTTCAGAGTTTAGTGAGCTATTGTGGGAATTTAGAATGTAAGCCTTTGAGCATTGCATGCAATTGAGGCCTGGCTTCTGAAGTTTCAGAGAGCAGCTTAAGGACTATGGTAGTCATTAAACATGTTGAATTAAGAAGGACTAAGGTGACACCGTTGCTTTGCTGGGATAATAGATACGAATCAGCATTGTTGAAGAAAATCATGCGAGAAGTGTTTCCTATGGGTCCATACACAGATTTAGTGGGGCCAAGGCTGTACTTTGTGCTAGCAGCCAAATTTAGTAATGTGTAAGAGCTTCCATGGTGTTTCTGATTTTGAAGGTGTGAAAGGGTCATGGAGAACAGCTGAGGTTTGTCACTTAAAGGCCAGGAAAAGCCACGCTGAAGGTGAAGTTTCTTTTAACAGTAAGAAAAGCCTCAGGATTGAAGGCGTTATAGAGAAAGGCTGAGGTTTGGCGTCATTGACAGGGTCAGAGTCCCTAAAGAAAGCCAAGAGAAGCTGCTGGTGAATGTGCATCCCAGTTGCAATGGAGACCCTAGTTTGGAAATGACAGTATCATGGGAAAACCAAGGGTAGCAATTGCCATAGAGTGGAGCTAGCCTGAGCCTAGGAAACAATTTGTCTGGGCTGCAAATGGCAGAGGGGAGAAACGGAGCACCTTAGAGCCCAGAGGAGCATGAGTGAGCCTCACGAATCAAGCACTAAATCTTTTATAATGTTTTTAATTGAAATAGAATTACATCATTTTCCCTCTTCCTTTTCTCCCTCCAGCCCCTCCCATGCTCCCCTGTCTCAAATTGATAACCTCTTTACTCTATTTGTTTTACATACACGCATACACACACACACACACACACACACACACACACATACATACATACATACATACATACACACACGTATTCACACACACATACACATATTCACACACACATTCACACACACACACACACTCATACACCTTTCTAAATTAGAATAAATAAAAGGTCATGACTTCAGCATCTCTGTGCTTTTGGGGGCTGGAGCTTTGAGCTTTTCTACACGATGCTGTTTGACCTCTACTTATGACCCTCCTATCCTAGACTGGACAGGGAAAGATAGAGCTTGGTCATTTCCTCAGATACTCCATCCAATGCCCAAGCAATGTGATTCTTTCTTTTAAGCCAGTGAACACAGAGTTGATTAGATGGGGTAAGGAACCTATTTATTGCTGATCTACCCCTCCACTAAAAAATCATTCCAATAAGAATGAATAACTAACAGGCTGCTCCCAGAACGGCGTCTTGGCAATGCATGGTCCACATCCTTTGTTTGTCTGAAGAGAGCTGCTGACAATGATGGAGAAATCCAGAAAGCATCTGGGAAAAGCCTTGACAAGGCATGCCTTCCTTTCAGCTTATGCACCAGGTGTCACACACAGAACCAAGCATCGTCTTTCATGGCCCAGTACAAACTTGTACTATGGGACCTAGGCCAAACATGATTCCTTTGGGCTTGCTCAGTTCAAACTTGTAAGGTGTCCCCCTCCCCCCCCACACCTCACTCTACCACCAACCAGCAGACCCACATTCAAACACATTCACACGCCATCTCTGACTCTCCCATTTGTAACCTCATCAATCATAAAGGAAGGTTGAACTCTTTATTCCAAAACCACTTTCTGCACGGGAGGCTACTTTGTAACTCTAAGCTGATTGTCCCTGACTTTACTGTCATATAATTAAGACCTTCCCTGCTGTAATAAAACCTCACGATAAACCTGTCTAAAGCTGAGCATTCAAGCTTCTACCTTTCTTTAGAAGAGAAGATGTTGACTTAGATACGTTTTGAGACTGAATATCTGGAACCAAAAAAGTAGGGGAGAAATTATTTTTTCAAAAAAAGAGTAGCCAGGCATGGTGGCACATGCCTTTAATCCCAGCACTTGGGAAGCAGAGGCAGGTGGATTTCTGAGTTCGAGGCCAGCCCGGTCTACAAAGTGAGTTCCAGGACAGCCAGGGCTATACCGAGAAACCCTGTCTCAAAAAACCAAAACCAAAAACAAAAACAAAAAAAGTACTGGCTATCTGGTACTAAAATCGGCCTCACCTGGTGGTTTTTCAATATGTCAACAGTTACAGTTGAACCACTGAAGAAATTACATAGTATATCTGACAGCAACTTACATTATCTAAATGTTCATAATCTGGAAGGTTGTGTATGAGGAAACCTTTAGCTTCTTTTGCCATCTATTCATGCCTTCCTGGTGCAAGCTCCTGCCTGGACTTCCTTCAGTGGAGGATGGACCATTCAGACCCCATCTTGGACCGAGGTGCCCATTCTCAGCTGCTTCAAGTGTTCAGCCAGCACCTGTCATGCCTTACAAGTCAGTCCTTATCCAGGGCTTGCCCTCATCTGAAAGAGAGCACCTAACTAGCACGAGTAGCCTCCTCTCTGAGTGCAGCCTGACTCTGACTGTTTGGGGGAGGCAGAAAGACCAGGTACCACACCTTAGTTGGGAGTCTGAAGAGGCCTATCAGTTTTCCAGCTCCCTAGAAGATCATTCTGAGGTCTTGTCACACTCACACTGTGTGGTGTGACTTCTCACTGTCCTAGGGCCTCCCTAACTCCTCACAGATGACCCAACAATCAGGCCCAAGTAGACCTTAAAACAAACCCCATTATTAAGGTTTCTTCTGAGAGCCCATCTACATTTATGGAGATTGTAAAGCAGGTCTCAC
The DNA here is from genome assembly GCA_902729485.2 of Mus minutoides. Classification (NCBI taxonomy): domain Eukaryota; kingdom Metazoa; phylum Chordata; class Mammalia; order Rodentia; family Muridae; genus Mus; species Mus minutoides. The sequence goes on along the minus strand of LR751321.1, from coordinate 146,475 downwards.
TAAGCCACCGACAACAAACAGAAGTGGTAGACTGTTCACTGACGGACCTTACCATGTGATATAGGTATGACTGCAAAAAGGTGAAGAACCAAGCACACAATTTTCAAAAGCCCCAAATTAAAATGCAAAACAAGAGAAAAAAAATAAGCAGATAACAACAAAACTGTTCTGCCAAAGTCAGTCCTCACTCTCGTGGACTTCTTACTTCCTTTTGCTATTATCAATAAAAATCACTAATTATTAGCACAAGTCTTAAAGTTTATGTTTATCTTTGCTCACTATGTCTTAAATGCCAATATAATATTATTTCACATACTCCCAAGACACTGGGCTATGATCTAAATGCTTGTATCTCTCTACTGCCTCACAGAACTTCACATATGAAACACAGTTCAAAGAGAAAAGTGCGAAGCATTTCAAGATGATGATGGTATAGTACGAAACCGAGCATGGGATCCCTGAAAGGCACGGCCCTGTACAACTCTACTTGTTAAGAACCCTGGAAACCAGCCTTGAGTTGTAAAATAGGTCGGAACAATGGGACATTGAAAGGCAATGGTAGGTTAAAATAGCTTGGACTTTAAAATTTATGAAAAAGCATAATTATAGGGACTATATTTGTCTCTAGGGCTGTGGTGTATTGGAGTAAGACAGTGGAGCTGAAGGTTTAATGGCCAATGACCAATATAAGTGAAATGTAAGTAAAAGGTTTCTTGGTATTTAAAAAGATTCCCATTTTCTCTACAGGCAAAGGACAGAAAAGAGATAAGGATGAAACATTGGCCTACTGAACCCCAGAACAGTTCTACACATGGCTGGATCCTGGGTCTCAGAGGTGTGTCTGGTTATGCTCCTGAGCTGGAGCGAGCAGAACCCAGAAAAACAAAAGTATTTTTGAAAAAAAAAATCTTGGAATTACAGATTTCTCTTCATCAGACAATTTGCCTCATAAAAGGCCAACTAACACTCTCCTGTCTAGGGACGCAACTATCATAATTGGTAAACTCTGCCAAGGGGCGGGGGAAGGAATCAAAAAGCAGTCCTCAAGGTTAATTGAATGGGCTTGGCTGTGCTACAATAGCAGACCAAATTTGGCCCACAGAATAGACTTTTACAGGAAAAAAATATCAAGCAAAAATCTTAAGACAGAAATGGAATCTTAGAAATTAGGCATGACCAGGGTTGGAAAATATAAGTAGACAGATGTATGAATAACAGTAAGCCATGACATCTACAGCAGTCGCTGTGTGCCTGTGCTTACACTTTGATCCCCAAGTCTGGCAAACCTTTGACTCAAACCTTTGGGCTCCTCCACAAGGTAGATAGGGATCTCTATTGACCACATCTCCAAGGGGGTGGGGATAATAAGGTTTATTTATAGATGAATTGACTTGGTAATGGAATGGGCACAGTCCTTGCCTTGCTATCACCCTATTCAGGTGAGAGGTAATCTCCTGAATTGGCAGAATGTCAGCCTTTGATGATTAACTCTCTCCTTTAATGGAGATAAAAAGTGGGTAATAAGGCAGGACTTTCGGTTGCGGGAGATGGTGGAAGGGAGTTCTAAAATTTGAAACTTAGGAGAGAGAATAGAAAGCCAGATGCAAAAAAAAAAAAAAAAAAAGAAAAGAAAAAAACATCTGTGCAAAGGGCCTGTAGATTGATGCCAGGGTCTCAGGCCCATTTCTTACACATAATGACCCACTACCCCACTACAATTTACTTTGGCCTTTTTTTTTTTTCTAAATAGCCATTCGACTTTCTCCTATTTGTCAGATAAAAGATTATGAGAGTGATCTTGTCTGAGAGAGAAACGCAGGCACAGAAAACAGAAACCACTAAGGAGAACTTGATAAAATGGCTGACAATGTGCACAAAGATACACAGCAAGAGGGATAGAAACTTGACAGAAGGTGGCACATTTGCCCTCACAAAATATACCACAAATAATGCCTTTAAAGAAAGAAAAAGGGGGTTGGAGAAACAGCTAGGCCATTAAGAGTAATTGCACTTAAAAAGAACCCTGGTTCTAATCTTAGCATCCTAATCACCTCCCACAACTATCCCTAACTCCAGTTGCAGAAGTTCCTATGCCCTCTTCTGACCTCCACAGACACCCGATATTCACTCTGGTGCACATACTTACATGCAGACACAACACTGGTACAGGTAAAAATCAAATAAGTAAATCTTTAAAACACTAAATAAAAAGAAGAAATAAAGGGTGCATTCTTTCCTGGCCACTGGCATTAACCATCCTTCTTTTTTTTTTTTTCTTAATATTTTTTTAAATTTTTTTTCTTTATTAGATATTTTCTTCATTTACATTTCAAGTGTTATCCAGAAATTTCCCCATACCTTCCCCCATCCCTGCCCTGTTCCCCTACCCACCCCCTCCCACATAATGGCCCTGGCGTTCCCCTGTACTGGGGCATATAAAGTCTGCATGACCAAGGGGCCTCTCCTCCCAATGATGGCCAACTAGGCCATCTTCTTCCATATATGCAGCTAGAGACATGAGCACAGGGGGAACTAGTTAGTTCATGTTATTCTTCCACCTATAGGGTAGAAGACCCCTTCAGCTCCTTGGGTACTTTCTCTAGCTTCTTCCTTGGGAGTNGGAGGGAGGGAGGGAGGGAGGGAGGGAGGGGAAGCTACGGTTCTGGAGACAGCATAGGGCCCTGGGAGAAGCAAGCTCAAGGCCTTGTGACCCTTGCACTGCCTGGAGTCTGGGAAACATCTTCACATTGTTTCAGATCCTCCTGGGTCCTCTGCAGCACCAAAGGGAAATCATAGCTCCATCAACAAGCACCAACTTGATATTTCCAAGGCCTGTTTTCTTTTTTTCCTTTCCACAACTCAGACGGTTCTTTTTTTTTTTTTTTTTTTTTTAAGCCTTAGCAGAATGGCTAGACTGGGTAATCCGCATAAGCAGCTGCTGCAATGTGATCTTTTTCTAACACGTTAATGGTGAACTGTGAACTTTTCTGGCTTTGGGGTATGTTAGGACATTTTACCTTCTCCGCTTAAAGGTTCTTCTCTGGGCCCCCCTCAGATGGAGGGTGTGCACTGAGAGTCACCCTGATATCAAACTAGACTTGAAATGAAAAGCAGGTGGTGTATAAAGGGGCTTTAAAGATTAATTCTACATGCTTTATTGAAAAAAGAAATGCTTACTTCATTTTTTTTATTTCTTTACATATAAGAGCACTCTATTTTCTGAACCTCAAAGCATTTACTCGTAGAATATTGCCTTGTACAATATTGCAGTTGATAACTAAGACTGTAAGAGAGAAGTAAGGATGTCTTAGGGTAATTTCTCAAGCTTTGATAAAAACTACCAGCCTTTGAACCATAGCTCAGCCACCTACCACCTGCATGTGCTTGAGCAAAGCATCTCATATCTACTTTCAGCATCACTGTGTGTTAAATTAGGGTGTCACTCTATCTATCTGTCTGATAGAGCTAGAAACAGTTAATGTAGTATCCATGTACCACGCACATAATGTTTTTCTTGGTTCCCAAAACACAATTACTCTTAACACCCTGCTAGACCAACTGTGCTGCATGCTTCATTTATTAATTGCTGCCAAGACAGTGACAGGGAAACTCTGGAGCTGAGACTTTGAATAAATATCTTTTTAAGACAATGCAAATCTAATTTGGGGCACCTTGCAAATGTGACTGGAGAGCATCTACAAACACTTACTGTCACACGGAGTGAGTTCCATCAAAAGGCAGTGATGACCTTCCCCTAATTAAAGGTAGGGCATGTTGAATGTTTCCTGTCTATGTAAGTCACATGTATGGACATGGCTCTAGATGAGGCTATAAGGGGAGAAAAACCGTTTGGTACCATGGAGTCATTCCTGCTTTTCCCTTTGGGTGGATATTCACTAAGGAATAGATAGGCTATTTGAGCAGAATCTCATTCTAAAATAGGAGATACCAATTGCTAACAGACCGATCAAGTTCTCAGGAACAGACACACAAAAATATTACCAGCCTTTTTAAAGCAACAGTTGCACAACAATTTGCATAACTTAAGGTAGTCTTACTCTGAGTGCTACAAGTCCTTGACTGTCATCACTCTGACTAGAGGGGGTAATGACAGGGTGGATAATGGTCCCTGCAGTGAGCCATGCAGATCTTCCCAAGATCAGCTTGCTCCTTTCACTTTTGGCTATAGGACATATTAGCCATGATTTCGTCCCTGGCTCAGAACTCTGCTTCTCCACGAGAATCACCCTTATCCAAGGATAAACCTCATCCGTGGATCTTCTGCTTCAAATGCTTGCTGGAAATGGGGTCTCAAGACTCTTCCCATCACCAATCTCTGATGAGATTAGCTGGGGTTTTTGATGCCACCCCACTGACACCTGTCTCCCCATAGTCCCAATTCTGCTTCCGTTGCTTCTTAACAAACAGCATTGCTGAGGGCATGTCTGTCTCAGGATCAGCTCTCAGGGAGCCCAGTCAAAGCCTCTGAGTTAAGTTGCCCATTAACACACTTCCCTACCCATCAAGAACTGACTCTGTTCTACCTTGGAGCCTGCTGCAGCCCCCCTTTCTTACAAGAACACACTTCCAATTTGTAGCCCTGTTTCTTCCTTTCTTCCCCCGCAAGAGATGTAGCTTCTTCCCCACCACAAAATGGAGAAGATTCAAAAACTTATATAGATTTTTGAAATTTGGATCAACTCCAGAAGAAAGCTCGTTGAGCGTTTACGTTTGAAGAACCCTTCGCTCGCTTGGCAAAGTCTACATCTGCCTTGCCTCTGGCCTTCCACATCAGGCAGACACACCCAAACTTTCAGGACCCAATGCAGGAGCCAGGCTGTGGGTGCCCTGAGGTTGGTTGCTGCTATCCTTCTGGAACCTTCTCCATACTAATTGGCTATCACCCGTATCTGGCCCTAAACCCACTCTGCTCTCATTTGCAGCAGAAGCCGGCCTCCAGCCCTGAATCTGCAAAGGATAAAGACTCCCAGACAAGCTTAATTTGGCTTCTCTTCTTGCTCCAAAGACTCCAAATTGCCTTTCAGTGCAATTCAGTCCTCCTCTACCCACCTTTAGGACAAGTACCCCCACCCCCACCCCACCCCCCACTGAGTGGCTTAGCAGCCATCTTACAACAGGCTAGTTGGGACATGACCTTAAAGGGAGATCCATAGGAAGTAACTTCTCATTCTGTGTGTCATCTTTGTCACAAGGTTCCTTGGTCAGTGTGACTTCAGTTGATAGAAGGAGAACTGGCTCAGAAGAGAAAGGAAACATACCCCCAGAACACTTGGGGCCAACATGACATAAAGTACTTCTCAGTGAATCTCATGCCTGCATCCTTTGCATTTGATTATCTTGTTTAGCCCACACACAGCAGGGTCTGCCTACTGATTTCAGAGCAGAGATGTGAAAGGTATGGAAGCCAAGACATTGGGATCATTGCTCAACAGAACTGCCTGAAGGAGAATCTCATCAAAGGGACTTCTTGCAGTCCAACTGAGAACCATACCAAGACAGTGAAGACAAGCCAGGGGCAAGCTAATAGAGCTAACGGCAGTATCTGAAAGGTAAATTTTAAGAAAAGAAGGATTTATTAATTTTGGCTCGTAGTTTGCAAGGGTACAGTTATCCTGGCAAGCAGCCTACAACTGTAGCAGCATAGGCAGGAGGTGACTGGTTGTGTCATATCTGCATCTGGAAATCAAAGACCTAGACAGGGCTGGGCTATGACCCCCAAATTACACTCCTTTGGCCCTAACTACAACAGGGAAGCCCTGTGTTCAAGGGTTCCACAGTCTCCCAAGACAGGACCAGCAGCTGGAGATCAAAAGCCGGAAGGGCCACCTTGCATGCTAACTGTAAGACATGCTAGACTGGATAGGAAGTCTGAAATGAAATAAAGTCACAAACTAAAACAAAAGGCTTTCCCAGTTGTTGCTTTATGGTTTGGCCACTTCCAACAAACTTGGCTTCTGATATTAATATTTTTCAGTTGGAGCCTGTTTCTTTGACCACAGAAAAATCTTCCACCAAGTGAGTGAGTGTCTGTGGAGTATACCCACTCACAAATAGGACATCTATAAAACACGTCATCTTCAAGGTGCTCCAACACCATGAAAGAAGTGGTGGAAAGAGTGTTAAGAGCTATAAGTCAGGGAGGATCAGAGCAATACAGTCTCTTTTGGCCGTGACAGGACTACTGGACCCATGAACTCATAGCCCCTGTGGTTGCCTGCACAAGATCAAGCCAGGTGACATTCCAGTGTGGAGTGGAAAGAAGGTCCTGAGCCTCAACTCTGAGAAGCTATGGACAGTAGGTGGCCCTGCTCCCCTACCCACCCACTCCCACTTCTTGGCCCTGGCATTCCCCTGTACTGGGGGTCCATCCCATAATCAGCCACCAAACCCAGACACTATTGCATATGCCAGCGAGATTTTGCTGAAAGGACCTTGATATAACTGTCTCTCGTATGAGGCTATGCCAGTGCCTGGCAAATACAGAAGTGTGTGTCCTCGTTCTTAATAGCTGAGTAGAATTCCATTGTGTAAATGAGCCACATTTTCTGTATCCATTCTTCTGTCATGGGATATCTGGGTTGTTTACAGCTTCTGGCCATCACAAATAAGGTTGCTATGAACATAGTGGAACATGTGCCCTTGTAGCATGGTGGGGCATCTTTTCGGTATATTCTCAAGAGTAGTATAGCTGGGTCTTCAGGTAGATCTATTTCCAATTTTCTGAGGAACCTCCAGATTGATTTCCAGAGTGGTTGTACCAGTTTGTAATCCCACCAGCAATGGAGAAGTGTTCCTCGTTCTCTACATCCTCTCCAACATGTGTTGTCACCTGTGGTTTTGATCTTAGCCTGCAGGGTCTGTGTTCATTCAGAGATGATGCACCTAACCCTCAAAAGACTGGAGGCCCCAGGGAGTTTGAAGATCAGGTGGGGTGGGGGGATGGGGACATCCTCTTGGAGACAGGGAGGTGGGGAGGAGGTATGGGATGTGGAAGAGTTGGAGGGTGGACAGGGGAAGGGAGGGGTATAAAATATGGAGTGTAAAAATTAATTAATTAATTAATTAATTAATTGGATTCAGTCAAGAAAAAAGAAAAAACCCTCCATCTCGCCCTTGCCTTCACAACCTTCCTCTTTGTCCATTAGGATTTTCAAAAATACCCTCCTTCCTCCACCTTCTACCTGGAAGACACTGTAAGTGACTGCAATGGTCCACCTGTCCCTTGGGATCTGACCTAACCCTGAACTAGTCTTTCTGTGGCTATCTGACTGGGACTTCCTGGAGCTTTCACTGTCTGCCTCAGCATGTGGTCTGGTTTTAGATAATACCTGCAATTACTTTCAAGTAGACCAGACCCTAGTCAGCACATGACTGAGGTTTTCTTAGGTATCCATGGTGTGCCACTTGGATTCTCAAATGCGCCAGTTTCAGGACAAACAGGTTGAAATTAACTGCAAAGTGACACTGTGTCTGTCCTCCTGGGGGGGGAGGGGTGTCACGAATCATCACCGCCTCACGAGTCTTCAGTCACTGGCCTTTTTCTTGAAGATGACTACTTGGGCAGCTTACCCCTCTTTGATGTTCCCACCTTCATCCTGAGCTACCCTACCCGCCCTCCAGGTAGCCCTCAGCCATAGTTGACTGCAAAAAATCATTCATTCCCAGTATGTGGACACCAAGGGTTCCATATCTGTGCCTCTCATTTGAAGGGATATGTCCATGGCTCCCTCTCACGATAAAGGTGGAGACTCAACCTTCCCCTGTGAATAACTAAGTAGAAATCATCTCAGTACCATCCCTCAGTCACTGAAAAGTTTGGGTTTTCCCATCAACTCTAAGTCATCACCTGAAATGTGGCTTTTCCTCCCGAAATCGTCTAGAAATAAGTGAGTATGTTTAGATCCATCCCATCCTCCATCCTTTAATACATCTGGGTCACCTTTAGATTATCATTTTTCAGTGGATCACTTTCTACCTCCATAAGCATCTTTTTCCAAGATATACGAAAGGAAGAAACATTACCAGAGTCTTCTAAAATAAGGAGAAAAAGAGTCTTTTTGAGATTGATTCTAACATAAAAACAGTGATGGAAATACAAAACACTGAGGTTAAAACCAATCAACTTTGTTTGAACTATTCCAGAAGAGCATGTTTCATCTTTCCTATAATACCGGCTACTGTCCACTGACCGCTTACCACATCTCAGCCACTGTGGTAAATGCCATTATTGTTTCTGACCACCATAACTGTAATGAGAACTAAAAAAAGATTATTATATTGTAATTAATAATATGATTATTATTTGATAATCTAACACAATTAATTATTATGATTATTATTTGATTATCTGACAAAATTATTATGATTAATATTTGAGAATCTGAAGGAAGTAAGGTGCAGAAGATTCAAACAAGTTCTCCATGATTACTGTAATGGTCACTACTGGTTGGCAACTTCTCAGGTCTAGAATCGACAAAAAGACAAGCAACTGGGCATGCCTGTAATGGTGTTGCTACATAGGTTAACTGATGTGGGCAGCATCATCCCATGGGGTGGGCTCCCTAACCTAATATAAAGGGGGAAGAGAGCTGAGTACCTGGATTCTCTCTCTGCTTCCTGACCCGCCACTAAAGCTCAGTAAAAGTGGCTGCCTCACCTCAAGCCGTGACCCCAAATAAACCCTTCTTCTCTTAAACTTCCCTGCCTGGGATATTATTATCATGATGATGATGATGATGATGATGATGATGATGATGATGACGACGACAATGATGATGATGATGATTCCTTCATACAATACATCCTGACCGCAGCCTCCTCTCCCTCCACTCCTCCCGAGTCCCCCCTCTACCTCCCCTCTCTCATATTTTTGTCATAGCAAGACAAGAAACTATTGCCAAAAGCATATACCCCCAACTTTTAGTTTTTAAATGTGATTTCAGGTATATTTGTGCAATACAAGGATTTAACTATAAAGAATTTTAAAACTTTACATAAGCAACTTGCTAGGAAAAGGGAAAATAGGAGAGGGCAGACTTCAAGAACACAGACCATAACCGGTGCACTTTCTAGGGTTTAGTAGGTGTGTGTATGAGTTTTTAGGTGCCTGTTTGCTACTGCTGCATGACATGCCTTAGCCAGCATACTAATTCTCTCAACTATTTTATATATTTGTTTAAATTTATATAACAAGTTCAAATACTAATTTTTTCCCTGTCTGCAACAATGACCCCTATATTAACTTAGGATGTTGTAGGCTACAATTAAAAAAAAAAAAACACTCAGCCAGCAGTAACAAAATACAAGTAACATTTTGCTACCTTATAATAAAGAGTTTTGAAAGTGGTATTTCCAATTCAGTCCAGGATTTTCCAGAATTTATTTGCACTGTTTTTGGTGTAAAAAATAAAATTAAAATTAAAAATGCCTTTTGTCTTCTGGCTTGTGGCCTTTTGGTCTTGAAATAGCAGCCTGAGCTCCAGTATCATATACTTACTCAGCAGCAACTAAAACTTGAAAAAGAAGAAAGGCAAAAAGAAAGAGTGTTCCTTTTTGTTTCTTTCTCTAGCACTCATTGAGAGGCCCCAGGCTGACCTCATCTTACAGTAAGTTAGCAACTATGGACAAATTGCAGGCAAAATGGAATGGCCCCTGTCCTCTCAGTAGTGGGCTAAGGCTTTGACAAAAGCAGGTGGCAGATCTGAGCAGCCTGGCCCGCGGGACTCCGTGGCTGCAACCAGAGTTACCATTTGCTCAGAAGTCAGGCTCCCTTTGGACATCTCTGTCAAGTAAATATAGCAAAATATTAAAATGGGATTTTTGGCTAAGTCACCCAATACAATAAACACTGCATTTTAAAGGAGAAATGAAGCCACCGTCTTTTTCTTAAACGTTACCTTATTATGTGTGTACTGAAAGTTATTGGTCGAGTGCGACAGCCGTGTGTCCCGAAGTCTTACAAATATCTCCCAAAGAAATCCTATTTGTCAAAATACACAGGTAGATCAGAAGTCGAACGGACTACAGTTTAGGTCACACTCCCCTAAAGAAATCACCTCATCAACCCTTTCGAGTGGGGGTCTCTCCTGCTGTTATAGGGACATGATAAACTGGAGTTTGGCATAAATCTAAAAACCAAAATGTCTTTTTAAAAAAATGCCTGGCCACATATCTGTGAGATAACTCTTCAGTGTTTGCCAAATGAGCATGAGAGTCTGAGTTCGAATCCTCAGAGAGCCTGACAAATACAGAGGCGGATGCTCACAGCCAACCATTGGACTGAGCACAGGGTCCCAGATGGAGGAGTTGGAGAAGGGACTAAAAGAGCTGAGGGGGTTTGCAGCTCCGTACTGGGAGCAACAGTGTCAACCAGCCAGCCCCTCCCCAACCCCGTAGCGCCTGAGGACTGGACCACCAACCAAAGAGTACACATAAGGAACCCATGACTCCAGCCAGTATGTGGCAGAGGATGGCCTTGTTGGACATCAGTGGGAGAAGCAACCTTTAGGGCTGTGTGAGTTTGATGCCCCGGTGAAGGAGAATGCCAGAGCAAAAAGGTGGGAGGGGAGGGGTAGCACCCTCACAGAGGCGGGGCGGGGGTGTGTGTGATAGGATAGGGGGTTTCCAGAGGGGAGACCTGAAAAGGGGATAAAAGGGAATAGCACTTGAAATGTAAATATAGAAAATATCCAATTAAAAAAAAGAAAGAAAGTATGTGCCTGTACCACAATACTCTGTAATTCCGAGCTCCTCCTACACAGAGATGGAAAACATGGAAGACAGAATCCATGGGAATTCTTTGGTAACTAGCCTGAAGTACAAAGCAGAAGCCAAGCAAGAGACTCTGCCTCAAACCAAGTGGAAGATGAGGACCAAATCAAGTATCATCCTCCATCCCACCTCCATGTGCACAAATTAGAATGTGGAGAAAAGGGCTGGGGAGATGGCTCAGCGGGTAAGAGCACTGACTGCTCTTCCAAAGGTCCTGAGTTCAAATCCCAGCAATCACATGGTAGCTTACAACCACCCACCCATAATGAGATCTAACGAGGAGAAGACCACGTAGACTTCAATCGATGTCACATATATACATATTATTATTTATTTAGGAACCCGACCTCGTTCGTCCCTGACTCGCTCGCCCCAACCGGCCTCTCTCGTCTCCCAGGATTTTTAAGTTAAGGGTTGTTGGTGTACTTCCGAGTGTTGGTAGACACTCATATGAGTGTATGCAATTTATTTATTTATAATCTTTAAAAAATAGAATGTGGAGGAAAAAAATAAAACTGACGACAAATCTCATTGATCATTTGCCATGTCTTGATTCTATCTGTTTCTCTTGGAACACTGTATCCAGGCTGACACATGCCACCATGCCCCTATAACAGCAGAAGAGACCCACCAAGCTTTCCCAGTGACTCCACCCTTGTTGTCCCCAGCAACAGCCAGCATTACCATCAAATTTAAATAGACTATCTTGGGTCCTCGGGCTATCTAAGCCTCTAGCAAGAAGTAATATTATCAGTGTCTGAGTAGGATCAGATAAACCTGGCATGGGAACACTCAGCACACCTAAAGAGCCACAGGATATAAGAAATCATTTTTACTCTAAGCCACTGAGTCACTTGGTGCACAGCAATAGATACCCTGAAACAGCCAGCTTCTAATCTAAAGCCAGCAGGGAAGGCCTGTAGGGCTGTAGAACGGATTGTGCCGGCAATCTGTCTTTGTGGAAAGGCATGAATGTGGTGACACATGTAAAGCCACTGAAAATGGTACTCAGGACGACTTGATAGTTAATCTGAGTTCTAAGCCTTATAGGATCTGGAACAAACTAAACCAATACTCATCTGGGTGGATCTCTGAGGACATTTCCAGAAAGAATGTACTGAAGGAGAAGACCCTCCCTCACAGTGTGGCCACCTTCTACTGGGTGACCCAGATATAACGATGTCCAAGGAAAAAGTAGCGTTGCTTGTCTGCCTGACTTGGCTCCTTGCTGGTGAGTGTGTCTGTCCCCATGGCTGCTGCCGCCACCATTGCTCACTAACACCAGACTCCAGCCTTCTAATGTGCACCAAAGACCAGTAGTTCCCCGGGAATATTCTGTCTTCAGCACCAACTTAGAACTGCTGTGGCATCCAGCTTTGTAGAGCTAGAGCACATACCAGGTTCTCAGAGTCTCTGCCTAGCCCACATCATGGAAGCCAACCTAATAATTCCTTTTTATTAACACACACACACACACACACACACACACACACACACACACACATACACATAACATCCACCACACACATTATATATAATTCTGCTCAGTTCTGTTCCCTAGAGGAAAAAGCAACTGATGCAGATGGTTATCTTGTGGTAAGCAAGTGTGCACCGTTCCAACAAAGAAAGAAATTGGAAAAAAAATTAGAGAGAAGAAGGAATGTGGGAGAAGAGTGGGAGAAAACCATGAGCTGAAGAGGTAGACATCACTTGTGTCACAAGACACATAGGGAAGCACAGGCTGGAACCTCCAGTGTTAAGAGTGACCAACCAAGGACCACGTGGACAAAGGATAAATCTCGCTAATCCTCATGTCTCCCATGCCTCCTTCATTCTTGTGGGATAAGGATAAATAGCCAAGGATAACAACAGGGAAGGAAATCAAGGACAAAGCAAGTAGACAGCCCAAAGCAAGCCTCACTGGGGAAAAAGGAGATTCTATTTTATTCTGCTCTATGAGGTTGGGTGGGGGGTTCTATTTTAATTCAAGTTCTAAGTTTTGATTATGACATGAAATTAGACACCACAAATGATTCCAGGGAGACTGCATTTTTTTTTAAGACCAAAAAGGTCATGGAACTATACAAGTTTTCATCTGGGGCAAGGGAAGAATTTTCCCTAATTAAAAACTTTTAGAGAAACCACGAGAGACAAAAGATTTATGCTGGTTTTGCCCGACCCCTATCCCAACTCTGGTTTCCAGGGATCTAACACTTTGCGCTTCAGAAGAGCCAACTGGTGAGGAGGTAAGTGTGGGTGTCGAGTTCCATTGGCCATGTGATGGTCACTGAGAAGCTTTCTCTGTAGCCAGTAACTGCTCCATCGCAAAGGCCACGAGTCCACCAGGAGAAGGCTAATCATCTAGGCTCACCTTTCTGTCCTCAGCCATTCTGAAGACAGACTAGGAAGGGTGGCAAATCAAGTCCTCAGTACGGTCAGAGTGAATTCATTATATTTGAAGGGATGAACAACAAAGTCAAAGGTGCAAAGAGGGCCACATGCGGCGACAGAGCCGCTAGATCACAGCAGATGAGGGCAATGGGCCAGCTTCGCCAGTGCTCCACTCCTTGCGCATGCACGTGGGGCAGCACTTCCAATATTACATGCTCACAAGAATCACCTTGCAAGGTGGGATGGAGAAGATGTGGGTTTGATTTCGGTGCTTAAGCCCTTTCATTTTGTTTGGGGGATCTGAATTTTAACAAGGACGGTGAGATGTTTCTGAGACAGAAGGAAGGCTCACCATTTAAACACTATCTAAATATAAATGAGCTGGGCTTGCTTGGAGATCACAGGCGGTCATCACATTCTGATATAGATTTCCTCGCAAAATATATTCTCCCAATGAATGTCATTGAGCACAGCTTCTAACCTCATGAAAGGAAAAATACCAGTATGCTCCTTCAGTACTCTTATATCCTTGGTTTGGAGAAAAACTGCAACGTTGAAACCATCTGAAAGGCATAGTTATTTGAAGGTGGTTTGATTGATGTGAACCTGGAGTGAGTAGAGAAGGTGTTGGTGAGGTTGGACATTTAGCTAAAAATAAGACTTCTTAGTGTTCCAAAATTCTAAATGAGAATGTCATTTTGGGGAAAAAATATTCTTTTGGAGATAGACTCCACAAACCTCATTTTCATAGATTTTTTTTGGTTTTTGTTTTAAATCCCTTCATGTGCTCAACCAGTAATGAGTAGATATTTACTGTGGAGAACACAGAGACATCGCTCACTTATAGTGGTGGGACTTGCAGTTTTCCAGTATGAAGTGATACGCTGTCAGTAGAGAATACAGTGCAGCAGGCTGGGGAGCTGGGTCCGCATTTGATAAAGTGTTCACCACACAAGTGTAAAGATTGGAGTTATCACATAAAGGCCAGCTGAGCCTAATCCCAGGGCAGCATGCAAAGACAGGATTCTGGGAGCAAGATGACTAGCCGGCTAGGTAGACTAGCTGAACCTTGCTCTTCACGAAGGAACCATGCCCCAAAATAGAAAGTGGAGAACAATCAAGGAAGATATTGGACTATAACCTCTGCCTCCTACTTGCACATATGCATACACACACACAACATGTGTCCATACACATTTAGACATGCATACACATGAACATATACTATACACACATACACACACACACATATAAAGGAGAAAAGTAGTAGAAATTCTAAATTTTGACATTTTTTGAGCCACTGACACATGGCTGTGACAGTACTGAAGTGTAGCAGCCCTAAGATCACCAGAGAAAGATCAGTTCATCATCAATGCACTGGGGGCTGAGCCAGAATGTATGGTTGGCTTGGTGTACTCAGTATAGTTTGACTTGGAGGATCTCAGCTTACTGAGACATAATTTTATCAAAAATTAAGGAGCATTTGTATTTTCCTACACATGTAAAGATCACTAATGTTGTCCAGACATCTACTTCCACAAAGGCAAGCTTCAGGTAAGCCATCCCAAGCAGACTGCTAGCCAAGCTGCTCTTCAAATACCTTCAGGCTCTTAAAGGCTTTCTGTAACTTCCCATGGAGTAAGCGCTCGCCGGAAAGCTCTGGGTGTTATTGTTACAGGATCTAATACCCAGAAACAGACATGATATAATTAAAAGCCAGGAAGAAGCTTTTAATAATAATAATAATAATAATAATAATAATGCATCAGAGAGGACCACAAGCTATTTGCCATCACTCCCCAAACCCCTGCCAGCCCTGCCACAAATCGCCAACCCAGGTCACCCCTCGAGAATCCCCTCTAATATCCATATGCAGAGAGAGCCACAGTTTAGGAGGATTACGAAAATTTTCTAAAACGTGAACACATTTTTGCCATACATCTTGGGCAATGTTTTCAGAAAACTGCAAACTGAGGCTTTTCTAACAGATTGGGCCACGTCTCAGAAAGTGGGAAGGAAGTCATTTTGTCAGCTACTGCGAGGAGGAACACCAGCGTATAAATTTCTCGAGGCAGAGAGATTGTTGGTCCTATGAATTTAAATTCATAGACTAGAAATCTGTCCGCCTTTTCCAGATTCTTTCACAACACCATGCCTCCTCCAACATTTAAGCACTAATTGATTCATCTTCTGTGTTATTGGATTTAAAGTCAATTTAGTCGCTATTTTTAACTGTTTTCTCATTTACAGCCCCCTTTCTCCCACTTGCTTCGAGGCCCCACATTAAATTATACATTCTCTCACAGGCCTCATTATCTTCCATTTTTTCTCTCACCCTGCAGCGGCTCCCCTGTGGTCCTGCTTTAGCTTTGTTTAGTGCCAGAGACCTGTTTTTTCTAACACTTGAAAAACACATGGCTTTTTTTTTTATGGGCACAAGTATCTTAACTTCTGTCAAATAAAAAAAATTGATTCATAAGGAAAACAGTTTAAATATGTAGGTGTTTTCAAAGAAAATAAAGTGGTTCATTTTAAAAAAAAAAGTGTCTGCAGAGGGAATAAGATGCTTGCCTGAAAACTGAGTGTAAATGCATTGGCTGTTCCGGAATATTTAAATATGCAAGGGTCCCTCTCTCCAGCTACCCTTTTGTTTGTTTTTATCGTTCTTATGATTGCCTTTTAGATGAGTTTCCTTTATAAGACTCTGAATGCCACCCAAAAGAAGAGACAACTGTCACCTTAATACTGTTTCTGCCTTTAAATGATATGAAAACCTGTTACAAGGTTCTTCAAGGGAATCAGAGCAGACCTTGTCTCCATGTGTCCTGGAACTTTTGAAGCAGTCGGACCAGAGGGTAAGAATTAGTTTCATCTGACAATGATATTTAGCCTCAAGTGGCTGTTTACCATCTGTCTGTCCGTGTATATTCCATGTTGATTGTGGCTTGGCAGCTTAACAACGCAAGAGAGTCTTCTCCCAGCATGTGGTGGAATGGAACAGAATGGTACCCCACCTGGACCTCCTCAAATAGCCCCTTCACATTCTTGTGAGTCGTTCTCCTTGGCATAGCTTGCATTTCCAATAGCCAGCAGCTAGTCTTCTCGGGAGAAGTGCCCTTGGACCCCTCTGTAAACACGCTGCCGGAAAAATCAGCCCTGAGGGGAAACGAGGGAAAAGCAGCGTAGACAAAGTAGTGTCTAGCAAGTGTGTGCGGAGGTTGGATCGCAGCTCCCTTGCCCGAAGGCATGAAAATTCCGTTCCAGACCTCCAAGTGAGTAAGACTGGTGCAATGCTCGTCAGGACTTCCCCGAAACCTAGTTCGCTTGGCTTTCAAGCTTTTGCTTCGTTCCCCATTTGCTCGACCTCTTCCCTATTGCATGTCCTTTACAAAACACTTGCTTCTGTGGGGAGGACCACAACTAGACAGCCTAAGACAGCTGGCGGAGTCCTTGAAGTAAAAGGACAAATATTTGAGTCGTTATCGTTGAGTAACGGGATATCCTTGAAGAGAGGATCTCGTAGCCTCAGAGGTGAGGTACGGAATTTAGGATTACACAGCCAACACCCAGTAAGGTGAGTAGAACATCAAAGTCTTCTGGCTTGGCTCGGCAGCACTCTTCTTCCCGCCACTAATGCTTCTTTCTGAGCTTTGAATCATGGTTATTAGGCTAAGTATACAGTTAGAGTTGAAATCAATTAATTCAAGATCAATTTTTTTAATGTTTACTGTCTCACTTAAAAGCATACATGTGAAAACTCACTTCCCAATCAATTAATCTGATGTGTTTTAATTCTTTCTCCCTCCCTCTTCTTCTCCCTCTCCCCCTTCCATTAATCCCTCCTCATACCCCAATACACACCTTCTTCCTTCTCCACCCGCACGCATGGATCACAGCAAGTGATAACACTACAGGAAAAATTCTGACATTGATTCAGAACACAGCCACCCCACAGAAAAGCACGTTTGCTGGCGAATGCCAATGAAAAAGACCAGGCGGTCTCTTCTTGCTCCAAACCACCCTCTTTCCCAAGAACACCACTCCCCAGGCCCCCACACCCCTGCCCAAGGGATATAGGCCAAAGCTTTCCTGGGTGCTCTCATAGCCAAAGGGGGAAATGAGACTATACATACAAATGAGGTTGACTAGGGTGAGTTGTCAATAATGAAAGAACACACACCACTCTCCCCCCTACCACATCTTCCCAGAACTCGAGCCAAAAAGGCATCTGCTCCTTCAGTGGGCTGCGAAAGGCTCTGAGAAGTCAGCCTGGACCAAATTAGGGCCCCCTTTTCAAATATCTGCCAATGGTTTGAACTTTACAATAGTGCAATCCCTCCCTTGGGCAAAACATAGTCTTCAGAGAGCTTCTGTTAAGTATATAAATGAACTCCCTTGGAATGATCACAACTTCACTCATTATCAGCTCTTAACCTGATAGCAAGGATTGATTCTTCAGAGAAAGACCCTCAAGGACATAAACAAGTTTGGAAGGTTGGTGAGGTTAGAAAAGCCCGTTAACTTTGTCCATTTGGGCTGCTGGAACTGTACAGTGCAGACAGAGTGGCTTGTAAACATCAGAAACTTATTTCTCCCAATTTTGACGGCTTCAAGGGCCAAGATCCTTGTGCCATTGCATTCAATGTTTGACAAGGGCCTGCCTCTTGTCCGTAGTCTTTCTCTGTGTCCCCATATGGTAGAAGACTCAAAAAGCTCATCATACATGGGAGCTATACCTCATAACCCAATCGCCTCCCAAGTCCATCCTCAGAATACCATTAATATTGATAGCAAAGTATCAACATGCGAGTCTACGGCACACACACAATTATGCAGTATACAACACATGTCTGGATAGAATGCAAAACTCGTAGGCTTCAGAGCCTAAAAGAGGGTTGTAATTGGGGTTACTGGCTCCAAGAAGATGGTGCAGGAACACCATGCACCCTAGGGGAGGTGTGAGACGAGACAGGCTGAGTTCAAATCTGCCACGAAAAAGCACTGTGATCCTGAGCATGAATTTATCTTCGGTAACCCTCCTGATCTCATCTGCAGGATGAAGGAGATCAAGGTGTCTGCTTTACAAGGCTGACACGGGATTCTATGTACTTACACATTTAGCACCCTTAGCTCATACCTGGCAAAGAACAAGGCTTCAAAACATAGGAGCTACTTTACTGCTGTTGATCTTACTATTAGGTAATAAAATAATTAAAGAGAAGGCTGGGCTGATGATTTTAGAACAAATTTCAACGACTATAATTTTCCTTGGACATGCCCTCTGCCTCCATTACAGAGCAGGAAGAAAATGACAGTAATCGATTTTTTAAAAAATCAAGCATATTATCAAGAAAACAGTCAAGCTGTTAGAAGAAAATATCATCTCTTGTCTGCTTTGTATCGCATCCCATCTTTTCTCTTCACTGTATATTCCTCTATCCATAAAACCCTCTTTGTTTTTCCTTTGAAATATAGGTGATAAGGAGATATTAGAAATCAGACACCATCCGTTCAAATCTTGTTTTGTTTTGTTCTTCTGCCTGCTTTTAAAATTTGAACATGGTCATTCGTGAATCTGGCAAAACGATGTTCAAAGCTTCTGTGCCAGGGACATGTTGAGGGACGGGAGAGAGTGGCAAATATGGGTGCACAGTGTCCATGCTGTGTGATAGTTTTGAAGAAGCCCCCTTGATGTTCTGAAGTCTGACCTGCTACATGGAGACTTACAGGCAGCCTTGCGGCTGGATAGAATTCCTAAACTAGACCTGGCTCCTTGGAGGCTCATTAAAGACTCAGGAATTCCAAGTTTTATTCTTCTTCAATTCTGCCTCTGGGTTTAAGAGGTATCAACAGAGTAGCTTTTGGAAGTCAAACAAGAGGATTCTGAGCTACAGGAAGAAGCCAGGCCAAGGAAGAGGACATGAGAGTACTAAACTATGAAGCTTGTAAAAGAAGCCTGTTAAATTTTAATCATACTGACTAGAGTGTTTGTAGCTGTTGATCTTATATGGAATCTAATAGTTCTAATGAAAAATGTCTTCGGCCTCAAGTCCAAGGATATCATCATTATAAGTCCATAAGTGCCCAAGACAATATAATTCTCTCTGTGGTGCTGTTCCGTGGTCTTTGATCCATGATGTATTACTTACTTATTTATTGATTTATAAAAATGAGCTGTCAAGCTTTTCCTAAGAAGTTTTAAGGCATATGAGCAAAACATAAGAAACACACAACCACAAAAAAATAAACCACGGAGTATAAACCAGATCCTCTAAGGTCCAGGGCACTCTGCCTAGGTGAGTAGCATAAATCAAAAATACACTTTCTAGACACACCCCGAATGTCAACAAACAAGAACTCTGTAAAACCCAAGGAAGGAAGTTATATAGTCAGGGCTTATATGAGCTATAATATACATTGGCAAAGCCCTGATCTAAACACTATGAATTGATTTCCATCTGGATGTTCTTCAGAGGCGGGCCTGAGACTCTCACCAGAAACTATGAGGGTTATGATATCTGAAACACCAGTCAGGCCAGAGGCCATGTACTTGGCTCTTCGCATTTAGTATTATTTTAGGCCAATTAAAATAACTTTTTCACAGTGGAAAGATTCCATCAAATAATAGCTCTGTTCACCATGAGTGTGGGTTGTGTGGCTCTTAACTGAAGAAACACAGAGGCTGTGGATCCAATTCAGGGAAAGACAGGCTCTGCCTGAAACTTCCTTTGCCCAAAACAGAGCAGAAATCTGGAAAGTTGGGCCTAGGTTGTCAGCCATTCCAACTGCCATCAGTCAGAGGTGACTATTCGTTGTTAGTTTTTCTCTAGAACCTCAAATGTCACACTAGGAAACTTCAGTTTGGAACGCTAGATTTTATCTCTCTTTTAACCTCTTGGTGCCAAAAATAAGTTACATTTATATTCCTTGTTCCCATTCCTTTCAAAGCCCAGATGAAACACAAGGGATTTCATTATTTCCATGGACATGACTCTATTTTATTCTGCTAATGTTAGTCATTGTGTCAAAGCCCACAATCTTCCCCAAACTTGCATATTTCCTAGCCAATTCAGACTGGCTGCATAATCCAAAAGAGAAAAAAATCAACTTAAGTCCAAAATAATCCCATTAGACTGTTGGCTAGATAATTCCTATAGTATCTACTTAATTTTGGCTGTGTGGTTCAGTGGTTTTGTCCAATACATATCAGTGTCTGCTTACAGTCATTGATACCCCAAATTTCTTATAATATAAAAAGATTTAAGGGTACAGAGATGTGTTAGGTTGTAGCCCAACCAGTTGAGGCAATGCTTCAATGACCAACATACTAGTCTGAACAGAAGTTCGAATTTGATATCACTGCCTGATCACTAAGAAGTACTCCTTAAGAAGTGAATACATGCTCTTTTTATTCTCTCTCTCTTCTCTACCCCCACCTCTGTCTCTCTTTCTCCTCTTCTCTGTTCCCCCACCTGCTCAATAAACCTCTTCCACATGGAAAAAAAAAAGTGAATACACATCAGGGTGACCAGGCGCTCGATGGGTCTCCACTTCTGTCATCACTATAGACTTTGCAGCTCCTACAAAAAACACCAAATCCTTTGTCATTACTCTTGGCCAAGCAGATGTTATGAACACTTCTTCCTGGTCAGTGTAAAAAGTACAGAGCCCAGAATTGGGAAGAGCTCAGTGCTCAGTCTTTTTGCTTCTCGTGCACAAAGCCCTAGGCTCACTGTATTTAATTCCCAACCCACACAAACATACAAGCACACTCTCATGCATACTCACACTGCCTCAATTCTGTAACATTGCTGCAAATAGTTCGGTTGTACCTTCAACTTTCCCATCCAACTAAAACAAGCTTTCCTGTGTAGAGCCTTAACAGCTATAGCAAGCTGGAAAGTGAGTCAGGAATGCATGGTCCTTGCTTCAGTTCCTGTCTCCAGGTTCCTGCCTTGAGTTCCTGTCCTGATTTCAATAGACAATGAACTGTAACAGGACAATGTAAACCATGTAAACCCTTTCTTCCCCCAGGTTGCTTTTGGTCAGTGTTTTATCACAATGATATAAAGCAAACTTGGACAGCTCTAAAACCCAAAGAGAAGCTCTTGTTACCAATGAAAACTAGAACATTAAGAGAAGGTCTACCTAAGGCTGGAGAGACCACTAAACAAGGAGAGGCACCTGCTGCCAAACCTAACCACCTGACTCTGATCTATCAAGACCCAAACTGTAGGAGGAGACAGTAAAATACCACAAGTTGTTCTCTGACTTTCACATGTGAGCTACAGTACACATGTGCCCCCAACACACAAACACACACATACACGAATAAACAAAGAAATAGTAGTGAAGTTTTTCAAATGGGAGGGCTACTTAGGTAAAACAAAATAACTGAAATAAGAACCAAAGAAAAGAAATTACCTGCACACTCTTACTTCATACCTATTAATTGATTGATTGATTGATTGAATATATATTAGTAATAATTTGCTAGATAATTCCTATAATATCTACTTAATTTGGACTGTGTGGTTCAGTGGTTTTGTCCAATATATATTGTTATTAATTATTACTTAATCTTCACCATTACTGAACCCAAACAGAACCCACAAGACATGAAAGATATAACGTTACAGTCCATAAAGCAGTCAGGCTCTTACAAAACAGAGCTGGGAAGAAAGAGAGGACCAAGATGTCAGAGCCAGAAGAACTGTCTGTCTTTTGGGTCTCAGGATCTGGGGACTGGGTGGGAGTATCCAGTGACAGAGACTGAAAGGAAGCAGAACAGGTTGTCCACCCATAAAGGCTCTGGGGAGAGCAAGGGTGGCAGGCTTACCTCAAGAACTGCAAAGAGGCTAAGGAGCAGGGGCCAGGCTTAAAGGGGGGCACAGCTAGAAACAATGTGACTTTGGCAATATTTTCTTAAAGGACCGACCCATCTGTGCTTGGCTGGTTTCAAAAGATGCCAGAGGGGGGAAGCAGGACTGCTGTAGGGATAAGAGGAAAGCAGGATTCTGAGCACAGAGAAGTGAGGAACCAGGCAAAAAGATACCATCACCATGCCACACATTGTATAATGTACCTAGTTAATCACCAGGCACAGGACACAGATATAAAAGGCGAGGTTATACACTGTCAGTGTGTTGCAAGCTGACTTCATCTCTTTAAAACAGATTGTACCCAAACATAAAAAGCCAGCACACTAACAAATAGCAAGCAGTCTGGAAGATTCTTCCAGGCCATCTAGATGAAATCAGCTGACAACTCAAGAGATAAAAAGGCATTCTTTGGTACCATTCTCCTTCCCTTCTGACAGAGAGGGAATGATTTGCATACATAAAAGTATAATCGGTATCTCTGCAAGGAGAACAAGCACTGTGCATAGAAGACAAATCAGAGTAAACCCGAGTGGGTGAGATCCGGCTATCAAGATGAGCCATTTTCTATTGAGATTCTCACTCCTAATCATCGTAGACACTGACACTGACATCTCCTGTGCTACAGTACAAGGCTGTGTAAGCAGGGTACCAAATATCAGGAACACAGGTCATAGTCGAACATGAAAGGACACACATACAGGAACTTCCATCTGAAGGGCACATCTGACAGATGCCATCACTGTAGGAAAGAGATATCACTCAGAATTGATGGTCTGAATCCAAGTTCACTTGTTAGTAAGTTGACTATGGAGGCATCCTCTCTGCTGAGCCCATAGCCCCTCAAGCTCCAGGATGTTCTTGGTTTCATCCTACCTTTCTCATAGATAGTCACCAGATTTCACTATTATTTTGCTATGTTTGCACCTAGTAGACAATGGGTGAAGTGTAGGATTGAAACTAATATAGGTGACTCTTGCAGGATACATGCTCATACTGTGAACCCCGAGATTGTATTGTTTACTGGAAAAAACGTATTTCTAGTTGTGGTCTTGTCTCAGAATTGGCACACACCTTTTATCCCTCTGGCCAGAACAGCACCCACCTTTTAATCCTAAACAATGAAGGTAAATTTAGCTTGTAGAAGGAAGTACCTTGTTTGAAAATGATGTCTAAATGAGAGGCAGACAAAGTGATGAATCAGAGAAAGATTTGGTAGAATAGGATCTCTGAACTTTCTCAAGAAGAGAGGGAAAAGGGAAGCTACTTCCTTCAAGGACAGTGCAAAGAAAGAAAGAAGTGGGGAAGGCAGTTTTACCAGGACAGTGCTAGGGAGACAGGTTGAGAGGGAGAACAAGCTAGGCACAGGTAAAGACAGAGTGAGCCAGGGAATAAGAAGAAACCAGAAAATTAGAACAGATTGACAGTTTGAGGCCAAGCAGGGCAATTCAAGAGAGGCAGAAAGAGGAAAACCAGATATAATTAGCTTGGAGAGGAGTTTGAGCCAGAACAGCTCAGTTGAACCAGCCAGAGATCAGAATGAATGAGATAGGGTGAGCTTATTCAAAAGCAAGTCTCAGAGGCTGTATATTAAACTGTACAGAGGCTAGAAACTTACTGGACTAGGCCTAGGTTAGCAGAGGCAGTAAGCCTCAGATAAAGGATAGTTTACAGGTGATAAAAGAATGACCAAAACAAACAATAGTTATATGAAAGACAATCCCAGATGTGCTAATTAAGGTGGTGATATAACCAGAACAAAACCAGATCCAAATTCTGGAAATAAATAAATAATAACATAGATCTAATTTATTCTGCTTCAAAACAAAATTTAGACAGAACAAAGTATTGTTCCCTGACTAGATTTGATCATCTGTTTCTCTTTTAAGCTCTTTATCTGTCATATTTAATAAGATCAGATATGTCAAGCTTATATGAGACTATCATCCCCCATATGCCATATTTGATCTTAAAAACGAGATAAGGGTAAAAGAAAAGGAAGAGTGATCGTGATAGTGCTAAATAACAATACTAATGAATTTCATCAAAATTTGGCAAAATTGACAGCATCTTTTTATGACATAAATAATGAGTTGAGAG
The DNA here is from genome assembly GCA_902729485.2 of Mus minutoides. Taxonomy (NCBI): domain Eukaryota; kingdom Metazoa; phylum Chordata; class Mammalia; order Rodentia; family Muridae; genus Mus; species Mus minutoides. The sequence continues at coordinate 122,314 of LR751321.1, read as the reverse complement.
ATAATCTCAAGCAACTAAGCTCATAATATATTTTAAATCACACTTTCAGTGTATTATTATCATTATCATCATCATCATCATCATCATCATCATTATTCCTTAGAATTGAGTACTTAATCCCAAAGAAAATAACTGACTAAAACATTTACAGAAGCCATGTGTCAAACAGAAGCAAAACAAAGACTATATTAATAGCAATATAATGTTGTTCTTTAGGGAGAAAAGGTAGTTAAATGTTTCTTTCATATTTTTTTTTGCCCAGTCAGTGGCTCAATGTACAAATGATAAGTGCTCTGAGAACAAACTAATATGAAAATATAGAAGAAAAAGTTCTCAGGTGTTTTTTTGGGGGGAGGGGGGTATTTGGGAGTCATTGTGATTTTCTTTAAAAAAAAACTTAAGTATTTTTCCCAGAACCCTACTATGGGAGCAGTGTGATACCAGAGCCAAGACAGGGTGCCAGATAAACCATCAGCAGGGGAGTTACTTGTCCAAGTGTGTATTCAGTGGAGCTGATAACAATTGTGGTGGTTTAAATGAAAAGATCCCCATAGGTCCGTAAGGAGTGGCACTATTAAAAGGTATAATCTTGTTGGAGTAGACATGGCTTTGTTGGAGGAAGTGTGTCACTGGAGGGTAGGCTTGGAGGTTTCAGAATATCAAGTGGGCCTAATGGCTCACTCTCTCTTCCTGCTGCTAGTGGATTCAGATGCCTGCTTGCAGCCCTGCTTCTCACCATGATGATAATGGACTAGCCCTCTGAGCTGTAAGCCAGCCCCAGTTAAATGTTTTTCTTTATAAGAGTCACCATGGTCATGGTGTCTCTTCACAGCTATAAAAAACCCTAACTGAGGCAAGAAACAATGATGGATGTCCAGGTACCCACGCAGTTACAGAGGTTAGGAATCACCAATGAAAGACTTTGACTTGGAAAATCAGGAGAAATCTGAATGCTGTTTTCAGTGGTTTGGTTGGTTTTTTTTTTTTTGGGGGGGGGGGGTTGGTTGGGTTTGGGTTTTGGTTTTTTTTTTTTTTTTTTTTTTTTTTTTTTTTTTTTTTTTTTTTTTTTTTTTTTTTTTTTTTTTTTTTTTTTTTTTTTTTTTTTTTTTTTTTTTTTTTTTTTTTTTTTTTTTTGGCTCTTATTCTGGTAGAAGTCGTGCCATGATTCAGTATTTTCGTTCTTGTCCCGAATGAATTCAGAAAGCACAGAGGCACTTGGGAATTCTGTTTTTTCAAATAAAAGTAAACATTTCCAAGTGAGTTTGGGTCTCTGTTTGGTATTTTTGTGACCCACTTACTGAGCTTAAATGCTCCACAGATGTCATATTTCTTTGTGGTATGAGTTTGTGGAGCCAACATTAATATTAGTGAGAGTGTTAATATGTGTCAGTAAGGTGTTTAATAAGCATTTCATATTGTGTTTTTCAATGGTTTGTTAAGAATTGTGCAAAACAGTAGTCTTTCATTTTTATTTTCCATGGTGATTAATAACTTTGGTTAGATAGCTATGTATCCAGGCTCCACTGGGCAAATGTTTTTGTGGTATATTTCTCATCATTTAGGCAAGCTATATAGATGACAAGCTCAGGTCCTTCTTAACCCTCTTTATCATCCAGGAAATGAATTATCAAACACTGAATACTGGCATTTTCTGAAATGTTTTTATCTCTTCAAGTAAAAAAAAATGAACTAATTATAAGAGAATAACTTAGGAATAAAAATAAATAGCATATATATATATATATATATATATATATATATATATATATATATATAATCCTAAGGAATCACGTGGTGGTTATACACTTGGCCCAGGGAATGGCAGAGGTGTGGCAATGTTGGAGTAGGTGTGGCCCTGTTGGAGGAAGTGTGTCACTGTGAGGGTGAGCAATGTGACCTTCCTCTTAGCTGCCTGAAGTCAGTCTTCTGTTTACCTTCTGAACAAAATGTAGCACTCTCAGCTCCTCCAGCACCATGCCTGCCTGAATGCTGCCATGATTTGTACCATAATGAACAAATAATGGAATGAACCTCTGAACCTGTTAGCCAGCTCTAATTAAATATTGTTCTTTATAAGAGTTACCTTGGTCCTGGTATCTCTTCACAGCAATGAGATCCTAACAAAGACAGAGATTGGTACCAGGGACTAAAATATTGCTATGATAGACCTGACCATGTTTTTTTGAAGTAATGTTAATATTGGGACTTCGGAAAGCACTGGATACTTTAAGTAGGCTTAATGGGCCACCCTAGTAGGAATATGGAAGACATTGATACTGAGGGTGATTTGAACTGTGTAAGCCTACTGGCTGGAGACCAAAGTCTCCTCTTCTTAAAATCACACACCGGATCTCAGACGAGAATATTAAAACCACTTCTTATACCGACGAAAAACGGGAACAGACTTCTAAGGTGTACTCCAATTCCGTTTCTCTAAAGTCAACTATTGTGACTGTTTCTTTCAGAGTCTTTTCGGGTTATACTGAAATACGAGACCAAACGAGAGTACTTCTAGATTTTGATGAAGAGTAGCAAGCTTAGAAGGGAAAAATACAAAATGTATGATTCAAAGGATAAAAGTGCACCAGGAAGTAAAATGGAGCTGAATCCTATGTTCAGGGAGATAAACGGATTAAGAGAAGAAAGATCTCACCCTGCTAAGCTTATGGTTCATGCTTTTGCAGCTGAACATGAAACTTGATCATTGTTTTCATTTAAAGTTTTACTCTGAAATGAACTACAATCCAGAAATTGAGAGCACAGTTGTGATCCAGATCTTGAGGCTTGAAGACACAGGCTTTTGATCTGAAAAGCTTAGGCCCAGGCATGGTAGTATACACCTTTAATCCCAGGAGACAGGCAAGCATATGACTGAGTTCAAGGCCAACCTGGTTGTCATGGTTTGTATCTGCTTGGCTCAGAAAGTGGAACTATTAGAAGGTGTAGCCTTGTTGGAGTAGGTGTTTCCCTGTTGGTGTGGGCTTTAAGACTCTTATCATAGCTGCCTGGAAGTGAATATTCTGGTAGCAGCCTTCAGATGAAGAAGTAGAATTCTTAGCTCCTCTTGCATCACGCCAGCCCAGATGCTGCCATGTTCCCACCTTGATGATAATGAACTAAACCTCTGAACCTGTAAGCCAGCCCCAAGTAAATGCTGTTCTTTATAAGAGTTGCCTTGGTCATGGTGTCTGTTCACAGCAGTAAAACCCTAACTAAGACACTGGTACAGATCAAGTTCCAAGTAGAGAAAAGCTTAGGTACAGGTGGGGTAGTAAACACATTTAATCCCAGAACTCAGGAGACAGAGACATTCAGATCTCTGAGTTCAAGGTCAGTGTACATAGCAAGTTCCAGGACAGCCAAATTTAGGCAGTAAAGGAGTTGGAAAATAGAAAACTGGTGATAATGTAATACAAAAAGGGGGCCATATTCCAGCTCCAGTAAGCAGCAGGACTCAGCAGCTTCGACCATGTGGCTCTGGCTTTAGGGAAAATAGAAGGGACTATTGGGACAACTGATGCTGGTTAGCTGGAGCTAAGAAATTATCAGTGTGATTAAGAAGAGACCAGCATCANATGGAGAACACTTGGCACTGAGAGAGTTCAGAAAAGCTGAAGGTGCAGCCTCAGTTGCAGTTGATGACCCAGGAACAAAAGGGTCATGCAAAGAAGTTTTGGCTTGACACAATAAAGGGAGCCTATGACAGGCAATTGGTGAAGCCTAGTTGCAGAGAGAAACCCCAGCATGCTAGAGATGCCAGTAGAGTGAGATGACTACCAGGAACAGCAGCAGCAGTGGAGTGGAGTGGAGTCAACCAGACCCTGAAGTGCTACAGGGGGCAAAACTAGAGAATTGACCGAATCCCTTTGGAAGAGCTCAGAATATCATGTGTGGATACCAGGTACTGCCTTGGCTACCCCAAGATCACAGCCATGAGATGCCTGGGAGTGGAGCCAGCTGAAGAGAACAAAGTTTGTTGCTGCTGAATGCCAGATCTGCCAATAGCAGTCAACAAAGATGAAAGCAGTTAAAAAGCTAAAAATAGCTTTGACATCAGACATGGAGATGCAGAATTTGGAATTTGCCATGCTTGGTTTTTGTCTTGCGTTTGTCCAGTATTTTCTTACTATGACATTTTGGAATGGTAATGTATATTCTATGTTGTTGGAGTTCTGTGATCTGCTTTTTGATTTTGATTTCATACAGGATTACAGTTAATTGATTGGATTGAACTTTGAGCGTTGTTGACTGTTATAGACTATGGGACTTTTGAAGTTGGAGTAAATGTATTTTTCATTATGCTAAGCCTAGGTATGGTCCCCATAGACTCATGTGTTTGAGTGGAGCCAGGGAGTGGAATGTGGTGGTTGGAATATGCTTGGCCCAGGGAATGGCACTATTAGGAGATGTGGCCTCATTGGAATACGTGTGGCTTTATTGGAGGAAGGGTGTCACTGTGAGGTTAGGCAATTCAACTCTCCTCCTGGCTGCTGGACAGACAGTAAGTCTTCTCAAATTTTCTATGGTCATAGTATCTCTTCACAGCAACAGAAACCCTAAGACACACAATAACACTATCACTGAAAGATTGTAAGCTGTGTTCTCAGCTGTATCTGTAGTCCAAGGAGGGCTGTCCCAGTTGGAAAGCAAGAGTCTTTGTCATTAAAAGGACACATGGAGGATAGTTAAACTCAGAAGCACCATTTTTCACATTTAGTATTCTTCCTTTCTTCTTTTTCCTAAGGGCCACTGTCAGACTAATTCACTTAATCTGGTAGAATTTACCATTTAGAACCATGGTAAACCATCTCTTTTATGATACGATGAACAGGAATTGATCCTTCTGTTGTTATAATCAGCTCTGCAGTGGTACACAACTGTTATCATTATACTGTTCTTCCTTTTTCCTTAGACTTTTTCACTGAAGAGACTAAACCATACTCAACACTCAAAGGAAGTGAAGCATACGATGATATTTGCTCCTGACTCCAGCACAGCTGCCACTAGCAAGGTCATTAATCCCCAGAGTAACTCCCAGGGTAACCACCATGCAGAACTGTTATGACATCTGAAGGTGGCAAATAAGACTCTACTGCTGAAGACACCACAGACTTCAGACAAAGGACTTGGGGGGAGAAAGCTGCCAATGACCTGGAAGCCTCTTCCTTGAGACTATCTCTCACAGTCTCTGAAAGGCACCGTGTAAGCTGCAACACAGAAATCAATAGTCCTACACAGATGTGAACCCTACAAATGACATCAATAAACAGTATGGCAAGATATCCCATGGGTACAATAATGACACAGACCTTGAGAGTTACAAACAGCCCACTCGATAGGAAGGAATGCCTGCCTGGTATTATAAATCTAGACATCAACTATCCATGGCTAGTGAGACCATGAAGCCTAAGCAGGAACCTATTACTGCTCTTTTTCTAAACCAATATAACTTCTAACTGCATTCTAAATGTTTATCCTTATTACCACAGGTAAATGTATCTCTCACTCAGCATCAAAGAAGTTTCTTTTTGCAGAACACAATGATAAGTACAGAAGCCTACAACTGGTCAAAATGCAGAAAAGAACTGTCCATGGTCTCTGCCCTCTCGACAGTACAATACAATCTGAGGCTCATGAGACATTGAAGAAGAGGCATAAAGACTGAAAGGCAAAGGACCAGGATGCCTGCAGTGAGATAATATCTTCTATACATGATAGAGAAAATTCAGCCATAGAATACGGTCTCAACAATATGGTCACCTAAACAAGGCCAGCACAATGAAAATACCAGTTTGTATGCCAACATGGATGGGAGAAATCTCAAAAGGCCTCTCCCCTAGATGAAGAGCTATGGCTCCCAAGAGAGAAAGATTCACTCTTCTCCAGGAAAAAAGCCCCCTGATAGGTTATCTAATCCCAAGTTATCATCTCTAAACATATATACATACAAGCAATGCTAAGTGAACTCAGCATGTTGTATTTATGTATACATATGTGTGACTATGCATATATAGCAATAATAATTAATGGAAAAGAGAGTCACAAATTTGAAAGGAATTTATGGGGTCAGATGGGGGTTATGGTAGAAGTTGGAAAAGGGAGAGGACAAAAATGATATAAATAGCAAGTTCATCTGGAATAACAAAAAACCGAGACTAGCTAAAACTCTTCTCAACAATAAAAGAACCTCTGGTGGAATCACCATGCCTGACCTCAAGCTGTACTACAGAGCAATCGTAACAAAAACTGCATGGTACTGGTACAGCAACAGACAGGTAGATCAATGGAATAGGATCGAAGACCCAGAAAGGAATCCACACNATGGAGAACACTTGGCACTGAGAGAGTTCAGAAAAGCTGAAGGTGCAGCCTCAGTTGCAGTTGATGACCCAGGAACAAAAGGGTCATGCAAAGAAGTTTTGGCTTGACACAATAAAGGGAGCCTATGACAGGCAATTGGTGAAGCCTAGTTGCAGAGAGAAACCCCAGCATGCTAGAGATGCCAGTAGAGTGAGATGACCACCAGGAACAGCAGCAGCAGTGGAGTGGAGTGGAGTCAACCAGACCCTGAAGTGCTACAGGGGGCAAAACTAGAGAATTGACCGAATCCCTTTGGAAGAGCCCAGAATATCATGTGTGGATACCAGGTATTGCCTTGGCTACCCCCAAGATCACAGCCATGAGATGCCTGGGAGTGGAGCCAGCTGAAGAGAACAAAGTTTGTTGCTGCTGAATGCCAGATCTGCCAATAGCAGTCAACAAAGATGAAAGCAGTTAAAAAGCTAAAAATAGCTTTGACATCAGACATGGAGATGCAGAATTTGGAATTTGCCCTGCTTGGTTTTTGTCTTGCGTTTGTCCAGTATTTTCTTACTATGACATTTTGGAATGGTAATGTATATTCTATGTGGTTGGAGTTCTGTGATCTGCTTTTTGATTTTGATTTCATACAGGATTACAGTTAATTGATTGGATTGAACTTTGAGCGTTGTTGACTGTTATAGACTATGGGACTTTTGAAGTTGGAGTAAATGTATTTTTCATTATGCTAAGCCTAGGTATGGTTCCCATAGACTCATGTGTATGAGTGGAGCCAGGGAGTGGAATGTGGTGGTTGGAATATGCTTGGCCCGGGGAATGGCACTACTAGGAGATGTGGCCTCATTGGAATACGTGTGGCTTTATTGGAGGAAGGGTGTCACTGTGAGGTTAGGCAATTCAACTCTCCTCCTGGCTGCTGGACAGACAGTAAGTCTTCTCAAATTTTCTATGGTCATAGTATCTCTTCACAGCAACAGAAACCCTAAGACACACAATAACACTATCACTGAAAGACTGTAAGCTGTGTTCTCAGCTGTATCTGTAGTCCAAGGAGGGCTGTCCCAGTTGGAAAGCAAGGAAGAGTCTTTGTCATTAAAAGGACACATGGAGGATAGTTAAACTCAGAAGCACCATTTTTCACGTTTAGTATTCTTCCTTTCTTCTCCTTTTTCCTAAGGGCCACTGTCAGACTAATTCACTTAATCTGGTAGAATTTACCATTTAGAACCATGGTAAACCATCTCTTTTATGATACGATGAACAGGAATTGATCCTTCTGTTGTTATAATCAGCTCTGCAGTGGTACACAACTGTTATCATTATACTGTTCTTCCTTTTTCCTTAGACTTTTTCACTGAAGAGACTAAACCATACTCAACACTCAAAGGAAGTGAAGCATACGATGATATTTGCTCCTGACTCCAGCACAGCTGCCACTAGCAAGGTCATTAATCCCCAGAGTAACTCCCAGGGTAACCACCATGCAGAACTGTTATGACATCTGAAGGTGGCAAATAAGACTCTACTGCTGAAGACACCACAGACTTCAGACAAAGGACTTGGGGGGAGAAAGCTGCCAATGACCTGGAAGCCTCTTCCTTGAGACTATCTCTCACAGTCTCTGAAAGGCACCGTGTAAGCTGCAATGCAGAAATCAATAGTCCTACACAGATGTGAACCCTATAAATGACATCAATAAACAGTATGGCAAGATATCCCATGGGTACAATAATGACACAGACCTTGAGAGTTACAAACAGCCCACTCGATAGGAAGGAATGCCTGCCTGGTATTATAAATCTAGACATCAACTATCCACGGCTAGTGAGACCATGAAGCCTAAGCAGGAACCTATTACTGCTCTTTTTCTAAACCAATATAACTTCTAACTGCATTCTAAATGTTTATCCTTATTGCCACAGGTAAATGTAGCTCTCACTCAGCATCAAAGAAGTTTCTTTTTGCAGAACACGATGATAAGTACAGAAGCCTACAACTGGTCAAAATGCAGAAAAGAACTGTCCATGGTCTCTGCCCTCTCCCCAGTACAATACAATCTGAGGCTCATGAGACATTGAAGAAGAGGCATAAAGACTGAAAGGCAAAGGACCAGGATGCCTGCAGTGAGATAATATCTTCTATACATGATAGAGAATATTCAGCCATAGAATACGGTCTCAACAATATGGTCACCTAAACAAGGCCAGCACAATGAAAATACCAGTTTGTATGCCAACATGGATGGGAGAAATCTCAAAAGGCCTCTCCCCTAGATGAAGAGCTATGGCTCCCAAGAGAGATTCACTCTTCTCCAGGAAAAAAAGCCCCCTGATAGGTTATCTAATCCCAAGTTATCATCTCTAAACATATATACATACAAGCAATGCTAAGTGAACTCAGCATGTTGTATTTATGTATACATATGTGTGACTATGCATATATAGCAATAATAATTAATGGAAAAGAGAGTCACAAATCTGAAAGGAATTTATGGGGTCAGATGGGGGTTATGGTAGAAGTTGGAAAAGGGAGAGGACAAAAATGATATAAATATAATGCTCATATACGAATTCTAAACAACATAAACTTTAAAATTTTTAATTATCTAGAAATTACAAGTAAAAAAGGGTAATCTTTGAATATTATTTATTCCTCGGTCACAACTGTGCCCACGGACACCAAAACAGAGCATCCTATGCAATCCTTAGCTCGGTGTTCAATCTCTGATGTAGGGTAATAAATAACCCACAACTGTAAGAGCACTGCCTGTTGCTTTTCTCAGTGCTGTGGGAGTCTTTTATTCTAAGCCATGGTGATCTCGGGCATTGTAAATACATTTCAACTCTGTTCTAGACAAATTAGTGACTCTTCCCTAATAATTTTGCTCTGCAATCTAGACACACACAGCTCTATCTGAAATCCCAAAAATATGATGTCTGAGAATCAGGTGAACTTAAGTCTGTGCTTAAGGAGAGGAGCTCAAATTTTTCTGTTGAGGAAGATAAATACGAATCATTGTCTTGAACTGGAATCACTTTTGGCTAAAAGTCCTGGATAACAGAGAGCCATGCAAAAAAAAAAAAAGAATGGAATTAAAACTTTGACAACCTCTACCCTCTCCCCACAAAAATACCCCCCCAAAGCAATCTAAGCATGCACTAGGGGGTCAAAAGGTTAGGCAGCCTTCCTAACAAAAGTCACCAAGGGGACAGTAGTTGAGAATCAGTCAATGACAGGCCACTTATAATAGTCTCGAAACATTGAATGCATAAACATAAGCTATGAATAAACATGGGAGACGTAAGCAGGATGATTTGGTTTCATTGTAGTAAAAGATTTCCGGGTGTTAATTCAACCCAACATGCCTGCTGAAACTGATTAGAGGAGGGGGGGGTGCTGGTGATGGAAGCAGGACCCAGAATTCCACAGCACTGACTGTACGATGTCTATTCCCGTTTCTGTGAAACCAAACTGCTTTCATCTGGCTAATTTCTTCCCTATTATGTTTGACTCTTGATGACAAATATGTGCGGATTGGTGCCAAAATCCAGCTGGCACTTCATTTTCTGAACTTGTTCCATGATGCCTAAGTTTTAAAGTATTTGATTTGGTTATAGTAGGAAATGAAAATTGTGAATAGAATTCATGGGAATGTTAAGATAACGTGAAGAGGGATCGACTGGGAGTTAAAAATATCCCTATCACTTGCTTTCTGCCCTTACTGTGCTCTCTGAGGATCATAGCAAGCTGCTAAAAGTCTTCCTAAAACTTTTAGTGAGAATTAAATATACTTCCAAATCTCAAGGACTATTACGTGGTGGCAGGTAACTAATGAAAAGGAAAAACAAAGCATAGCAAGTTAATGTTTTCTAAGAAGGACATTAAAGGGCACTTGAAGGAGTTTTGAATTTTCCATTTAATGAATGTCCTATGTAGGTATTGTGTAACACACAGTTACACAGACACCAGACAAAACAATGACAGCAAATATTCAGCTCTAGTGGTTACCAATTCTATGCTTGCTCTTGTCGCTTTACAGTTTCTAGGCCTAAAGCTTGAGCTAACAAACAGGGAAAAAAAAAGACTGAAAAAAATTGTAGAACATTGTTTTAAACGCCTTGCTTTTTTTTTTTTTTTTTAGCTTTATACTAAAACTATTTACAATACAAACATAGAAATATAGTAGACAGAATTGACGAGCTTTCGTGTGCCTGGGTCCAAAATCCCCATCTACTATCCTATAGTATTTCCAATCCATCACTCTAATTAAAACAGTAGCAGAAAATCATTGTATCATCTAAAACAATTAATGTTTAAGTTTACAATATCAATTAGTCACTCTACCCAAGGTGTCCCGTTTCTTAAAATATCACTAGACCACTATCAGCTTTCTTCACCTCCTCAGCTTAAGCACTCATAAAAGCCAACATGGATAGACCATGTCTTAAATCAAAAAAAAAAAAAAAGAGAAGAAGAAGCTTCATATACCGTGCAGAGTCCTCTCATTTTAAATGCTGTGATTCTTGGTTGGGGGCTCACAGTGGTTTGTAAAGGAAAAATATTAAATAAACATACTAAAGCAATAATGCCCACCCCTCGCTAAAAACAACAACGGTGTTTCAAGCTTGCTCTTAAGGAAAAGAAAACTAGAAAATTTCAGAGTCAAAGCAAGAGGTGTTGGAGAATGTGGAGTTTCACCAAGGCCTTCGATCTCCAAAGACAGTGGAGAACACCAGGGACCTTGGTGACTAAGGAAAGAGCATGGTGAGTTAATGCCCCCCCCCCACACACACCATGTGACATACATCCCTGCCAGGTTTCTTTTTTGGATCTCATATCTCCCTCCAACATCATGTTAAGGTTTCCAAAGTGAATTTCAAAGTGTTAAATTTACAATTGATTCTAAGCACGAAGCATATTTTTTTAAATCCCAGCTCTAGAGTCTTTCCTACGCCTTGGCTTGTCCTCTGTTAGTGGAAATTATATATCAACTAGTTCCTTGAAATATTTGTTACTAAGCTGGAAAGCATGCATTATTAATAAATGCTTGTTGTCATTAATATCCTGCATATAATAAAATCAGTCACGGTACTTTTTTTTAATAGCCTGTGTATTTAGATATGATTGTTTTTAAAATTCTGTTCTAAAGAAAGAGCAAAGGTCTATGGCCCCTGGGAACAGCTCTATGTCCTGACTTCGCACATAGTGGATTCTCTGTCTGCTTTGGATGGTGAAGAAGGTAATTCTGATTCAAAGGTTTATAGGTTGAAAGGAGGTCCTTAACACAGTCACCAAAGAAGGGGATTCTTTCTATTTATTCATTATTCAGATCTATGATTCCTTCTTACCAAAGACAGAGAATGTCTAAAACAAACAGCACATCAATAATAAAACTATTAACAAAAGAGACAGTAAAACATGGTTGAGAAGGAAATAGATGAACCGAAGTATAAGGTGTGAAGTGCATGCAAGTAAGCACAACATCTAGTCTGTTTCCCAAGAACTAGGCGAGATTTCTTTTTCCTTATAACACTATATAAAGAATTAGAAATCTTTGTGCTGAATCCAAATACCTTTTCAGTCTTGAATAATAAGAAAAGTTTGGTACAATTAAGAATTTGTGTTTATTGACTCCAAACTTTATCAGATAAGCCAGTCGAGCATCTCATAAATTCCTTGGTTTTATTCATATTCCTGTACTCCAGGTCTTGTTATTATAGTAGGATGTTTTATTTTCATAGCTTACATTCGAAGTTTTCCCAATGGTTATGAGGTCAGCCTAAATAACTTACTAGAACAGCTAAATGATTATAGCAATGGCAAGCTCCTTATCATGAGATTTCTGACAGCCCTGGTTTTCTGAGACATGCTTCAGAACATTCTAGGTCATTCACACCAATCAATGAACAATGGTGAGTAGTGAAAAATGCAAATTATTGATTTATTTCATTGCTTTACTTACTACAAAAGGCCAGATCATTCTCCTTATCAGGTATCACAAGCAACAAGTATCTCATGCTTTTCAATCTATTCTGTGTGTGTGTGTATGTGTGTGTGTGTGTGTGTGTGTGTGTGTGTGTGTGTGTGTATGAGTGTGTGTGTGTGTGTGTGTGTGAGTGAGTGTGAGTGTGTGTGTGTGCGTGTGCAAATTGAACTTGAGGTTTTACACATCCTAAAGAACTCTGACACTGAGCTCTATTCCCAGCCCAGACATCTCTCTCTCTCTCTCTTTCTCTCTCTCTTCCTCCTTCTTTTCTTCCTTCCTTCCTTCCTTCCCCCCTCCCTCTTTTCTTCCTTCCTGTCTCCTTTTTAATGCAAACCTTTGGCAGCTAGTTGAAATGAATCCAGTACACAAATGCATATTCACATGTTCAGAACTACAAGCATTTTCCATCTTATTCTAAAAATCTTAATGAATCAATAATGGTGTAAGTTGAAGTTTTTGATGTTGTAAGAAACAAAAACCTAACTCAGTTCCTTAACAGACAAAAAATAAAGAGGGCTTTGGGGGTAACAGTACATACATCTCCTTCAGAACATTGCACTCTCTCTAAAATGAAGCTCAGCTGTGTTAGCTGGGACTGACTCTCCAGTCTCCTTTCTTTGTTGGTCCTCAGACTTCCTGTTTGTACATCTTTCTGGCCCTGGCCCTGGCCCTGGCTCTGGCCCTATCCAGTTCTCTACAAAACGGCTTCCTCATTTTGAGTTCTTCCGAATGTTTTGACATTATGAATAGACTCGGCTTTTAAGGATCAACTATCCTTACCATTGACTGACTTATACCAGGTTCCTATACTTTATGTGTGGTATTACTCCCACATTTGCTCCCTTGGGAAGTCAACATTTGAGGGTGTTAGCCATAGGCCAGTAGTACACAAGGGGCCGGAGATTTCAAAATGTTCACGTAGTTCCCACTGGAAAAGAAAATGAATCAGTTTGAAGTTGAGATGATGGGAGTGGTTGGCAGGCTAAGTGCGAGTAGGAGTCATGAGTGGGAACCTCTCATCAAAGGAGGGATCAAAGGATTGTCAGGTCCTCTCCTGTGCCCCACCATAGCTTGCCCCCCGGGTCTGTAATAATTCAGTTATCTGTTTACATATCTGTCACCCACTGTCTGAAAGCTCATATGAAATCGAAAAGCCATAGTGAAACTTGCCTTGGTGCTGCCTGGGAACAAAAGCAAATGTCTTTCTTGAATTTTATCTACTGAACTACACTCCCAGGGACCAGCCCAGTGCTTACTTCAGGACTACAAAGGCCACATACAGGGTGTTCCCCAAAACTAGGACTAGTGAAAGTCCTGGGCAGAACTGCTCATTTTCTTCTCTCTCTTTCCTTTTGTACATTCACTTGTTGTTGTTGTTGTAGTTGTTGGACAGGCAACAGATTCACACTGGACAAAGTACATTCAGTGGAATGTAAGTCCCCTTCTTCCTCCCTCTCCTCTATCACAGTCACCCGGTCTCTCTGTCTTTGAGCAACTGCTATTCCTATCCTCAATTACTTTTGCCTTTAAATCTCACTGGAAATATTTTTTTATTAATGGAAAAAGACTTCTGAGGCACACTGAGAGCACCTCCATTTGAGCAGGTGATTATAGTAAACACAGGAGGCATGTAGGCCTGTTTGTTTGCTGAAGTTCCTACTTAGCTGTTTCCTTTGGCGCTGAGTACCTTAAGGTAAATCAAAGGTCAGAGACAAGCTGAGTCAACGTAACAGTGACACAGCAACACATTTAAGCCATTGGGCAAGCCAAACAGCCAGGCAGAATGAGTTAAGAATGGACATTTCAAAACCTTCCTTGGTTTTATCCCCAGTTCTTCAGAATGGGAGGCATCTGGTTAGTATATCCAAACTTTAACAAGAGCCACAGACTCATAAAGCTCTCCCTACCAAAGGAACTTCAGCAGCCCAAGCATATGCCTGTGGAAACAGCTTAGAACTTGTAATTTGGGAAATTGATTCTAAGACAAGCTTAGTTGGGCTTTTGTTTTTTAAACTTTGCTTTGTTTCGTTTTACTACATTACAAGAACTCTGTGGGCCAGACTCAAATGTTAAATACAGCACAAAAAGGAACTGTTCTTAGCAGAGACAGGTCATGAGCCAAAGCCCAGGGCCAATCAACACAGAGGCGATACAGAAACCCCAACAGAAAGGGCAATGAAATTGGCTAATATAATTTACAAAGAGTCCATTGCGTCCTTAACACCTATTTACTGACAGCGTTAGTGACATCCCTTCAGGACAAGACTTTTCTACCTAGGAAGAAGCATAAAAACTGAACTTTAAAGATGAAGCCAAAGGCGATACAGTATAATGCTATGAAACTAAGATTTCAAAAGCTGCATGGATATTTTTGGCTCTGTTCTTCCGCTGGGCTGAAACACATTATGAATAAAGTCTAGAAGATGCAAGAGACGTAACAGATGAAACATGAATTTCAAGTCGTGTTTGTTTCCGTGTCATCCACGGGATGGCCAGCTTCAGAGGTTCTTTCTCGAACTTTTCTCATAAATAATAAGGCCTTAAGACTCTCCATTACAACTGCAGAGCTTTACAGCAAACCCTCTTGTGATGGATATTAGTATTGGATATTAAAGGGGAGATGCTAAGGAAACATGAGATTCAATGATGAGATCCAAAATATGTTTGCAATAATTTAAGTTTTATTGACTCCAAGTGTTAAGCTGAATAACATTTGATATGCTCCAAACACTCCCTAACAAGCTCACCAGTGCAATGGGGCAGCATCAGTGTCAAGCAGACTGTTCTCCAAGGAGCCCATATAATCTTCCCATTCTCTTTTCCCTGATTATATTTCCCCAGAGCTTCTCATGGACAAGCAATCATGTGGAAAGAATCTTTCTAGCTCCCTGTCCATGAGAATTATATCCACTTCACTTGGAGCAGAACAAACCAGAAGGGAACGCCTAAGGTAGATCCTGACATCTCAGAATTTGAGAGTTCTCAAGCTTACGGGGCAACCTAAACCAAGTTAGGTAGACCTCGGGAGTGCTGATAGGCACAACCGTTATATTGGCTCTCTTGAGAATGGAGCCATTGCTCCTAAAAACTTTAGCTGAAACTTGGCAATGATTTTTTTTTCTTTTTCCTAAGACACAGAAATCAGCATGGTTGACCTCAAGTTTCATTGATACATGCAAATTCTTCAGTGCCAGAAAATGTAAATTTAAACCTTATCATAGTTCAGTGGCTTAAAAACAACTCTATTGTGAACCAAAGGGAGTGGGGGGGAAACAGCCTTTCCACACACACAGTTCCACCTACACATGGCTATTTGAAACAAAATTCACAAAATAGACCATTTCCTAACAATGTGACGTTCATCCTGATGTTGCTGAGTTTTTTATGTTGTTGTTGTTGTTGTTAAGGATATAGTCATTTCTTATTGTAGTAGCTATAGCCTATAAATCCTATTGCAGATATTAAATTAATGAATACTAAACTATTCCTCTCAGGGGGAAATACAAAGGGTAGGTTCCTCTGGCTCTCTGGTACAATATTTTACATATCTTTAATACATGTATATCTGATTCATTAACCTTGAACTCAGCCAACTGTGACTCATGCCAGAAAAAAACTAAAGTTTATCTAACACATGTATTTTCTCCGTAAGACACATGGCAGCCCTCTTGCATTAAAAATACATAAGCACTTCATTGCTACACTTGGAAGTGTGGGTGTCAACAAAAAAATTCATAAATGACAGCACAAGCATAGTACTAATTAGGCTCCAAAACTAACTTTTAATGATAAGACAAGACCAGAAGCGGAAAGACAAAAGAACATCGCCATGTTTGACTTCAGGGGAGAACACATAAACTAGGCAACACAAGTGTTGTGATCCTCTGAACATCTGGCAAATGGCTGCAAACGTGACTTCATACTCATCCAGAGGTTACATATAATCTGTAGTGGGTGGTCAGTCTGTAAGTATTGAATCTGTGAATAATGAAGACCAACTGTAAATATATGTATGCAAAAACTGCAATTATTGTCTTGAGCTAATGGGTTTAGCTTCCGACTGACAACTTGATAAGAAAGAACTTGAATGTCAGTATTATGACTTGGTCACTGTTATATTTCCATACATAAATAAATAAAAGTAATAATAAATGCTGAGGTTTGCACTAAAAAAGACAACTAACAAAATGATGTACAGATCATGACATCAGTAGGACATTATCAGCATTGTGCATATGAGTATGATTTCAACAATGAAGAAATAGTTTGGTATGCTAATTCAAATCAGAAGTTCATAGACCATGTAGTTAAAGATAGATTTTGGCAGTACAAAGGCCACGGATATGGGGCTAAGCCTTTACTTCACTTCAAAAACACATGAAAATGTTTTTATGTTCATTGCCACAATAGTTGATTGAGACAAAAGAATTAAGATATCTTAATGGCCATGGACAAGAGAGTATGTGGTGTGTACTACTTTATACAATTAAAGGATAGCAATGAAAATGAATAAACTAACGAAACATTGTAAGGGTCAAAAGTACATAATAAACTTTGGGAGGAATGAATATTCCTGTATTAATTTTGTCTTACTTTTTGAGATTACAATATAGTTACATCATTTCTACCTTCTTTTTCCTCTCTCCAAATCCTCTCATACACTCAACCTTGTTCTATTTCAAATTTATGACTTCTTTTTTTTTAATTGTTGTTTAATACAAATGTATGTGTCTATGTATCTTCTTTCTAAATACACAATATAACTTGCTTGATCTTTAAAATGTCACTTGTACATACATGTTTTAAGGTTTGACCATTTTGTATTGACCATAGTCAACCTTTTAAAGGCTATAATGTGTGATTATTTGCATGAAGTTAAGAATATCAATCTGAATATCAATCAGAAAATTGGAAATAGATCTACCTAAAGACCCAGCTATACCACTCTTGGGAATATACTCAAAATATGCCCCACCATGCCACAGGGGCACATGTTCCACTATGTTCATAGCAGCCTTATTTGTGATAGCCAGAAGCTGGAAACAACCCAGATGTCCCACAACAGACGAATGAATACAGAAAATGTGGTTCATTTACACAATGGAATAATACTCAGCTATTAAGAATGAGGACATCTTGAGTTTTTCAGGCAAATGGATGGATCTAGAAAATATCATCCTGAGTGAGGTAACTCAGACCCAAAAGGACATGCATGATATGTACTCACTAATAAGTAGATATTAGCCACACACGCACACACACAAAAAAAAAAAAAACATTCAGAATATACAAGGTACAGTCCACAGAATTCAAATGGCTCAACAAGCTGAAGTGCCCAAGTGAGGACATCTCAATCCTACTTGGGAGAGAGAAGAAAACAATCACAAGTGTGGAGGGAGCACCGGGCACGGTAGCGCACGCCTTTAATCCCAGCACTTGGGAGGCAGAGACAGGCGGATTTCTGAGTTCGAGGCCAGCTTGGTCTACAAAGGGAGTTCCAGGACAGCCAGGGCTATATGAGAAACCTTTTCTCGAAAACCAAAAAAAAAAAAAAAGTGTGGAGGGAGGGATGGAGGGATGGAGGGAAAGTGGGTGGGGTGGGGGGCAGTCAAAAAAGAATATACAAAACACTTTATATTGTGTAAAGATGCATGAAAACTTAATAAAATGCAAAAAAAATAAGACCTGATTACTGTTTTCCAGTGAAAAAGAAAATAATAAGTGGAAATTATTTCTGTAGTTAAGCTGAGATCATCAGAGTATAATTTATTACCTACTATGCTTACATTTTCAATAAGAAATATTTATTATCCTATTTTAAAGAACTATTTGTATATATGCTAATAATTGTACTACCTCCTGCTTACAGAACAGATGACAGCAAATCACAGAGTAATCAGAAAAACTTAGTGAAGGAGCTAAGGATGACAAACATCTAATCCATCAATCAGGAAGTACACAAGACCGCCAGTAAAAAGAACAAGAAGCAGATACCTGCTCTGGTTTTCTGAATGGGAATGTTTTCCTCCCTAGGGGTAGGCTGAGTTGCTGTTGCTTTTAAATTACTTCAGACATCAGAATGAAATTATTCAAAGATAAAACTGTACTAACTAGAATGACATAATACCACCTCAGAGGAGTTTTTCTGGAACTCTGAAATGACTCATGAGAGACTACGTGTTGAAGACTTGGTCTGCATTGGAGCAATGTCCAGCGGTGATTTAGACTATCAATGGATAACTCCAGTGATGGATTCATATCTAAACATGCTGTGAGGAAGTAACAGGAACTAAAGCATGTAGAGTCTTGCTGGAGAACAGAAGTCACTGGGCGGGGACACACCCTTGAAGGATGTGTCTTGTCCTCAGTCCCTTACTTTTTTTCTGTCTCTCTGCTTCCTGGCCAGCATTAACTGAAAAGTTTTTCTCCATCAAGCGTTCCCTGTCACAGTCTCCCACCTCATCCCAGACCTGAAAACAATAGGACCGAGTCTCAGATTGAAACCTCTGATACTGTGAGCCAAAAATAAGTCTTGCCTCCTTTCACCTGATTTTCTCTAAGAGGTAGACCGTCACAGAAAACTGACTAACCCAGACAGACAGACTCTAAAATAAAGCACCGAAAGATTCCTCTGCTAATCAATATGCAGACATTGCTATCTAACATGACTTCCCTTGGGAAGATATGCTCTGAAGAAGACGCGACTCCTAGCCTAGAAGAGAGAGTATACAGCCTGGTGCTGCTTGTTACTTTAAGAAGTATAAAGAGGTGCTCAAAACCCCAAAACCTGGGAAAGGAATATATGACTCGATTGTATAGTCTTTGCTTAGTATTTTAAGACTCTGGTTGTCTATCAACAGGATATAGGAGCAAACTGAAAGAGCATTCAATAGCCCAGGATGGAACAATGAACAAAAAAATAAATATTGAGTACACAAAAAAATCTGCATTAAATAACTGGACTAGACAGGTAAATCTGATCAGAAGAGTGACAAATGTATGTATATAGTTACTGCACTCTCAAGGAAGGAAAACATGACATCCCACTCCTCAAATGTGGGATGCACATAATAGCTTCCTAAAAAATACAGTACTGAGAAATCAAAGGCTAACTTTACAGTGAAGGCACTGCCGCAGTTAGGTAATAAAAACCCAGCATTATACCAATAATGATGCCATGGGCCTGTTAGTACAACATCCAGAAGCCTGAGGCAGGAGGATCATAATTTCAAACTATCCTGAGCTATAAAGCTAGCATCTCAAAAAAAAAAAAAAAAAAAAAACTGACACTAATGGTAAATGATTTAAACTATAGGTACCTTGATCCAGTGTATTAAAAATAGCATGTTAACTCTGTGGTTTTCTTCTTTCAAAAAAAAAAAAACCTTAATGTAATCTAGAGAAAAACAAATAAATAAATTCAAATAAAACTAATCTGAAGAAAATGTCTGCAAAGAGTATGACTAATCTTGGTCAAAACCATCAAACTCTGCCATGCACAAAGAAATATCTTTATATTGAGACACTCCCACAATATAAAGATGCAAGATGAAAGATTATAAGATGAAATGCCCAAATAGACAGATTTCCCCAAACTAAAGAAAGACACCCAAAGAAATCTCAACAAAGGATTAAATTCAATGAATAAGAATGCATCAATATTGGTTCATTAATGATGACAATTATGCCAGACTAGCATTTTAATAAAGGGGTAATGGATCCAGCTTTGGGGCACTTTATAGTATTTCTGTAACTCTTCCATAAATTGAAAACTCGTCTAAAATTTAAAAATATAGCCAAAAATAACCTCTTCCACCATCCCTGGAAAAGCAGGAAACACTCATGAGAAAGAGTAAAGTGTTTATTTCTAAGATGTCACTGTTTTTTCCATTCCCCATCCCCCATCTGCCATGAAGGAATGACCTTCTTGGCCTCTTAGTGAGATGTGATCGTCTAAAATATAAACTCACAGCTACGCTTATGTGGAATGGTCCCTTGGGGGAGCAATAAAATGGGTGTTGCCTAGAAGCAAAACTCCGCTCAAGTTTTCCACTTTCAGACAGGGAAGCAGTGTTATCAAGTTTATGTGTATGTAAGGAAATGCTCATTGGTTAGGAGGTGGAACTATATGTGAGAGGCAGAATCCATTTTATGAAT
This sequence comes from Mus minutoides, assembly GCA_902729485.2. Lineage (NCBI taxonomy): Eukaryota > Metazoa > Chordata > Mammalia > Rodentia > Muridae > Mus > Mus minutoides. The sequence continues at coordinate 101,850 of LR751321.1, read as the reverse complement.
CCAGTGGTCAGATAGCTCTGGCTCAACAAAGAAGAATATCTAATTTAGTAAATATAGATATATAGATAGAATTGAGAATTTCTCACTAGACCTATACCCATTGTGATTTCAACTCATGGAGACAAGATTACTCTATCCTTATGAAATAAAAAATGTGGTCTATGTTGTCCATAAGCCTCACAGCCAGGCATCAAGCACAAACAGAAATGCATCAGTATAAAATAAGTGCAAACTTTCATACATGCAAGCTACTCATATCTTTGAAAGGAAAGCCAAGAACAAAACCAAACAAATCTAATTGGCCTTTTTCCTTGAAGTGTGGGTACAATATTTTAAAGAACATATTTACCACTGGGCAGTAGTGGCGCACGCCTTTAATTCCAGCACTCAGAAGGCAGAGGCAGGTTGCTCTCTGAGTTTGAGATTAGCCTGGTCTACAGAGGAAGTTCCAGAGCCAGGGCTACATAGGCAAACCCTATCTCAGAAAACCAGATTTAAAAACAAAATAAAACAAACAAAGAAACATACTTGCCGACCACTGAACTGAGCAAATACTTAGGTTTATCTCCTGGGTTATTGTCATCATAAGGTATTGACACACCAGCCCCTGAACTTAATCAGCACGAGAAATCATAGCAGTATGAACCTCAGCTGTCAAAGAAAAGGACCAGCTACCTCACAAGGATCCTTAACTTGTTCCCACAGAAGGTAGGAGCAGCCAGAAAGGAGTGTGGTTAAAGGAGCAAATGAACAAACAAACAGGTGAGAAAATTTAGGAGGGAAACTCTAGCTGACTTCTGAGAGTATGGAATGCCTCTTCACAGACCTGCAAGCAGGTTGTTCTAGACAATCTTGTTAAAGGCTTCAGATCTTTGCCCTGAGTGAAGATGTGGGGAGATATGATAAATTTGAGTCGTTGTATTTTAGTCATTGAACTAATAAAGCAGTTTTATTTACTAAGGAAAAAGAAGAGAGGAGAAAGAAAAACCAGAAAGGAAGGGGAGGTGGAGGAAAGGGAACTGAGAGGGAGGGGAAGAGGAGAGAGGGAAGGGAGGGAGGGAAGGAAAGAGGAAGGGAAGAGGGAGGGAAGAGGAAGGGAAGAGGGAGGGAAGATAAGAGGAATGGAAGGGAAAATGATGGAAAGGGGGAAGAAAAGGAAAAGGAGAAAGAAAAGCAAGTCACGGATCATTTATGTCCATGTTTCTTCTAGCCTCACAATAAAATTTTAGCTCAAATTTAAACTAATAAATCTGCTGGTGGCAGGTTATTTTGTTGTTGGCTTTGTTTCCGACACATGAAGGATTGAGTTCTGATGAAAGCTCTATCATATCACTGTATGTCTTGTATTTAGAAAGGAGATTATAATTTGACTTCAGTTGACCCTGGTCCCTTCTATCAGGACTTGGCATGGGGTGTTTAGGAGAGAGAAAAAGGAGGAATTTCAGAGATGCTTCCCAAGAAATGGAGCACATACTCTAAGATCCATGGGCAAGAGGATTGAAGAGAGCAGGTTTATCGTGGCCTGGGATGGTCGTTTGAAGCCAAAGATGTGGGGTAGGAATGCTTTAAAAAGGAAATGCCTAGCATTTCCTATTCTGGCTCAGCCATATGAGGCAGAGATGCCACAAAGAGAACAGGACAATGACCCTGGCATATTTATGACATGTCTATGACTCTACAATTTGATCTCACAGCTGGGTGAGTGCTCACTATCTTCAAAATACCAGAGCATTAAGCTAAATGTTGATTTGGGGGAATCCAGCATCCATGTCCATCTGACAGTATCTCAAGTTTCTCTCAGGGAAGCATTCCAAATATTGAATAAAATTGTTTTCAACCAGTGAATCCATGCAGATTATCAAGCAGTTAAAAACCACAACATGTCATGAATTTGAATAAGTAAGAAAAAGGCAACACACCGGCATCTATCTGAACCCTGTTCTTTTGGAATTTGGGAGGTCCAACTTCGGTTTCCTTTGCAGTATTTGTAAAGAAAGTAACTTATTCTCATTCCGTTGCTCTAATGTAAACAAGGTATCGGGGGCAATGCTTGACCTACTTAAGAAAACAAACTGTTTCCAAGTACTATGTAATAGCATCTATTTGTATATAAACAACCTGTTGCTTCAATCACCATCTTATCTCTGAACAAAACTCAGCAGACCTGCTCTGGCCTTGGCAGATATCTTTTCAGCTCATTACTAGCATACTGCACCTTAATGCCTCCCTTTCTGTCTAGCACTGGAACTTTCTACAGTTCAGATTTACCCCTCCCCCCATCAAGATACCCCATTTTTGTAGACTGTGACCTTTTATGTAAATTATGGCATATATTATGATTCTAGTTGGTTAGATGTAAAGCCTAGATTTTTTTTCCAGTCCACAGGAAGATTTTCAGTAAGTAAACAGTATTTGTGAGGAGCTAAAGGGGATGAATAGCAGGGCTCGAGATCCAAATCCCAGAGAGGTAGTTGTGGAGCACATGATGTCTTCCTGAACAGAGTTCAGAATTGTCTTCCAAAGGTTAGCACTTTCCATGACTTCACTAGCATACTTTCGAATGGTTTCCATCGTCTATATTTTTTGCATTAAATCCCTTCCTTGGAATGTCTCTGTCACTCGTACATCTACCTTTTAATAAGTATCTTTCCCAAGAATGTCAAACTTAGTCAAACAGTTGCATAAGATCCAATCCCACTCACTTTCTAAGTAAATTTGCTTAAATCAAGAGGATCCAGGCTTTCCCTTCAGAACAAGATGTTCCCAGAGGCAGCTGTTTATGCTGCTGAAGTGCTCTGTTCTCAAGGATGACAGTCTCACAATTTCCATCGAAGAACTGAAGCCATTCACCAGTGAGTCCATTGTTAGGAGCATTCTGGGCTCACCTAGTCCTTCTTACTAATCATCACAGGTTTAATGGGTACATCATAGACTCCATAAACAATAAATAATACAGGGGAGGGAGAGGTGACTCTAAGGTTAAGAGCACTGACTGCCCTTGTACAGGACCTGGGTTCGATTCCCAGCACCCATACATTGGCTCACAGTCACATGTATTTCCTGTTCCAGGGGATCTAATGCCCTCTGCTTTTCCAAAGAAAAATGACCCCACATATTTATTTAACATTCCTAAGAAAAGCATTTCAATAACTTAATAAATCTTCTGAGTATCAAGCAATATAGTTAATCTTATTTAATTTTGCTTAAATTCCATATAAATTCCATATATATACATATGTATGTGTATGTATATATGTATATATACATATATGTGTATATATATACATATTCTGAGGCTTATATATGGCTTTTAAAGAAATTATATAATTTCTTCAGGTCATATATCATAGGACTGGAGGTCAAGTTTAGACTTGTTCAAATATGTGCATCTATATGCTCTATAAATGTCATAGGACACATCCAAAAAGTCTCACCAACATGACCACCCAGGCATGAAATGAACAAATACAACACCAATGGGCATGCCCAAGTAAATGAAGACATGTCCACAAGGCCTCAACACAAAGAATTATAAACAACTGAGAAAAGTTGGAAATGGGAGAGATGTTTCTTCCAGGGAAGAGCACACCAATTGGTTGTCCCATACCAAATCTTCAACCCTGAAAGCATACATATATGTAACATTATACAGACTGAACATGGTATATTTAAGAATATACTAGAATACTCATGTACACATATATGTCCAATAGTAATGAAAAACAGAGGCCATGAATTTGAAGGAAAATGGGGAGGGGTATATAGAAGGTTTAAAGAGAGAAAGAGGAAGAGAGAATTTTGTAATTATATTATAGACTTGAAAACATTTATACACACACATACATACACACACACACATATATATATATATATATATATATATATATATACATATATATGGTTTTTAAAGAAATTATATAATTTCTTTATATATAATTATATATATGGTTCAGCCATTAAAAGCTCTTCCCCAAAGCCTGACAACCCAAGTTCAATTCCCAGGATCCATGTGAAATAACTGAAGGCACCAACCTATATGCTTTGCTATATCTACCTAGTGCATTATCCGTCTATGTACCTCTCTCCTTATTTAAACTTGCTCCTTCAAACAAAGTCAATCTCCCAAGGATCACACGGTTAGTAAGAAAAGCAATGGCTTGTAGATATACTGGGAAACTTGCTAAGATCGTCAGACCCTGATCCTAACTTTGGCTTTATTCCATACTGTTTATCCAATATATTAGTGAAGCAAAATAGAGACAGGAAAACTAGGGGGACTTAAGAAGGGAAAGAAACCCCTTACCCTGGAATCTAGTTTGCCTATTCTGGTGACTCAGAGTCAAGAAACCTCAACATAACTGACAAAGCCAAAGCTGCTTGCAGGGATAACGTGTGTTTTCCTGAGGACTTCATAAACGGGGGATGTTAAAAACAACAAATGGCCTGTGCTTACTTAGAGCCAGAATGTTTGGAACCTTGAGTTTTACCATATTAGCACTCGCCTCTCATCCTTAAATCTAAGGAATGCACCTCATGAAACCACCTTCCAGTTTCATTAACAGAAAGAAATTCAAGATATAAAAAATTTAAAATACCTCATATGCTTTTACCTAAATTTCATATTTTAACGGGTTTTTTTAGCCAAGCTCCCATATAGCCTCTGAAGAATGTTAGTTAGAAAGCCACAGATTCACATATACATACATACATACATACATACATACATACATACATACACACACATTATATATATTTGTACCCTGACTTCCACACACATATTGTGGCGTACACACACGTTCCTCAACTACACACACACATGCACACACACACACACATACATATGCATTAATTAAGACATTCAAGGAGATCTCTCTCTCTCTCTCTTTTCCTTTCTCTCTTTCTCTCCCTCATCTGTCTTGAGTGTGTGTGTGTGTGCTATCTTTTTTCTATGTGACTCCTTGTCCAAATACTCAACTTCACTTTATTCTGATTTTTTCTTTACTGTGGCATGGCCAAGGGTCCCTCCTTACCCAGTGGAGGTTCCTAAAAAACCAAGGACTGAGATGCAGGATGGAGCTGACATGCTGACATTGCCAGTTTTCATTCACTGAAGCTTTTTTTTTTTTTTAAACTCTTTAACCTCAGGACACCAGCCCAGCTGTGGCTCAACACACCAGGAACATATTCAGTTTTATCCAGCCTTCTGTGGCAGGAAACTAGACAGAAATGGAGAAAAATTATGGCCTTGAACTCGGCAGGTCCGTGTCCCTAACTGCTACCATGCTGGTTTAGATGTGTCCCATTCTTAAAAGTGTTAGAAATCTTGGAGGTGTAACTGGAGGGTGGTTCTTTCATTATAGATTTCCAGTTTCGAGGTCTTTAGGGCAAAACCACCATATCTCAGATTATAAACATGTATTACCTGTGCAGGATATTCAAAATATGGCTAGGTAACTGACAAATAATCAAAGAAAAAAAGGGTATGGATTTAAGAGACCACAGGAGGGATTGAAGTGCCTGGGAGCATGTGGAGGGAGGAAGGGAAGGGAAACAATGACCTAATTCTATTTTAATTAAAATATACTTTGAAAAACAAATAATGAAAATTTTGTTTGAATTTAAATGCTCTCTTCCTGAAATCTCAATATAAAATAAAATAAAACAAACAAACAAACAACAACAAAAAAAAACAGAGTTTGTTTCACACAAGTTCACTCCCGAAGACAACAAAAGAATTTTGACTTGGCTGTATTGTTTTGATACAACTCATTTTCTTGCATCATTTTTAAAATACTCACCTGCAATTGTGACAACATTGTGGGGAAATGGGTGTTTTGTGAGTCTTGCAAACCATAAAACAAAATATGTGGGAGATATTTCCTTATGGTTGTTTATGTTGATTTTAAGAGTTTAAGACAACCACGAATGGAGACCTCGGTATCTACACAGAAATGAGGATGTCCACAATTGTGCTGTGTGCAGGAACAGCTGTTCCTTACCATGCTTCCTCAATGCTACATTAACCTGTCAATAAAATGATTGGTCCTCATCGCAGGTTCCTGGCCCAATGTGTGTCCCTAACTGGTTAAGAGCTCCTCATACACATTAAAACTCTACCTTAATAATAAGGAGATAACTTCTTTGACTTTAGTGTTTGTATGTCTTGTGATCAAGCAGAATTAGCCTTTAACTAGGAAAGTTACTAATTAGAGGTTACTAGAAGTTTCTGTTCCTAGTTAACATTACTTGTGGCTTTCTGAGGTTGGCTAGAATGGAGCCTTTGGCATGGTGGCACTTTGGATGGTGCATGGAGAGTCACAGAAAGTAAGAATTCTTACAGTTTGGGAAATCAGTGTGTGTCGTTGGCTTCAGTAGGTTGTGGTTTTTAAAATGTTGCTTTTCCTTCCACTGACATATAAATGAATGGTAATTTTGTTTCATCTCGTGAATTTAATTTGTTGTGGTTGCTTATTTAACTCAGTAGTGTGTCACTGGCTGCTTCTATGCAACATAATTTTCTTGTATGAAGTATATGTCAAGAATACATGCATACTTCTGGGAGGAATCTATATGCATCATTCAATATGCTTATCTAAAAGCCACTTAGAGGTGATATTCTTATGGCTGTGGATTTGTACTGTTTCAGCAAGTTGTCACAACCTAAGAAGGTGTGATAAACATGTTATGGACCATTTTAAATGTTATAATGCACTTTTTTTCATAAAAAGATCTAAAAATCCTTCATCCAAAGCACTTAGGAAAAGATTTATTTTAGAATTCAGAAGTTCTTGATCCAAGGCAGGTAATATAATACACAGTGTCCTGTAGCTAAGCCACAGGCTGCTCGGGTCTGAAGCAAAGGTCCTTATCCGTCCCATTGACATTTCAGTGTGTGAATGGTTACAATAAATCAATAAGGCAAGGCTATGAAAAGCCTCGTACTCCAGCCAAATGACTCTATAGAAAACTTGGCAAAGCACTGCCATTTCAGAGCCTTTTGGATTTCAGAATTGCAGATGACATCTTATGAGTCTATGTACTTTATTTTTCTTTCCTTTGTAAAGTGAATATGATGAAAAAATTTAAACTCTGGTTTAATAGCATAAGGCGAGAAATCGACAGCAAGAAAAACTATAGAAAATACTAAGATTAAGCAACACATTCCTGAATACAAATGAATGGTTGGGAGAAATCAAAAAGGAAATATTTTTTTAATTCCTAGAACTGAGTGAAAACAGCATATCAGAATCTATGGTATACAATAAAGACAGTCCTAAGACCTGAGTTTGTATCTTTAAGTACATAATTAAAAAAAAAATTCAGATCAGTGCCTTGCTCAGCCATCATCAGAAAAGCTCCCTCCTGCATCAGATAGGACTGAAAAGTGACCCACAGCCAGACATTGTGCAGAAGGTAAGAGACTTTGGAATGTACATCCCTAAACTGGGTGTCTACATCAAATCCCTCCCCTCAGGGCTCAGGAAACTCTGTGGAAGAATGTAAGAGCTAGAGAGGATTGAGGACATCAAGAAAATGAGGCCCTTTAAATCAACAAGATTGACACACATAGGAACTCACAGAGACCAAGACAGCATGCACAGGGCCAACATGGGTGTTCTCTAGATATGGTTCTAGTGGTAAAAGGAGACGTGGACACATGCCCCCATCCCTAACACAGAAGCAAGCTCTACTGGTTAACCACTTGAAAATGGCAATTTAGTTTTCTCCAAGGACATCTCACTGGGGAAACAAAGTACTGTGAATGGTAGGCTGCATGCCCAGCAGGAGTCGGCCAACAGAAAGCAAATTCAACAGCATCTTTGAAGGGTCCTGGTCACATAGTGTCATGTCAGGGTCTTCCCTTTTTTGTTTGTTTTATCTTTTTAATTTTTACCTTTTTCTTCTTTCCTTTTCACCCTATAGGTCCTTTACCTATATTTTATGGCTTCTAGCTTAGTGTTTTTTTGAGATGCTAGAGAGCGGGCCTTGAGCGTGGGTCTCTGCATCTATATCTGTTTCTTAGGCCATTTCTTGGGCTCTTTTCCCTCTTTGTTTTGTCCTATTCTGATGTATTAGTTTTGTCTTATTTTATTATTATCCCTTAGAGACATGTTTCTTTTCTAATGAAAGAAAGAAAGAGGACCTAGAACTAGTATGGAACTAGAAAGAGGAAAAATCATAATCCACATATACTATGTGAAGAAAAAAGTCAATTTTCATTTTTTCCAGTTTTATTTATTTTTATTCACTTTACATCCTGATCATAGTCCCCCTCTATCCTCTCCTTTCAGTCCCACCACCAGGAGTTCCCTCCCCATGGCCCAATTCTTCCTCAGAAAAGTGGAGTCACCCTCTTAGGTACCACCCCACCCTGAAGCATCATGACCCAGCAGTACTAGGCACATCCTCTCCCACTGAAGCCCAACCAGGCAGTCCAGGTAAGGGGAAGGAGATGTAATGGTAGTGAACAGACAGCTCTCCCTGTGAGGGAGCCCACATGAAGACCAAGCTACACATCTGTTACAAGTGTGTAAGTGGTCTAGGTCCAGCTCCTGCATACTCCCTGATTGGTGGCCTAGGCTCTGTAAGTTCCCATGGTTCCAGCTTAGTTGATTCTGTGGGTCCTCCTGTGGTGACATGGACCCCTCTGACTTGCTCATTTTTACCTCCCATTCTTCTGCAAAACTCCCCAGTCTCAGCTTGATGTTTCACTGTGGGTCTCTGCATTTGCTTCCATCCGCTGCTGGATGAAGCCTCTCAGGAGAAAATCATGCTAGATTCCTGTCTGCAAGCACAACTGACCATCATTAACTGACCATCATTAACTGACCATCATTAACTGACCATCATTAACTGACCATCATTAACTGACCATCATTAACTGACCATCATTAATAGTGTCAGGGGTTGGCTGCTCCCTCCGTCTCTGTTCCATCTTGATCCCTGCATACCTTGTAGGCAGGACAAATTTTGGGTTGAAGGTTTTGTGGGTGAATTGATGTTCCCCTCCTTCCTCTGGAAGACCTCCCTGACTACAGGAGGTGGCCACTTCAGCCTCTATACCTCCTCTGGTAGGAATCTCAGCTAGGGCCATCCCCATAGATGCCCCATATCCCCTCCCACCTCCTACCTCCCACCTCCTATCCCCACAACAGATTTCCATTCTTACTCCCAGTTCTCTCCTGCCCCTCCCCACACCTGATTACTACCCTCATTCCCCTCCTTGCCTCCTCACCTCTTCTCCTACACAGTTCCCTCTCTCCATCCTTCTCCAGTGACCTTTAGTTTCCCCTTCTGAAAAAAAGAAAAAACTAATAATCAGAGAAAACTCAAAGTAAGGAACATAATGACATACCTTAAAGCTTTGGATAAAACAAGAGGAGTAAACTAAACCAGAAGGTGTAGATGGAAGAAATAAGACCAGAACAGAAATTAATTAAACAGGGGTAATTAAGGAAAAAATAATACAAAGAATCAATTAAATGAAGAGCTGGGACATTGAAAGGATGAACAAGAGTGACATACACTTAGCCATCTTAACCAAAAGAAAGAGAGCAAAGCCCAACATTACTAAAGTTAGTGAGAGTAGCAGAACAATGACATTTAGAAAACCCTAAGGCCACTAGTTGAAAATTCGTGAAGAAGTAGATGAATTTCTAGCTGCATAGGACCTACCAAAGTTAAAACCAAGGCAAGATAAATAATTTAAGCACATCTATGACAAGCACTGAGATTGAAACAGTAATGAAAAAAAAAATCCCCTGACTATAAAAAGCCCATGTCCAGATGGATTCACTGCAGAATTATACCAGACCTTTAAAGAATGAAACCAATGCTTCTCACATTATTCTGTAAAATCGAAAAGGAACGTTTCCAAACTCTTTTTACAAAACCAGGATTATTCAAATACCAAAACCAGCTAAAGAAACAATAAAAAAAGAAAATTAAAGACCAATTCCCCAATGAACATAGATACAAAAAGCCCAAAGAAAAAGCTTTCAAACCAGTATTTTAAAAAATAAATTAAATAGTTCACCATGGTCACGTGGCTTTATTCCAGAGATGCAGGGATGGTTCAAAATATGCAAACTGATATGTGCAACATATTGAATAATTAGATTCAAGGAAAGAATTTCTCTGATCATATCAATGAAAGACTTTCAGCAAAACCAGTTATCCCTCAAGGATAAAAATCTTTGGTGACTGAGCATAGGGATGAAGGGAACAGATCTCAGCACCGTGAAAGCTATTTGTAACAAACATATAGCCAACATCATGCTAAATGGAGGAAAAACTTGAAAGTACACCCCATATGATCAGAAATAAGACAAAGGTGCCCACTCTCTCCATTCCTGTTCAACAGAGTGCCTGGTGTCTTAGATACAGCAATAAAATAAGAGAAGGAAATAAAGGTGATTCATTGGGAGAAGAAGTCAGTGTATCCAAGTTTGCAGATGATAAGATGAAGATGCTACCAGAGAATACCTAGAACTGATAAACAATTTCAGCAAAGCAGCAGGATACAAAAGGAGCAAAAATCAGGTTTTTATATACTAATAACAAGCACAGTGGGAAACAATCATTGAAACGATACTATTCATAACAACCTCAAAAAAATAAATAAAATAAAATACCTTGAATTAACCCTAACCAAGAAGGCCTCTATCATAAAAACTTGAAAGCTCCAGAGAGAAATATTCGGTAAGACAGAAGAAGATGAAAAGACCTACTATGCTCATGGATTGAAAGAGCTAACATTGTGAAAATGACCAAACGATCAAAACTAATAGATAGAGACAATGTATTCTAAAAATTCCCAAGCCATTCTTCACAGAAATAGAAAAAAAAATGTCATAGGCAAGAGCAAATGAGTAGTATAAGTAAGGAGATGGTTATTATAGGCAAGAACGGAAAAAGGAAATGATAGAGATGACGAGTCTCTATCAAAATGAAGATTGTCTCTGACATTAGGATCAAGAGTAAACTATGGGGGGAAAAAAAGAGTAAACTATGGCCAAGGAAAGAGTCTCTAAGTTGGAGACTAAATCAATAAAATGTTCAATGCTAGGAATGCTTTATCCCAGTCCCCAACTCCAGCAAGGCATTCCCTGGGAACTCACACAGCACTCCAGACAGAGAGGCCTGGAGTCCAACTGTAGATCTTCACTCTTCCTTCTCTCCTTCATATCCTATGCCCCCCATCTCCGCAGCAGACCTAATTTGATGTAAGCTCCATCTCCTCTTTCTACCCCCACTTCCAGCTGATGACATAGATCTTCCACTCTAACCTTCCTCCCTGCTCACCCTGCAATCCTAGCTTCCAACTCCTGCAGACATTCACTGGGAACCAACCAGTCAAGCCTGTAAGCTTGGCTGTAAGTTGTAGTAAGTAGGCAAGGAAACAGGTAGGTGAGTTTCAGATCTTTACTTTCTCTCTTCTCTTCTGTATCTAACTCCAGCAGACAAGTTATTGCAGACTCTCCTCACGCTCCCATTCCTAAGAGACTACACAGAGCTTGGTGGACCACCCTGATTTCCTGCCTCTGGTGGTCCCACCTCAGTCTATCCTCATTCCTAAGTGTCATCTGCTAATAATATACCTACCCAACAGAGTGCTTGAAGTCTTAGCTAGAGCAATAAGACAACTGAAGGAGATCAAGGAGATAGGAAAGGAAGAAGTCAATGTATCTCTACTTGCAGACAATATGATAGCTTACATAAGTGGCCCCAAAAATTCCACCAGGAAACTCCTATAGCTGATAATTTCAGCAAAGCAGCTCAATAAAAAATTCTCTCTCTCTCTCTCTCTCTCTCTCTCTCTCACACACACACACACACACACACACACACACACACACACACACGTAAGCCACAAAAGAAGGAGTAACATAAAAATATATGCAATTGAAAAATGAACTGGGAAAGAAAACAATACCTTTCACAGTAGCCTCAAAAAATGTATAATAACTCGAGGTAAGTCTAACCAAGCAAGTGAATGATTTGTGTGATTAAAAAATGTGATGACATTGGAGGAAAAAAATTGAAGAAGATATCACAAAATAGAAAAATCTCCCATGTTCATGGATTTGTAGGATTAACAGTAAAACTGACCATCCTACCAAAGCAACCTGTAGATTCTATACAAGACCTGTCAAAATTCCAACACATTTCTTCACAGATTTTGAAAGGAATCATAAGGAAACAAAAAAACAAAGGAGAGTTAAAACAATCCTGAATAAAGAACTGCCAAAGGTATCAGCATCTCCAATTTGAAGTTGTAATACAGAGCTATAGTAATAAAAAACACGACAAGAACAGCTAGCCAGAAGTGGAACTACAGAAGCCACAAAAGCAGGTTAGTACATTTAGGCTTTCCCAGTCTTTGATGGATCAGGTATTTGTTTTTATTTTGGCAGATAGCACTGTCTATGTGCTAAGTTTAAAGGCCTGAATATAGCCGGGCGTGGTGGGTCACGCCTTTAATCCCAGCACTTAGGAGGCAGAGGCAGGTGGATTTCTGAGTTCGAGGCCAGTCTGGTCTACAAAGTGAGTTCCAAGACAACCAAGGCTATACAAAGAAACCCTGTCTCGAAAAACCAAAAAAAAAAAAAAAAAAAAGGCCTGAATAGTATTTCCATCATGGGGCTTTGACACACTTAGCACCCTGCACAAAACTCAACTCCAAATGGATCAAGGACCTTAACATAAAACCAGATCCAGTGAAACTGATAGGAAAGTATATGAAGAGTAGCCTGAAATTCATTAGCACAGGAATAGACTTTACGAATAGAGACCATCAGCATAGGCGCTAAGATCAACAATCACTAAATGGGATTGCTACTGAAAAGCTTCTGTATGGCAAAGAACACCATCATTCAGCCTACAGAATGGAGAAAGATTTTTATCAACTGGACATCTGACAGATGATATATAAATTATTTAAAGAACCCAAACAACTAGGTATTAAGAAAACTAATTTAATTTTAAAATAGGGTACAGATTTAAATTTAATTCTCAAAAGAGGAAACTCAAATGGCTGAGAAACACATATTCAGCATCCTTAGTCATTAGGGAAATAAAAATCAAAACTACATTGTGATTTCTTCTTAAGCCCATAGAAATGGCTAAGATCAATAAAACAAGTGACAGCTTATGCTGGTGATGATATGGAGTTAGAGGAATGCTCATTCATTGCTGGTGGAACTGCAAACTTGTACATCCACTATGGAAATCAGTGTGGCAGTTCCTCAGGAAGATGGGAAATGATTTACCTCAAAATAGAGCTATACCACTCTTTGACATATAACCAAAGATGCTTCATCCCTCCACAGATACACTTGCTTAACCATGTTCACTGCTGCTCTATTCATTATAGCCAGGAATTGAGAATGATCTCTATATCTGCCCACAGAGGAATAGATAAAGTAAATGTGGTATGTATATACAATGAAGTAATAACCAGCCATTAAAAACATGATGTCATGAAATTTGCAGGTAAAAGGATAGAACTAGGAAAAAATCATTCTGAGTGAGGTAACCCAGACTCAGAAAGACAAATATGGTATTCATTTGCTTATTTGAGGATATTAGCTGTTAAGCCCTTGAAGAGTTAAAGAGTTAAGATACTCAAGTCATGCATTGATACCTGGTCCATCAGAGATGCTCCCTCCAGCAGCAGACAGGAATAGTTACAGAGAGCCATACCCAGACATTACTTGGAAAGAATCTAAATTAAAGATCTCCATCTGGTTCCTCCTCCCTTCCCTTCTACTCTCACACCCATAGTTTGGGAAGCCCTGGGGAAGATGGAAAGGAAAGACTGTAGGAGTCTGAGGGAATGGAAGATACCAGGAGGACATGGCTTACCAAATCAACTAATCAGAATTCACATGGGCTTACATAGACTAAAACCACAAGCCCAGGGCCTGCATGGTTCTGCGCCATGTCCTCTGTGTATATGTTATGACTGCTAGCTTGTTTTTGTGGGACTACTAACAATGGGAGTGGCTTTATCTCTAATTCTTTTGCCTGCTCCTGAGACTCTTTTCTTCCTACTGGCTTGCCTCAATATGAGTGCTTTGCCTTGTGTTATTGAATCATAGATTTGTCTTGTTTGTTGTCTCTTGGAGGCCTGCTCTTTTTCTGAAGGGAAACAGAGGAGGTATGGATCTGAGGGAGAAATGAGGTGGAGGAGATGGGGGAGGGAATGGAGGGAAGAGAAACTTTGGTCCTGATATATTGTATGAGAGAAGAATCTATTTTCAAAAAGAAAAGAGAGAGGGAGGGGGAGAGAGATAGAACCTCAATCATGGGGGTGGGGGCAGGGGGCAGGGAATACTCCTGTCAGTCCTTTTATGGTGTCTCAAGTCTGCAATCTTAGTACTTTTAGAGCAGAGGCAGGAGCAATGGGATGCTCATGCTTTTTTTCTTGATGTCTTGATGTTCATTTTTGGAAGAGCTATCAAGCTGCCTAGCAAAGATTTATGTCTTTCCTTGTATGCATTTTAAAATAAAATGGGATGAAATTGTGGTGCTTAAGTTATAATTTTCTGATTTAATCAGGCAATGGGTTTTCTCCTAAAACTTCTAATAACCACAGCTGGATAAATGTATACTTTACAAAGCCTTTCCATGAGTGTTTTCTTTTTTTCATTATTGGAATGGTAAAGGTGATTAATAAAGTAACATGAGAGCCTGTCTGAAGGGAAAGGGAGCCAGAGGCCAGTGATGTCCATGCAGAATCTCTATTAAGTCATTGTTAGGACTCTACCAGAAGATCCAGCAATACTACTCCTGGGCATAAACCCAGATGATGCTCCAATTTGTAATAAAGACACTTGCTCCACTATGTTCATAGCAGCCTTATTTATAACAGCCAGAAGCTGGAAAGAAACCAGATGTTCCTCATCAGAGGAATGGATACAGAAAATGTGGTACATTTATACAATGAAGTACTATGCAGCTATTAAAAACAATGAATTTATGAAATTCTTAGACAAATGGATGTATCTGGAGGATATCATCCTAAGTGAGGTAACCCAATCACAAAAGAGCACACATGATATGTACTCATTGATAAGAGGATATTAGCCCAGAAGCTCAGAATCCAAATAAAAGTAAGCCAGAGGCTTACTTTGTAAGAATGTTTTATTTTTAAAACCAAAAGGAAATACTGAGTCCTTTGGAATACAGGTCCTTAGAAGGGGGAACAAAATACCCATGGAAGGAGTCACAGAGACAAAGTTCAGAGCAGAGACTGAAGGAATAACCATCCAGAGTCTGCCTACTTGGGGATCCATCCCATAAACAACCACCAAACCCAGACAACTATGGCAGATGTCAACAAGAGCTTGCTGACAGGAGCTTGATATAGCTGTCTCCTGAGAGTCTCTGCCAGTGCCTGAAAAATACAGAGGTGGATGCTCACAGCCTACCATTGGACTGAGCACAGGGTCCCCAATGAAGGAGCTAGAGAAAGTACCCAAGGAGATGAAGGGGTTTGAAGCCCCATAGGAGGAACATCAATATGAACTAACCGGTATCCCCAGAGGTCCTTGGAACTAAACCACCAATCAAAGAAAACACATGGTGGGACTTGTGGCTCTAGCTGAATATGTAACAGAGGATGTCCTAGTCAGCCATCAAGGGGAGGAGAAGTCCTAAGTCCTGTGAAGGTTCTATGCCCCAGTATAGGGGAATGCCAGGACCAGGAATGGGAGTGGGTGGGTTGGGGAGCAGGAGGAGAGGATAGGGGATTTTTGGAGGGGAAACTAGGAAAGGGAATAACATTTGAAATGTAAATAAAGAAGATATCTATTTAAAAATTAACTATTAAAAAGAAAGAAAGAAAATGGAGTGAGAAATAAATGCTGTTAGTTATTCCCAGTCAGCACACATATCTAGGACAGCAGCACAGTGTCTTTCTCTCCTTGTGTTATATCTTCTGCTTCCCATGCTTTCTTTCCACCCTTCCCTTTCTTTTACTAGCTCTGCTCAATCTTCTGCTTCCTCCTGGCTCCTTTCTTCAGTCTCCTCTGCAGTACTGCTATGAGGACAGCGCAGGCAGTCATGAAGGCCCTACCATCCAAGCTGCTTACTGGGAAAATGGACTTTTCCGACTATGTGAAGCATCTATTTTAATTTTCAAACTGACTAAAGTTCCTTAAGAGAAGTAAGGAGGTGGTTGGCAGCCCACCAAAATTCCATGTCCTTGACACAGAGAACCTTTGAGAGTGATTGTCCAGCTAAGGTCTGCACTCTTCAGGCCCTTTTCTGTCAACTGAAGCCACATAGTTAGCTTCTGACCTACAAAAAGGATGTGGAAATGTTACCAACCATGTCCAGTCCTGGACCACAGAATTCTTTCTTCTTAGACAGTCCTTGGGACCTTGAGACTCACGTTTGCAATCCTCCAACAAGTAGATTTTTGAGTGACTGTGTTAAAATAAAGCTGCCATTTATACTTTTCTCTAGCTGCCACTGGTATAAGGGGAAGAAATAAACATACTTAAGCCATATTTATCTTGGGGTGCACCTATTAAAGCAATTGGCTCAGTCTAACTGAGTGTCTCCAGAATTTTCAGTTAAGGAAACTTACTAGATTTTTTTTTCTTTTTCATGCCCTAGGCATAAAATATAAGCATTCTGTGGAATTATCTACACCAAAGACCAAAGTTTTCAATCCACATTATAGTCTACAATAGGATACCGCCATGATGAATGTCAGCTGTCCTCTTGAAAAGATCTAGAATCACATGTAAGAAGGGACTCTAGACATGTCTGTGGAGCATGATCTTGCCTGGGGTTGTTTGAAATGGGACGACCTGTCATCCACTGTGAGTGGAACCATTCCCTGGGCTGGGATCCTGGACTGTACAAAAAGAAGAAAGAAAGCTGAGCAAAAAAAAAAAAAAAAGCATTATTATTCATCTTGTCAGCCTGTTTTATCCAGCCACAGGAAAAGAAACTCAGACAGATACTTCTGAAACAGGCGACAGAACACTTATGGATCTCATTTAGTCCCCCATTGTATCAAAGGAAAGGCCTGGAACCCAAATAAAGAAGAGATGCATCTCTTGCCTTTCATTCTGCATTAGCGTCTTCACTAGTCCTTGCATGCAATGGCTCCCCTAATAGACATCAGAGTGTGCTGAAAAAGCACACGACTGTTGAAAACAATGGGGAGACTTAACAACATCTCATTCAGAAATCCAGTGGTTTCCTGGAAACCCCAGCTTCAGAAATGCTGTGGTTTGGAAACCAAAGGCTTACTTTGTAAGAATGTTTTATTTTTAAAACCAAAAAGAAATACGGAGTCCTTTGGTGAGTGTCCTGCTGCCCGAGCTTCCTGATCCCTCCAAGGGTGCCAAGGAATTCCTGCACTCCACTGCACGGGTGGCTTGGCAGGTACTTTATATACAAAGGTACACAAGACAATGTCAAACTTCTCCCATCACAGTCTTGGAGACACAGTTCATGTTTAAACCGTAGCTCAATCCCAGGGATACCTGGAAATCGCCTTAAAAAAGCAATAATGAACGGTAAATAGAAATCCAGTAGAGCACTTATTAGATTTAACACCAAGTGAATTTATCACAATTTTTTCTATAATAAGTATCTATAATAAATGCTGAGTTAGAAGTAACTCAGGATATAATTTTAGACCATCACAGACAGAGACATAGATATAGAAAGTGCAAGCCTTTTATGAGTACACTGGTTTTTGTGAAGCCACTAAAATGATAAGGGCCACTGACAGCGTATGGCTCTGTTTGCCATTCAAACAACTCCACTGTTTACAGTTCAGTTTTCTGATCATGTGATGGGATTCCATAACTCCCTCTGACAGGATGATTCCAGTATGCTGTTTCGAAAGAATGCTTGCCTAGCCCCCAACTTGGCTAATATTTGAATACTCTGCTTTTCATAAGAGTCTGTCCACAGCTACTCTGAGATGTTCATGTTTAACCTCTATCACTCAAATCAAGAACAATCTAGGCCACGCGTTATGTTTGAGCCAATAAATTTTCCTTGGCTAAATGTGGGGTTCTTCTGGTAAAGGCAATTGGAGTTGACCAAGACTCAATAATAGTTTGAGGTTAATGAGCGATACTCAAAGGCTATAGTGCTTGTGTCTCGGGGCACTGTGCCTGGATGACTGTGGGGAGTGCCATGATCCACAGAAAGCCCTTCACATACCGTCACTATCCACAAACACAAGTATGAAGAATCTCTGAAATGCTTTAGTACTAGTATAAGACACTCTATTCATACATTACGGATGTTTTGGATACATAGACAATATCTTTATCCACAGAAGATTCCTTAGACAAATGGGAGTTTCACCTTAGAATCTATTACAAGAGTAATTCATGGGCTTTTTTGTTATAAAACTCGAAATTATGAGTAAGCAAACATGTGAGCTCATGATTCTGCCCCCTATACATAGTCATGATTGATATTTCTAGGCAAGTCTTTGAATGGCATGTGACGTATCTGTGAAAAATATTTTCATAGAATGGGGCTATTCTAAATCTTTTTTCTTATACACAACCTTAAATATGTTAAAGATGCTTCTCTATTTTGGTAGAAGAAATGTTACCTATAGGCTCATGCACCCTTGACAGAGTAAGTACATCACTCTGAGTGGGCTCTAAGAGTTCATAGCCTGGCCTCTCTCTGCTTCACATTTGAGGTGAGAGATGTGATCTCTCAGCTCCCTGCTTCCATGCCTGCAGTATGATGTCCTGGCTACCTTCCATAATGGATTTTTATTCCTCTGGAACCATAAGCCAACGAAAACTTTTTCTTACATTGTTTTTGTCCATGGTGTCTTACCCCAGCAACAGACAAGATGTGAATAGATACAGTAAATGTGCTAATACCATTTTAATAATCTTCACTCTAAAGTTTAATATTATTGATAATATAGGTTGTCTTGGGGTTTGACTCTGAAAACTCCTCCAAAGGCTTATATGTTCAATACTTGATCCCTAGTTAGTTGTACTATTTTGGGAGGTTGTACCCATTTGAAGACATGAGAGTTGCTTCTCTCTCTCTCTCTCTCTCTCTCTCATCTTTTATTTTTAAAATTACAGTTACATCATTTCTCCTTCCCTTTACTACCTCTAAATTTGGATACATTTACATTCATGACCCTCCCTTTACATTCATGACCTCTTTTTTCACAAATATGTATATATTCCTCAATATAACCTGCTCAGTCTGTTTAATGTTACTTATATGTATGTAACCATTGGGTATTGATTAATCAGTTGGAGATGACAAATCTCTCACTTTCAGCATTCTTTAGTTGCCTGTACTTCTCTGTGAAGACCCAGTGGGCTTTCCCCCATCCACATTAGCATGTCTACTGTCCATGTTTGGTTCAAGTTTAAGTAATCATGCTGGTGAGATTTTGTGTGTGTGGCTTCTGAGATCACTAGAAGTCACAGTCTCAGCAAACTCCCCAATCCTCTGGATCATACAGTCTTTCTGTCCCCTCTTCCACAGTGTTCCCCGAGGGTTAAGTGTAGTATCTCTGAGCCTTAGGTTCAGGAATGTTTTGTAGATATATCCACTGAGAATAGGCTCTATATCTCTGCATTTCAAATGGTTGTGGTTTTCTGGGAAAGTCTCCATCTGTTACTAAGAGAAGTTTCCTTGATGGGGTTTAGAACTGCACCTATCTATGGATATAATGAAGAGTATTTAGAATGTAGTTAGTGATTATGTTGGTTTAATAAAGTGGTGGTTGTAGATTCTCCTCCAAGATCCATGGCTTCACTAGTCCTGGGTAATTGTCCAGGTTTCTGGTACCAGGCTTTATTTCCCACTTATTGGGTCGTTCTTAAGTCCATTAGAAAGCTGTTGTTTACTACAAAGGCATTTATGTCACTACTACAGCTTTAGGGCTATCCTGACATGTCAGTCATTGTTACAGTTTATTGGCATCATAGCTGGGTAGGACATTTCTTTCTTTATTTATGAGTGTGACCGTGGCTTCTGGTAGCATTAAAGTTAGTCCTCAGCAAAGATTGGAGCTAAGACAAAAGGATGGACCATTCAGAGATTACCCCACCCAGGGATCCATCCCATAATCAGCCACCAAATCCAGACACTATTGCATATGCCAGCAAGATTTTGCTGAAAGGACCCCGGTATAACTAGCTCGAGAGAGGCTATGCCAGTGTGCAAACACAGACGGGGATGCTCATATTCATCTATAGGATGGAACACAGAGGCCCCAATGGAGGAGTTAGAGAAATTACCCAAGGAGTTGAAGGGGTCTACAGCCCTTTAGGTGGAACAACAATATGAACTAAACAGTACCGCCAGAGCTCGTGTCTCTAGATGCATATGTAGCAGAAGATGGCCTAGTCGGCCATCACTGGAAAGAGAGGCCCCTTGGTCTTACAAACTTTATATGCCCCAGTACACAGGAATGCCAGGGACAGGAAGTGGGAGTGGGCGGTTGGGGGATCAGGGCAGGGGGAGGGTATAGGGAACTTTCAGGATAGTATTTGAAATGTAAATAAAGAAAATATCTAATTAAAAAAAAAAGTTAGTCCTCAGGGAGGAGGCATTTAGATCAGTTCCAGCTCAGTGCCCTCTGGACCCAGTGTCTAAAGTGTAAGACATATTCAGCAATAGGGACTTACTTTCTGCTTCTGAGGAGAAAGGGGGAAGCCAAAGGCAATAGCAGTAGCCTGTCTGTTTAGGGACAACCCAAACCAAATACTCAAAATAGGGTTTCTGGTGACTATCATTGAGGGTTTTGTTAGCTGGCTTTTGGATCTTGAAATTGTCAGGCTAGAAGTGAAATTTTTCATTTAAGCTATGCATGTATATTATACACATGTATTATATATTTTTAGGTAAATAATTAATAGTATAGTTCCTTATGACTTTTATGTCTGAATATCCTTACTGTTATTTCCCCCTTCTCTCTCAACTCACCTACTGTGCCGCCCACGCGGGGATTCATACCACTTTAGGAAAATTCATCCTCTTTTGAGGTTAACCGGGGCATTGCACACTGTTTAATTGTGCTGTGTAAACATTTTATAAAAGCAAACCACACACGTTTATTCGGACATTTTAAATGTGGGCAGAAATAAAATTAAAAAGCCCTGAATTAGTCCTGCATACATTTCAAGACATTAAATGGATGGGAAGCATCTATTAACACCCCACTTTTAAATATTTTTGTGTTAAATCCAGTATTCTTTGCTTCTACTTTTTACCAGTTTTTGATGTTGTTGTTGTTGTGAAATGTAGGTCAAATCGTTGATAAGTGCTGGATAAAGTCTGTTTGTGCTCGCATAAATGTTACAATCTTTCCAGTGTCTGACACAGTTGTAAAGTATTGCACCATGCAGTAAGCTACTCAGTGTATTCCCCAATAAATTTAGTTGTGGGGAATTCTTGACATAGATATTTCTAGATGCTTAATTTTAATCACAGCTGTCTAACTGTAGCTTGAGAAATTTTTTTTTCTTCTAAAAATTTAACTTTGTGAGGCCTTCAGCTCCTGAGGACCAAAGATGAGAAAAACTGAAATCTTATATAGATTTCTGTGCTTTTTTTTTCCTCAGTAAAATCGTAAAAGAATAAGCCACATTCAACAAGAAATGAGATACGAGAAAGACAAGGGCACAAAAGTTGGAGGAAGACTAGAGGGCAAAACTTGGAAGTAGATTGAAATATATTGTAAACACGTATAAAATAATCAAAGAATGAATGAAGTGTGTGTGTGTGTGTGTGTGTGTGTGTGTGTGTGTGTGTGTGTGTGACTTTTTTAAAGCTGTAGCAGGGATGGAGAGATGGTTTAACTGTCACAAGCACGTGCTGCTCTTTCATAGGACCTGATTTTGGTCCCCAGAAATCATACAGTGGTTCCAAGTCATCGTCAGAGGGATCCAGTGCCTTTTTCTAACCAATTTGGGCAACAGGCATCCACACAGTCCAAGTATATATGTGAAGGATACAAATTCATAATTAACAAAATAAGTATGCTGAGGAATGAGGGCCACATCACCATAAATCTCACGTGACAACGTCTTAATTGTCAGTATGGTTGAACTTAGGTATAGGGCCTTTGGGGGGTGGGTTACACGCTTGGGGGGAAGCCATACATGGGAACCTTCATATTGGTATTTAACAAAAAAGAGGTAAAGGTCCCATCTCATCATCATGAGGACGCAGAGAGAAACTACTATGGTCTGGATTTTAAATGTCTCCCACAGGTCCTTGAGCTGAAGATGGGACTGCCAGTCTGTGATACTACTGAGAAGTGAGAGAACTTCTAGGCTATGGAGTCCAGTGGGCAGATGTTAGATCACTAAGTACTTGATGTTGATAGAGCTGTTATGATTTCATCTTCCTCCCTAGCCATGGTGAAGCAAGCAGTTTCTATCATGTGTCCTCCGCCATCACGTTCTAGGCTGCCAAAGACCCAAAACACCCAGGCCAAACGACCATGGGTTAAATCTTCTGAGACTGTGAGGCAGAGCACACTCCTCCCCCATGCACATTGGTAATGTCTGGTACTTTGTCACTGCAATAGAGAACTGAGTTACACAGCACTATCTGCAATCATGAAGGCATACTTTGGAACCAAACTGTTCAGCATCTTGATGTTAAGTCAGAACGGTGGGAAGTGACTGTTGCTTAGCTCGATGATACTTTGTTGCAATAGCCTGAGCTGAACAAAATAAAACTCTAATTTTTTATAGTAAATTTATTTGCTCAATTCTTTGATTTATTATTATTTACACAAAATGCTCATTGGCTTGATATTTTCTTGGTAAGCATAGATGCTGTCATTGTAACAGCCATGCCATCTCCAGATGACAGCATTGCACAGTGCCTCACCCTCCCAGGCTCACATTCTTTCCCCTTCCTTGACATTCTCTAAGCCTTGGTAGGAGATGGAAGAGACTGATAAAATTGTCCCATTTAGTACTGAGCATTCAGTTTCCTCTAAGCACTTTAGCTAGTGAAGGTTCTCTGAGAATAGACCAGGTCCATGGGTATGAAGACAGATATTTAGAATAGAGTTTGACGGTACAACCATTTAGCAAAATAACAATAGTACATTCTACTGTACAGCCCATGACCTTCCCAGCCATGGGCTTTTGACCAGAGTTACAATAAAAGGTATGAATTCTATTTTGCACCTCAGGCCAATCAGAACATGGACAATAATCCCCCAACAGTCATGCCACTAAATGAAGCATGTAGATGGAGCATGTAGACAGCACTAATTGGACTTAGTGGTGTCCAATAAGAAGATCAAGAAAACATGAAATTAGCATGGGAAGTGACAAGGGTAGCTGGAAGAGGGATATGTGGGGTAGACATGGTCGTATTTCACACACATAGATGTAATAGGTGCATCTTTCCTGACAGGTAGGTATTGCATCATGCAGAGTCCAACACTGGCCAAGACTATCAACCTTCACAGCACTTTCCAGCAGTCAGAAAGTTAGCTAAGTAATCACTTTGAGATTGATTTCTCTACATCCTACAGGCAAAGTTTGTGGTATCTTCAGAAGTAGAGCCTTCCTAAGTCGTGGTGGGTAGCCAGGAGCAGTGGCAATAGCAGTAGTGTATCTTATTTGGCAACCTCTGACACCTACCTGACCAATAACAAATGGGGAAGTCATCTCTTGCCTTGAACTTTAATTTTTGTGAAACTCTGACATTGAGGACAAGTTGAATACCTAGAAGCCACTGCCAACTTCAGATGGAATAGCCCTGGCTCATACTAGAACCTATGGGCACAAATTGGTTTCTGGATTCTTTCAATTTCAGCATACAAAAAGCTTCAACTCTAAAGAAGAGTCGGCAGAGAATTGTCATTTTTCCGAAATGCACAGGAGGAATGACTATCAAATTCTGCTCAACATAGGAAATGTTCAGCCCTTTCGTCTGCTCAACTTTTTATTCACTTCCTGTTTTGTACATGACCCCATGGGAAGCTAATAAGAAATGAATGTTAACATCACTGTTAGAATGTCAACCTAAGCTAGTCTAGTTAGAAGTGGTTAAAACCCTTGGTAAAATGAGAACATGCTACAAAATACGTTGACATTCTCATACTTGAAATGAAAAGTTATCTCTACCCATAGCTATGCTGAAATTGGAAAAAAAAAAAACCTCACACAGTCATGAACCAATGAGCTTGTTTATCTTAAAGCATCTAGAGCAATAAGTAATAGTAGGAAGGACAAAGAGATGGGATTTTATAAAGTATCTGGAAAGAAGTGGAAAAACAAAAAGTAAGCCAGTGTGTATGTATGTATGTATGTATGTATGTATGTATGTATGTATGTATGTGTATATGTATATATATATGTATATATGTATGTATGTGTGTGTAATGAGGATGCTGAAAGATAGATAGATAGATAGATAGATAGATAGATAGATAGATAATAGATAGATAGATAGATAGATAGATAGATAGATAGATAGATAGATAGAGGCATATACATATATTGATTATATCAATTTAATAACCACATCAAAATGATCATGCATCATGGTCAGTTAGGCTTCATTCTAGGGATGCAGGATGGTTCAATATATGTAAATCCATCAATGTAATTCACTATATAAACACACTCAAAGGAAAAAAAACACAGGATCATTTCATTAGATGCTGAGAAATCATCTAACAAAATCGAATACCCCTTCATGTTAAAAGTCTTGGAAAGATCAGGAATTCAAGGCCCGTATTTAAACATAGTAAAAGCAATCTACAGAAAACCAGTATCTAATATAAAACTAAATGGAGAGAAGCTGGAAGCAATCCCACTAAAATCAGGGACTAGACAAGGCTGCTCACTTTCTCCCTACCTATTCAAAACAGTACTCAAAGTCCTAGCCAGAGCAATTAGACACACACATAATTTTTAAAGGGCTACCTCATTGTCACAATTCTACCAATGTACTGTGAAAGAAAGGGTATCAGTAAAAAGAAAAAAATAGTCATTCTCATAGAATGAAACTAGAAACCACAATAAAAGAGACTAAAATTTACCAAGAAAATGAATGTTCTGGAGTTCATTCATGTTCAAGGAATATTCTCTGTGTTTTCAGGGCTGAAGTGATCCTCCCTTGTCTCCAACTTTTCTTACATGCACCAAAACTACAACTCTACTTCTCCAGAGAGTGGTACCTCTCTGGTTAAATAGCAAAGCCTCAATTAGATCTAGCTCTAGTCCTGAGTCCACCAAGGAATGGCTGCAGGAGTCTTAAGTGAAAATGTTGATACTGCTTAGCAAATACAGAGCTCCATGTAGTGAGAGGAAGAGGACAGATCCATTTCTCAGCTGCAGTGTTTCTTCCAAGGGCTCGGTGGCCTCTAACTCACAGAACAGGAAATGAAGAAAGTCTGCCCCTCTTACAAAAGGAGGATCATGTTCTTCCTGTGCATGTTTTAAAAATAAATATTTTACTTGCTTACGATGAGTTAAGTGCCCGTCTCTGGGTTTCCTTTGGAAGATGTCTTACATGGGCTGGGCCAGCCTTTCACTGATGAACCTCAGCATTATAGCCCGCAATGTTCCCACGGGTTTCATCATGGGTGGCCGGAGAGTGAAACCTCACTGGATTTCACCTTGAGTGGGATCTCCCACAAACTTGAGACACCAAGCTAAGCCCAATGAGTGAGCACCCCATTCTTTCCATGATGAAATGCTATGAGCTGATCCCAGGTGGAAGGGCCACTAAGAAGTATCCTGTGTGGGGTACTAGCGTATCAAACCCTGAGGAACTACATCTGGACTCTAGAACACAAGAGCGTAGATCCAGCCCCCTCTCAGCAGCGTGTTCACAGCTACAGAGCATGCATGGCCTTAGAGAGTTCTAGCATCCTTGGGAGCATTCTATGTAGGTGTTTTGAGGAGACAAAGGAGTGAGTCCTTAGTCATTCCAAAGAGTCTTGCTACTTGAAAGGCTTTTTTACATACTGTTAACAATTTTCTAATTTTAGCTTATATTTAACTAAAGAGAGATATTTTAAGAGAGAGGTGATAGATGATAGATGGATGGATGGATGGATGGATGGATGGATGGATGGATGGATGGATGATGGATGGATGGAAGGATGGGTGGATGAATGGATTAATGTGACACAAAAGAAGAACTTTGTTTCTTTATAACACATGTATTCAGTTCTGAGCACAGCAATGTGTACCTGTAATCTCAGTGCTGGGGCTTGCTGGTCAGATAATCTAACCATATCAGTGAACTGCAGCTCCTTAATTCTACTAACAATTTCTATCCATGCACATCCAAGCTCCCTTTTAGGTTTTAGGCCTATGGCATCCACCTTTCTGTCTACTTTTCTGGAATTTTTGAAGAACAACTCTTAACACTCTTTTGTATAACAAGTACCCTGGATGGCACAAATGATGTCTGATAGTTGTAATGATGCAACTACATTATAACCTCAAAAAGCAAGAGAAGTGTTTGGAAAACTATTAAGAAATCATGGGAGCTGGATGTAGGGGTGCATTTGGGAGGCTGAGGCAGGGAGGAGGAGCTCTGAAAGACCAGCCTAACCTATAGAGTGAATTCCCAGATAGCCAGAGCTACATGGAGTTGCTGTCAGAAAGGAAAGGAGAGGAGAGGAGAGGAGGGGAGGGGAGGGGAGGGGAGGGGAGGGGAGGGAAGAAGGAAGGGAGAATGATGATATGAAAGTATAATATGAATTATAACAAATGACAGAAAAGTAAAACCCACTTAGTCATTACATGACAATTGTTACTAGATTTTTCTTTCTCAACTGATACACTGTTGAGTTTTTTTCTCTCTCTCTGTTTACTGTGATGAGATGTCTGGTTTCACTTTTACTGAAGAATATATACCTTCACTTTCAGTCTTCACTCTCTGAGAGGAGAGATCCCTTCTCCAATCTAAACTGTGTACAATTTTGATCCCCTAATTCAGGTAAGGGTGAACTCTCAAAATCCCACGTGTAGGCTCTTCCTAATGGAAGTAGATAAAGAATACACTCTTTCAGATACCCATGTGGCTGAAATTAGCGTTCAACAGTCCATTCAGCAAAGACCCAAGCAAGTAGTTAGGACCTCCCCAGAAATCACCAGTGGGCAAGTTTTGTCGCAAAACAGATAAAAAGCTTATTTCTGCTCCTGCTTCTATACACATAACTCTCTGTTTAACCCCAAGTGCCCTTTAGGAAGACAACTGAATGACTATGAATTTTTTAATTATGTATTTTCTTTTTTGAGATTATGATATAATTATATCATTTCCCCCATGTTCTCCCTCCAAACTCCTAAATAGCCTTCCTTGCTCTCTCTCTCAAGTCCCTGCCTCTTCTTTCACTAAGAGTTGTTACATACATATGTTTGTATAGGTACACATAAGTATTCCAAATCACATAAATTATAATCATTCAGTATGGATGTGTGCTTTCAGGTCTAACCACTTGGTACTGAATAACCAATTGAGGGGCCCGTCCCTGGGGAAGGCTGTTTCTCCCACCCTTGCATTCCTTGGCTGCCTGTAGTTCTTTGTGTAGGGTTGAGGCCTCCAGAACTTTCTGTTGTCCATGTTAGCATGACTATTGTTGTTGTCCTTGTACAGAGCTATGAATTGATGCATACAAGGAATGAATTAACAGTTACCACTTTCACTTTCGTTTTCTGAATCTGAAAGTGTCTCCAAAAAGTCCAAGAACCTTTTCCTTTTAAGTTTTCCTTTCAAATGCCCGTCCATATATCTGTTGAGTATTTTCTCCCTTATGTTCCCTGCCTTCCCTTTCCTCACCCTCCATTCCTCCCGTTAGTACACTTTGTCTCCTAGACAGTCTGATTTCTAATTTCATGTCGTGTATATGTCAGAGATTTATGTGCCCGTCCTTTTGACAGGTTCAGTTGCTGGGTCAGGTGGAGCGGACGCCACTGGCCGGCTGCCCTTCCCACCCCGCCCTTAGCTTGTCTTCCCTTATGCTTTGTTTGGTTCAATGTCTTTCCAATCAATCTTCAGGCAGCACTAAGTCTTATTCTGATACTATCTCAGGGATACTGTATCTCTCCCCTATGAGGGCACATTATGAAATTTATTTCAGAACTGAATGCCAAGGGAAACATTTTCACATGGAGTACAATGGTGGATTAATTAATGAGCTGGTTGTTTTGTTTGCTGGGAAGTTTTGGACCCCATTTTTGGAGACTATGTGGGACACAATGACTCATGAGTGTCACATTTCCTAATGTCTTTACTTCCTACACTAGTTTATGACTACTTTGGCTCGTATTTTTATTTATATATTTTATATGTATGTTTTATTTTATTTATGTCTTCTCATCTAATCATACATGTGCTTGTATTTTTCACTACTTTTCTCAATAAAACATATGCTTAAAGTACAAATGCTTTTAAACAATACAACCCAAACTTCCTCAGACCTTATCAGCTTGTAGTATTGATGAAATGACTTGAACACAGCTAAGATGTTATTGATTTATTTTTTCTATTTATTATTGAAAGTTTTGGGGTTCCTATGAACCATTCTATAGAAACTGAGCATAGCCTCTTCAGAATGACCACCGGGAAGTAGGATGGTTACTTTATCTGAATAACCAATGTCAATATGGAAGACATTTACACAGGCTATATATAATAGTCACTAAAGCGATGTAGAGTAATAGCGCAAGTTACATATAATAGCCACTAAAATGTAAACTGCTCCACAGACACTGGCTTTGCCTACGGATGATTTCCTGGTGCCAGCAAAAGATGTACTGACTCTGGTGTAATATAGAGTTGACTCTATTTCAGCCCACAGAAGCCCTGTAGTTCCCAGCGTTCCATGTTCTTGTCATATGCACTGGTATGATTCAATGTTGGATAGATTCATAGAAGTTGTTTCAAATTTATTATAACTATGAATAAACAACTATGAAATATTCCATGTTATAAGCTAGAGTCATCAAACCACAGTATACAACCCAAAGCTGGGCTGTAGCCTGATCCAAATGAGTTAAACTTTTATTGAAATATAGCCCCATTAATGCATCTCCATATTGTCAATGGCTGCTTCTTATTAACAGGGCTGGGGCTTGAATTAATGCTCAGATGGCAGAATGTTTGCTTGGCTAGCACAGAGCGTGCCCTGGGCATGGCAGTGACACCTGCACTCAGGATATCCAGGGAGAAAGATCAGAAGTTCAAGGCCATCCTTAGATATTAGCAAGTCCAAAGCCAGTCTGGACTACATGACAACCTTCAAAAAAAACACACATAAATAAAATAAAATTTAAAAATCTATTATTGTTCCAAAGCTCAGTGGCTGTAACAGAGATCTTACAGCCTCCAGCTTTCAAATACACCAACAAAGAAAGTTATTGATAACCCATACTCAAGAGTCTGAGCTATCACAGAACTAGATACTGTACTTACAAGCCAACCTCCTCGGCTGTCGAGCACACTCGAGCTGATAAAACTCTCTTGCTTAAGGGCTCACTCTGTCACATTTGTGCCTTGTTAGTGAATTTGGCTTTCTCATCTTCAGACCATTTCTTCCCTGGTTTGCCACGACAACATTTTTTAAATCTTACGATTTTCCTACTTCTGTTATGGTTTGCAAATTTATGTCTACACACTGTATTTTAGACACTCAAGGCGACAATGAGCGGGCCGAGTGGGGTTTTTCTCTCTGGTGTTGAAAGGCAGCCCCAATGGCTATCTCGCCTTCTCTTGTCCCTAGTAAATATTATGCTTTCTGTGTGGTCATAGTCATTTCCATCACAAAAGACTTCACAAACCAGGATTACCTCATTCCAATAGAAACAAAAGAGGAAAAGAGTTGAGCTGAAGGGGGAACTAAAGGAAAACCATCTGTAATGATATCAAAGGGACTTTGAAATAACAAAGTATATTTCTCTCCAAATAAATGTACCCTTCCTTCAAACGATTATTGAGAGACTGACTATAGTGAACTAGAAACTGCCATTCAGTGTGACGAGTGATGTAAAGGACTGTGGAAATTAAGACTACAAGCAAAGAGATATTAAGCTGGAAAATATTTGCCCAAATCGAAACAAATAGCACCAGAAAAACATACACAGCTTTTTAAGGAGTACATATAAAATCCGCAAGATAGTCCCGCCTGAGTCCTCCTAGCTAAACAGCCAGTTAATCACTGTACCCCAACTGACGTAATCAGGATGTATTTGCGTGTATTATTTACAAGAGTAAATACATGATTAATAAAGAAACACAGTTTAAGATGCTCTGCTTTAATGTTTCTGTTACAGAAGTGGAGCCAGGTTTGTGAAGAACACTCATCAGAGAAGCTCAAGCAAAGTGGAATGAATCATGGCTCCTCTCCGTGAGAGGAGAGCCCATGGTGGATAGAAAGAGCTCACACACACACACACACACACACACACACACACACACACACACACACACAGCAGTTGGACTTTTAATTTTTCATAAATCTCTAATGCAAAACCTCCTTACTTAAATGATCAAACGTCATGTTTTCCCAGAGGGTAAAATAAAAAAAAATTTTTTAAGCTACTCATAGTTTCAAATAAAATTAGAGATAATGTTAGAAAGATCCTTTTTTGGTTGGTTGGTTGGTTGGTTGGTTGGTTGGTTGGTTGGTTGGTTTCGAGGAATGTGAGGGCTTTTTTTGAGGGCTTGTTCTTGTTGTTTGAAAACTTTATACATGCATGTGATGTGTTTTGATCAAGCCTACCCTCCTATTCTTCCCCTCCCCCATGTCCACTCTCAACTTCACTTGCTTTTCCTTAAACCCTCCGAGGTCATTCAGTGCCGCTTGTGTGTGCATAGGTGGAACTGTGCACACTACTAGATATTTTACCAAGCCTTGAAGTTGCTACTTTCATTGACATATTGACCATTAAAAGATGAGGTGGTCTCAGTCACTTTAATTCATTTTGCATAGGAAAAAAAATAGATAAAGGGATTTCCTGAGGTTTCTATTACCTGCATTAAAATGTCCTACTGTGATGAAATCTAGGAGGTGCTCAAGTAAAAATAAGAATAACCAATTCACGAGGTGATAGGGTATCAAGATGACACAGCTGATAAAGACACATCTGTCAAGACTGCTGACCAGAGCCCAATCCCTGGACCCCCAAATGATTGCAGAAGAGAACGGACTCCCTCAGGATGTCTTCTGACCTGTGGTATGCATGCACACTCGCACACACAAATAAATGAATACTTAAGTAAGTCTAAATTTTAAAAAAAGAAATTCAGATAGTGGCTAGAGAGATACCTTAGTGGATAAAGGCATCTGCCGCCAACCTTGACAATTTAAGTTCAATTCCCCAAGACCTACTTGGCAGAAGTCAAGAACCTACTTTGTCAGTTATCTTTTGACCTCTACAAGCCCCCCCCCAACACACACACACACACACACACACACACACACACACACACACACACACAAACACACACACACTATTTAAATAAGAAGCAATCTTCAAAATTCACACAGTAGCAATAGAGATGTAGTTCCGTTAATAGAATGACGAGATGTGCTTTGATTCCAGAAACTCGTAAATGGGACATGGTAGCATATGCCTATAATCCCAGCAAGAGGACAAATTCACAGCCAACTTTGGCTACACAAAGAGTTTGAGGCCAGCCTGAATCACCTGAAACTTTATCTGAAAACAAAATTTAAAATCACATAGTATTGAAAGACTGGTTTATTTGTAGGTCTTAATATTTGGGGTCTTTCTTAGATTAAAATTGTCATTTTCCCTGGCCTGGTTCCCTTTATAAAATATAAACAATGCTGGCTATGGGCAGCAGTGTAAAGAAAATGTCTTTCTTCAGGTTTGCTCCTTGCCTTTTCAGGATCTTCTTTCTTCCTCGGGTTCATCCCTTTCCTCTGGGAATCTAGCATCACTTGGTGGGCCTCTGTTACCCACTGTAAACACCCAAAACTTTATGACTTAAAGTGATAAACTTTTAACATTTCACATGGTTTCTGTGGACCATTGGAGGTTGGTGGTTCTGCCTGGGGCTTCTCATGAAGCTAGAGTTAAGATGTCTGCTAGAATCTGACTACGATGATGCAGGTTGTGATCCCAACACAGAGGACCGGGAATAAGAAGATTGCTCCTGGTCTGCAGTGAGCCTGAGATGCATAATGAGTTCAAAGCTAGCTTGTATTATAAAGCAAGACCTTGCTTCAATCTTTTCATTAAAACTACACACACACATTAGCTGAAGTTAAAATTATCTGATGGCTTCTTTGGGGCTGGAGAATTCACTTTCAACACAGCTCACTCACATATAAGTCACTGCCACATAATGATGGTCATAAGAGGCCTCAGTTCTTCTCCAGGAGAAACTCTCCATGAAGCTACTTGTTTATCCATATAGTATGGCAGCTATCTCCTCCCCAGAGTGTCTGAGAACGAGCAAGAAATGCAAAACCCTCAATGTCTTTTGTAACCTAGCATGGGAGTCACTTCCACAATGCCCTCTTGCTTACACAATAACACAATTATTATATGTCATTGTATTAATATATAATAGTATACATAATTATATAATATTTGGTAAGGGACAATACAGAGTGTGACTGTGAGGAATCAGAAGCCAGGAGGAGCCATCATAGAAGTTACCCTTGACCCTAACTAACTGAATCCATCTACCCTGGCCTGCCTATTCTGTCCTGTTCTTGTCTCTGGGTGGCCTCTTTCCAAGATAATCAATTTTTGTGCACTTATTGTCTTCTGTTTAATCTTTACTCCGTGTAGCTTAGTTACACTGAGAAGTCAATTCTTGCTCGAAGGTTCAAAGCACGTTGCAAGAGACCCTAGCCTTGAACACATTGTCCTCCAACAGAGCATAGCATCCAATGGCTTGAGTAAGCACAGTCTGCAGCAGAGGAAATAAACTCAGGCAATACTGCAGACACATGGGCAAGTGTCCGCTTACTTAGTCCGGGAAAATCTCTCTGTGTCCACGTAGACTTGCTTTAACAACTCCGGAGGCTGATTTCTGAAAGGGAAGATTGGACAATAGAATAATTCTAATCACAACAAGTTTTCCCTTCAGTTCTCCATTTCCCATGCACTTTTGTGGCTCTATAGAGCCCAGTGGAGAATAAGCAACCAGGAAGTGCCCATGAAATGAAAGAGAGACAGTCCAGACAGACTTGATGCCTGACTAAAGGATCATGCAGCGACACGCCTTCTTTACACACACTCAAGAGGTGCAGCTTCATAATGAATAGAGGAGAGATAGAGTTGTTCCACGCATCGTTGGTGAATACATCACAATCATTATAAAAGGAAAACTATTAGAAGCAGAACTCCAGAGAAAAATAAATAACAGGAATGGATGATGTCATTTGAATGCTATCTTTACGATTAAAAATAAAAGAATTACAAACAGTAATTTTCAGTCACTGACAATTATAATTCCATTTACGGAGCATCAAACTTGGGTCATGTATTTCACTTGCATTATCAAATCTATTTCAACAAACCTTCAGGAAAGAGAAATTAGGACTCTCCCTCAAAGGGCACTAAAACTTGAGGAAGATAGTTAATTAGACAAGGAGATCTGAGATTCAAACCCAGGTTCACAGTACATAAGTTCCCCTCATCAATAAACTAGTCTGTTGCCTTTAATCATGCAGCAGGATATGTGGAGCACATCTGTAGCCAGCACTCAGACTGCTGACGAAGGAGCAGGATGACTTTGAGCCAGCCTGGGCTACATAGTGACCAGACTATGCCTCAGAAAGATAAAATTAGGTTCATTAGCTGTTAGTCATGAAACTAATGTAGATTGGTTTCTGTAAGGCAGTGGTTCTCAACCTTCCCAATGTTGTTCATCTTTAATAATACAGTTCCTCATGTTGCGGTAACCCTCAACCATTCGTTTTTATTGTTGCTACTTCATAAGTGTTAATCTTGCTTCTACTCTGGGTTGTAATGTAACTCTCTGTGTTTTCTGGCAGTTTTAGGCAATCCACAGGTTTAGAACCACTGCTTAAGGGACGCACAGAGTCACATACATAAGCACCATCGTATTGGTTCAGTTTAACTACTGGTTTGCCCCAAGGTCTGGTCTGCCATTGCCAGGGACTTTGTCTGATTCATTTCTGACCACAAGAACTTCTTTTGGAAACATGGAAAACAAATTACAGGGCTAAGGTTCACCTCAACCCTGGAATCTGTACGTTGTGATGCGCAGAATTTGATGTCAAAAAAAAAAGTTGGCTTCCCTTCCAGCCCACACCGCTCCGCTCCAGCGCAGGGCGCAAGGCCTGGGGGCCGTGCACCCACCCAGGTTTCCAGCTCTCCCAGCGATCCGGACCACTGCGATCTCCGGACCACTGCTCCGCTCCAGCGCAGGGCGCAAGGCCTGGGGGCCGTGCACCCACCCAGGTTTCCAGCTCTCCCAGCAATCCGGACCACCGGTAAGAGGAACACACATCTGCTCCAGTCCAAACTCGTGGGACTTGAGTCTGCAGAGGGAGATAGACAGGCGGAGGGCGGAGAGCAGACTCCTTCCCTTCCGGCCCACACAGCTCCGCTCCAGCGCAGGGCGCAAGGCCTGGGTGC